>JASEVX010000044.1:1045544-1176613 GCA_031761405.1 Serripes groenlandicus | reverse complement strand
TGTGTACATTTTCAAATTGAACTCACCTGGCAGAAGTAACGATATTGTGCTCTGTCCTGTCCTGTCTTTCTTCTAGTTCGGCGTTGCCGTCCTTTTTTTTTTTTTTTTTGTCACACTTAATTTATTTTGTTTTATTCGGGTATTAAGACGTTTCAGCAGTATTTCAGTTATATCAGGGCGACAATTCAATTTTTCATGATCCCTGGGTAAACAAACCAGTACTAGGCTAGGAAATAGGAATAGAAGCTAGGTTGCAGTATTCTACATTCAAACTATCCGTTGTGCTAAAATGACGAACGGATGCATCTATGGGTGCGCAGCTGTTTCAAGCTTTCAAACCGTGTGTTCAAACAGAGGACTAATTCAGGAGGAGCAACCTGATATTTTACCACCTTTATATTTCTTATTACTCAACCGTATGATTGAATACTCACATAATCTAGAGCCCCGGACTGTTAATTCAATTTCTGATTTCACGGGGTTGTATTTGGCGGAGTAGGTGTCTTTTACCCGATTGAAAGTATTTACATGAGTTGTGTATACTGGTATCCGGACATAATGTCCACGGACAAAATACCACAGGACATAATGTCTACGGACAAAATGCCACACTATGAAAAGAGGACAAAATGCCACAATTTATTTCGAAAACACTTTATTGTAAATTATAATGTTAAAGCAGCACACCACAAGTGGCAACAGTATTTGAGTGAAACAGTTCATGATCTATCACGTTTATCAGCTATCCACACATCCCATAACATATATATCAAACACATGTGTGGCATTTTGTCCACTTGTGGTGTGCTGCTTTAACAGTATAATTCACAATAAAATGTTTTCGAAATAAACTGTGGCAATTTGACCGTGGACATTATATCCGTGGACATTTGGTCCGTGGATATTTTGTCCGTGGACATTATGTCCTGTGGCATTTTGTCCGTGGACATTTTATCCCGGATTCCTTTTACCCGATTGAAAGTATTTACATGAGTTGTGTATACTACCTCAAGGTTGCGTGTTCTTAGTTTCTATTTGATGACAGAGACATATTTATCTAGATTATTTGTATCGTCAAACTGATTTGAAACTCGTACGTAAACACATTATACGAGGAAGTGGTTTCTATCTGAATTCCAACTGTTGTCAATTACATTTAATTAACCCTTTCCCACCTGCAGACGCATGTTGACGCAATATCAGCAGACGACTTTTGAAAACATTGTGACCAAAGGTGAAATTGCTCATGATGAGCAATTTCACCTTTGGCCACAATGTTTTCAACTTTATTCAACAATAACGCTATCTTTTATGGAAATTGTTCAGGGTTTTGTCACTATGCATACAAAGTCGTCTGCTGTAGATTTGTTGTATGTGATAAAGGGTTAACGTGTGCCGGATTAACGAAGTCACGTTTTGTTCATATAATTCATATCCTGTGTTCCATCCTGCGTTGTTCCACGCCTACTCTCCCTGGTTTATTGTCGGATTCAGACGTATAGAACGTATAGAACATTTCAATCCCCATGTCAAAGATGGAAGTATTACAATTATAACCGTGTATTAGTCTCAAATTAATTTCTTTTCCGAGACGGTATTATTAGTGTTGATAAGTCGTTACTTTCTGATACCAGACGAAATAATGATTCCTGGCTTCCCACCGTTTCCTTTCCAATATGGAGTAAGCATTGTTTTGAATCATTTTGAGAATAAAACATGGCAGACGATTTGGCTTCTTTCGAACTAAGCCCCGGTTTCAAGAAGAACATAACCATATTCCTACATGTCAAAATGTTTTCAACTCTAATGATTATTCTTTCATTTTAAATAAGATTTCACATTTTGACAACATGTCTTCAAAATCGTCTGTTGCAGTTTTTTCTGTGAGGGAAGGGTTAACTTTATTCCGATGAATCACTGCAACCGTTAGCTGACACATGTTTACTTGATTAAGACAAAGAGAGAGAAGGGGGGGGGGGGTATTGAGATAGAGAGAGAGAGAAAGAGAGAGAGAGAGAGAGAGAGAGAGAGAGAGAGAGAGAGAGAGAGAGAGGGAGAGAGAGAGAGTGAGTTAGAGAGAAGGAGACAGAGCGAGAGGGGAGGGAAGAGAGAGCGAGAGAGAGAGAGAGAGAGAGAGAGAGAGAGAGAGAGAGAGAAGAGAGAGAGAGAAGAGAGAGAGAGAGAGAGAGAGAGAGAGAGAGAGAGAGAGAGAGAGAGAGAGAGAGAGAGAGAGAGGAGGGGGAGAGAGAGAGAAAGAGAGAGAAAGAGAGAGGGAGAGAGAGAGAGGGATAGAAAGAAGCAGAGAGAGAATTGAACAATCGGCATATCTGAAGATCCACATGACGAGATACATTGTGCATTTTATAAATCGCTCATAAAACAACATGTTAATCATAACCATAACAATCTGGTGGTTATGTTGTAACAAAGTTCAGGACCAGGCCATACATGGCAGATTGTGTTAATAGTTGATAGAATGTAGCTTGCTATTGTGAAAGTGCGGAGCGCTATGGCATGAATCATGCATTTTCTCCACTTATCTATTGCCATGATATAATATAGTGTTATGTGATACGAACACGAATATGTGTAGCTGTCGTACAATTATGTTCCCCTTTGAACTTTGAAATATGGGCAGTTACTTTTCCATTTACAATAATATTCCATTAAGATTCAGAAAGAAGGACATAATCGCAGTACCTATTAGTGAAAACGTTGCTTTAAATTACATAGCCGCTTTCCCGGTAACAGACGAATTAATGGTTAACAGATATAACGATCTGTTCATATCAGATTAAAGACCACCTGGAAGATAACGAAACCATCGGATACTAAGATATATCCCAGTTGTAATGATTTACCTCCTGTGGCTCTAATGGCTGCGAGGAATGCATTGCGTGCGACAGAGGCGGTGCGTCAAGAAAACCTGGTAGTTTAACGCTTTCCCTAATACGACAATTCTGCAGCAGACGACATTAGACATACTTTGTAAAACAATAGAAAATCTTTTTAATTGAATGGATAACCTATGACTAAAAATTAAAAACATTGTGGCAAATGGAGAAATTGCTCGTTTTGAGCAAATTTTTCTATTGTCACTATGTTTTCAAAAACCCGTCTGCTGCAGAGGCGTCAGAAAGCGTCTATATGAGGGAAAAGGGTTAAACAGTAAATGTGGTCACATGACTTAAATAGGTGTGAAAGGGGAGTAAAGCATCACATACGTAATAAGAAATCATAATACGTAATAAGAAAATGAGCCAAAATGGTGACATACTCTATAGCGTTTTTGAGTCATTGTTGCCTTTATATGTACGTAGATCGAATCCATGGACAAAAATATGAAAAGAGGACAAAATGCCACAATGTTAAATAAATGTTAAAGAAGCACATCAGCTATCCACACATCCCATAACATATAAACACATGTGTGGCATTATGTTCACTTGTGGTGTGCTGCTTTAACATTAAAATTCACAATAAAATGTTTTCGAAATAAACTGAGGCATTCTGTCCTCTTTTCTTATTGTGGTATTTTGTCCGTGGACATTTTGTCCTAGGACATTATGTCCTGTGACATTGTGTCCGCTGACATTATGTCCTGTGGCATTCTGTCCTCTTTTCATATTGTGGCATTTTGTCCGTGGACATTATGTCCTGTGGCATTGTGTTTGTGGACAGTATGTCCTGTGGCATTTTGTCATTTTTTTAAATTGTGGCATTTTTTCCGTGGACATTATGTCCTGTGGCATTGTGTTCGTGGACAATTATGTCCTGTGGCATTTTGTCCGTGGACATTATGTCCGAATACCGTTTTGGCAAGACTAAAAACCGTGCTCAACTGTTATCACACTCTGTGTTGATAACAATAGTTACGTCATCAGTTAACCCTTTCCAATCTGCAGACACATTTTGACGCAATAGCAGCAGACGACGTTTGAAAACATTGTGGCCAAAGGTGAAATGGCTCATGATGAGCAATTTCCCCATGGCCATGATGTTTTCAACTTTATGTAACAATAACGCTATATTTTTTCGAAATTTTTCAGGTTTTTATCACCATAATTTCAAAGTCGCCTGCTACAGAGTTGTTGTATGTGGGAAAGGGATAAAGAAATGATCAATGTGTCCTTTTGCCACGATCATTTTAGAAATGCGTCTGTAAGTGGTAAAGGCCTAATTATATGATTTCTTTTAAATACAAATGTTAGTTTTGTGTAATGTAAAATATTTATTTCATATTCAAGTAAGTCTTCTCCCGCTTTCTCACATACATCATATCTGCACAAGGCGATCAAGAAACAAGATGTGTTTGTGAAACACTGATGCCCCCGAATGGCAACATCTAGGTCAAAGGTCAAGGTCGCAAGGTCAAAAATGTTGGTACTGACAGAAAGGTCATGTCACAAGGAATACACATGTGAAATATGGTAGCCGTACCTGTTATGGTTCAAAAGTAGTGGTCAAGGTTAAAGTTTTTTTCGACAGACAGACAGACAAAGAAACAGACATACATACATACAGACAGGCCAAAAACTAGATGCCCACCGAATCGGTGATTCCGGGGGCATAAAACTAAGATTAGTCAAAACAATGAAAGTGGACGTTTGATCACTGGGTAGTGATGAAATAAGTATATCATAGTGAAACATTGCTCACGAACAACTTCACCTTTCGTCACAATGATTTCAGAAGTTCTCTTCTTCAGAATCTCTCTGAAAGTGGAAACTGTTTATTGTTTAATTTCAATGAATACATGTAGCTAGCAAACGAATCGTTTTGAATGTCGTAAAGATAAAAATCAGATTTCATTTTTTTTCAATAAATGAACCATCATTGGAGATCAGTTACATCTACTTTTATAAACATTCTGACAAAGTGAGAAGTTGTTTCATCGGTACTCATACTTTCTTTAATATCGAGTTAACCTTTTCCCACATACAGCAAATCTGCAGCAGACGACTTTGAAATCATAAAGACAAAAACCTGAAAAGTCCCCATAAAAGATAGCTTAATTATTGAATAAAGTTGAAAACATTGTGGCCAAAGGTGAAATTGCTCATCATGAGCAATTTCACCTTTGGCCACAATGTTTTCAAAAGTCATTGCTGCTATTGCGTCAAAATGCGTCCGCAGATGGGAAAGGGTTAACTAATTTACTGGTTATAATTCATAGTCGTCGGCCGTAGATGTGTTGCATGTTTGACTGGGTTAACCTGTTAATTGTATTGATCCCTTACAATCAGTCAAGGAAGTGGACGCGATTTATGTTCGTAAGTAATGGAATACGCTTGTTTGTTCTTGATAGTTGAAATTGGTATGAGAATGAAACACGACACTCGTATAGTATGCAATACAGAGCATTCCTTCCATCAATTAGATGAACAGCAATCACATACAATTGCGCACTGTAACTCATAAAAGGGGGCGTGGCGTAAAACAATGAATTTCAGGCTCTTGCTTAGGATGGATCATTCTCGGTACCCAGGCTATTCATAAAATATATGATACCCTGGGCAAATTGGCTGTACAAATATCGTACTCATGAATAATTTATGAGGTGAAATGCAGCCGCTTGATTGGCCGCATGACACAAACCTCATGCGATACGAAAGTTACAGTGTTGTTACGGAGGAAATCGTGGTGCATGCTTTACGAAGTTTCGCTAGCCAATTTGCCCAGGGTATCATATATTTTATGAATAGCCTGGGTACCGAGGATGAGGATGGATATATGTATATATATGTAGATTACAAAAATAATCAACGAGATATACGACAACTTCATTGTTCAAAGCGATGGTGTAATCCGCTGTGGTCAAGTGGTTAGCGTCGGGGATTTCGAAACCGGGTGTCCCGGGTTCGATCCACAGTCGCGGCACTACGGTCATGGTGGAGTGCCCTTGGGCAAGGCACGTTTTCTAGCCTAGTACTGGTTTGTTTACCCAGGGATCATGAATAAGTGAACTGTCGCCGTGATATAACTGAAATAATGTTGAAAGCGGCGTAAAACCTCAATAAATAAATAAATTCAAACCGATGGTAGATATAAACATCTAACCTTTTTTCACAGATAATGTTTCTGCTGCAGACGACTAGAAAAAGCCCTTAGCAAAACACGGATAATCTCTGTTACGATTGAATAAAGTTGCACACCTTTTGCAACAATATTGTCAAAGGTCGTCTGCTACAGAGGCATCAGAAAATGTTTGTATATGTACGTGGGAGAGGGTTTAATAAGGAAAACATTATCTTCTTTTTCAGATGTAAAGACTTCATAAAAGTGTTCAAAAATATAGACCGTCCAGAAGTTAATGAACACAGTGTATCTGATGACGAACTATGTGGAAACATTTCGGAATTACCGCAGAAAAAGTTTTATTCGCAAGATCGGGGACTTATTCTCGAATTTCACACCGATAAAGAATCGAGAGAATCGCGTAGAGGGTTTAAAGGTGTATTTAGATTTCTCGATAGAAGTGAGTATATTACATTGCATTTTCTTTGTTCCCCCCCCTGAAAAAAATATATTTGTAAAACAGTAAAATAATATGACATTGACACATAGACGCTTAATACATGTATTGGATTATAATGGATAGCACTTTAATCAAAGCTGAATTGAGTTCAGTTACATCAGAGACATATAAGCACAATGTGTATATATCTCTGGTTACATGTTACGTCAGTGAACGGTAGATGTAACTTGATTGGTGGGTTCAGTTACGTCACACTCTACTGAACCTAAAGCTGAACACGTGTTTGATTCAGGGTTAGTATCGTCAGAGGCATTATATGTCTCTGGTATCGTTAACATTTTCCTTGATGCTGACTACTTTGTTGACGCTAATTATAGAAAACGATTTTTGAAAATGTGGTATCACAATTATACCGTCACCAAATGGTTGATTATTGTTTAACGGACAATTTAAACTTGGATATATTCGAAGAGTGTTGAAGCACTAGACCGGCTGGAATCTAAAAAAAGTCAAGGACATTTACCTGGCTGGTAATGGTCTAAGGCTCATCTTGTCTTGCCATTTGTACTTGATGCAGGATACCTAGACTTTGGAAACGTTGATTCAATAATAATATCAAACTAGTTTTTTAAGAGTCATTTGCTTTGAGACATTTGCGAAAAATATCTTAACATGGTACATAGTTGAAGACATTTTGGATAAAACGGACAACTGCTCATTAAGATAAATGTCTCGTTATCTTAAACAGTTTTACAAAACTTTCTGTAGCTAGAAAAGCGTCAAATGGCGTCTGCATCAGGGAAAATGTTGAACAGTTTGGTGCATTGCAGTGTCAGTGGTCTAATCAAATTATTTTGAACCGCACTGTCTAAAACGTAGCGTTCTATGTGTCATGAACATCGACATCCAATGCCCCAATTTACCAATAAGTATGTATCCAAATTTAATTCCTTATTTATTACACTGTGGTATTCCGGATTGCATAACTATACCTTTGTTCAAGGAATTAAATTAAAAACCAAGTGTTTTTACATTTAATATTCACAATATGCAGTGAATGTGTATGAAATGCCATGGTTATTTATCAGTGTACCTTCTGTGAATGGTTCTAAATATCCACATCTCTAGAGCAGGTCTGACGTATACCACTCAGATGAATGTCACAGTGTAAACATTTAGCATTTAAACACAAGATATGCTTTAATATAAAACGTTATAATCTCCATTCATTTACTTTCATTTCATAGGTATTCTACTTATTTGAACTAGACATTATGTATTCTTATTTAGAAAATATACTGATTAATTATTGGGTTATTTCCCTTAGAAAGGAGTGAAAAGTTTGAAATAGACATCCGTGTTCCGGTACGCGTCTCAGGCAAGATACTTCAACACTTTACTACTTTTTTGAACATTTACAATTTACAGTGCAAACGATCTTTCTAAGGTTTTCAATCAACACGTGGTTTCTGACTATTTACTATCGCAAACCGTACAAATCTGCTTAGTGCTTATTCCAACCATTTCATTTCTTTTTTCATTAGTGTTGTTTATGCATGTCACATAATAAGTTGTGTTGTAATTTTCTAATTTTATGTTTGTCATACTCTCTCCGACAATATTCCCAGTGTTCGTCTATTCGTTTTTGAAGAATTCAATATTTTTCCCCTTAACTGTAACAATATGATGTCATACTTTCTCCAATGAGATCAATTCATGTCATACTCTCTCGTCCAATAAGACCGATTTATATCATCAAAATAGTCATATTTCTATGTGACGTAGACGCTATATATTTCCTGTAGAAATTTATTTTTTTGCGGGAAATATTTTCCCGGAATTTGGCATTGCCGGTCACGTGACAGAGAAAGTAGAACACCAGCTGAAATTCTACAACTAATATCATCGATCTTAAGGCTACAACGTCTAACATATTCTTCCATAGGTATTGATAAAATGCTAGTGAACACTGTAAGCCGTGATATATATATGCTTGCTGATCTTTGATTACATGTTCACTGTTTTAGTTGGAAATCGTGTTAAACAACGGTACACAAGCAAGCTGTTTAAACCCTTTCCCACATACAACAAATCTGAAGCAGACGACTTCGAAAACATACAAGCAACAATAAAACAAAATATCTATAAACAAGAGTTGCTGCAAGATGCAGCAATTGGATGTTAGCGCGGGAATCAGCATTTTATGACTTAAGAAATACTGTTTGATTCGAAAAACACGAAACCCACTTTTAAATATATGTTATAAATATATGATAACAATAGGTTTTATATTAAATACGTAAACGAAAACAAAAATACCTTTCCAAACGTGTTGACCTCGATCTTCCAAAATTATTGTAAACATTTGTCTGCGCATACGTGTCCTTTTTTTGTCCATAATATATTCTTAAAATCGCAAAATTTAGCACAATAACTTTGCATTTATGAAAATATTCCCATTTTCCTGTTATTAAAGAACTATGGTTTTAATTTACATTTTTTAAAAAACTATGGTTTCATTTACATTTTAGTTATAAATAAACTACTCGCATATAAATAGACTAGTTCATTCATCTTAATCTTCTTTGGCAAACTCGAACGAGAACCAGTCCATTGACGAACTGCTACGGAAATATCCGAGAGATAAGGGTAAAATACGGCGCATGCGCGATCAAGACGATTAACACGGCACATGCGCAAGCCCATTGCACCGGTGATAGTTATAAACACAACCAATATATGCGCTGGTGCTGATGCACCCACGCAATTAAAGTGTTATATTTGAATAGATTTGAAAAACTATGTAAAAAAAAAAAGTGACATTATGATCAATTCCTTCTTTAGTCACAATGTGTTAAAAGGTCGTCTGCTGCAGATGCGTCAACAAATGTTTGCATGAGGGAACGGGTTACAGTCGGGTCCAACAATAGGACTATGGCCAAGAGGAGTTGTTCATATGGTGCTTTATCTCACCTTCAACAGTAGTCATAGCTTTTTATTGGTAAATTACCACTGCTGCTTGAAGGTTTATCCTGCCTCCAGCTCATCAGTTGTTATGCTATCATTACAAACCCGTGGGGTTCAACGGAGGGAAGGGCCAAGGAGAAGAAGTCCAAACTTAGGTTTCAGATTAGGTGGCAAACTGAAATAGTACAAATTCTAACCACTTAATTAAACGCAATGTTGCATCAACTCTTTCAGTGTCAATGGTCATACTGGGTGTGTGTGTGATTGTAACGAGCTATTTCACATGAAATAAGCAGTGTTTGCCTTTAAGTTCGCAATTATTCAAAACTCTTAATAGAAGAAATATTGAGTCACCCAATTGTAAACACGGAAAGTCTCATTTCGGAAATTCGGCTATTAAAAAGTTAAAAAACCCCATTGAACTTCGATTTCCCTGAATCAATATGTTATTGAATAAGCCAATAAATCTATAACAAAAAGTTTTAAAGGGCCTGCAGGGTGTGCAAGAATTTGTATATTATTACAATAGTGTTATTTCGCCATTTGCCATACCTGCGTCAGAGAGAAGAGTAAACAAACTCTAAATTATCTACCGAAAGTAATGTGAAATAAAGGCAATACTAATAAACAAGTTCGTACCTATATATAGACACGCAATTTCCATGGCCTATCGTAAATTTGTATTGCTTTCCAAGATTCCGTATTTATTGTGGTATGTGGGTAGAAACCTTTACGGCTGTGAATAAGACAAAACATATGGATGAGTGATAACCCTGCTATAACATTCCAGAAACTCCTCGCTGATTAATAAAGTTGTAGCTAGAACTTTACGAAACGAGGTTCCAAAAGACGACGACTTACGCTTGCTATAGAACAGGTTATGCAATAAGTATGCTTTATTTATATAATAAGTATATGACTTCAACACAGACTCAGTGGTACATAGCCGTTAGAACGTCATACATGACAGTGTAACTAAAAAAATTACATAACAAAACCTAGTGTGTTCGTACCAGGGAACACACTTTGCCTGCGAAAGTTGGATACTAAGTGAGCAAAATGGACGGACAAAACCCCCATGAAATACTGAAGTAAATGTGCCAAACAGAAGTAAAGTCTGATGGACATGATGGCAACCGACGGGGGATGACCCCTATGTGTATCCCTGTATGACATACAGACGACACTTAAAGTTACAAAACATTAACACATAAAAAATATTAATTATTGATAACTGAAGCCAGTATTTAACCGTTGTATTGCTATGAACGATGTGTAGCGTACTGGATCATGGGAAGGACCATTGTTATAATTAAAATAATAACGTAGCACGTATGTCGTCTTATGCTGGGTATAATGGATGCCACAACATATACCAGTATTTATATAATTATATAATTCAAAATAATGAAAATGAATGATGTAGATTAAACCAATATAAATATACCGACACTCCTATTCATCTAAACCACGGTATCACTTGTCGTCAATGCTCACATACGCAGTTGCACATTTGAATTGATTTAATAATCTGGGTACATTTCAACCATTTATATGACTCGGTGAAGTTCGGATTCGCTTCCATTCTGTGTACTTTATCTTATCCTATAGTTGTTGCTCGTGCACCACATGGAGTGGTGACATACAGTGTTCACATTCATTTCATGCGTTTAAGATTCGTCATATTTTCTTTATCCATGTGGAACTTTTGCATTCACGTGACTTTGGCTTCATACAATTTGTTCACACTTTTATTAACTTTAAGTACGAGTCTATATGTAAGAAAGTAGGCCGTCGGATAAGGGTAATCAATGTTTTTCTAGATCAGTCAGAGCATACGCAAAGTTTGATAATGCTCTGTAATTTATGGAAATGAATCATGTAGATTAAACCAATATAAATATACCGACACTCCTATTCATCTAAACCACGGTATCACTTGTCGTCAATTCTTACACAAGCAGTTGCACACTTTAATTGATTTAATAATCTGGGTACGTTTCAACCATTTCATGACTCTGTGAAGTTCAGATTTGCTTTCCTTCTTTGTACTTTATCTTATATATTCTATTGACATACAGTGTCCATATTTATTTCATGCGTTTAAGATTCGTCATATTTTCTTTATCAACGTGGAACTTTTTCATTCACGTGACTTTGGCTTCATACAATTTGTTTACTCTTTTATTATTGTTTAGTGTGAGTCTAGATGTAAGCAAGTAGGCCGTTGGATAATTTCAATCAATGTTGTTCTAGATCAGTCAGTGCATACGCAAAGTCTGGTCTTTTTTAATTTTAGCAGTTTTCCCGGAAAATAAACATAAACAATAATATTACATGTGTGGATGACGAATTTCCTGTTTATCCTTGCGAAAGGCTCCACATAGGTACATTTTTTGAGTGATGTCTATAACGTTTTGGCTAACAGTGTAGCGCCAGACAATACTATGCGGATACGCTGGCTAATCTGGTTCTACACCGGTCGCAATAATGTTACAGTTTGTTTTCCCAGAATGTCGCCCATATATAACAGAACACTGTTGGTGCAAATTGATATTGAAGTACACATACAGAAAGTGTTCAAAGGTCCATTTTCCTACATTGGAGCTCAGTTTTATTTTTTTTATTGCATTCAACTTTCAATTTCTTATTCATCATATGTACGTTTTTCAATGTGTTAATTATTTTTCTTATTCCTTTTGTTATTTTGTCATATTTCTTTTATCCATTCGGAGTTCTTCTTTCGCGACCTCAATAAACCGTTGCCTTTACGACATTTAACTTTAACAGCAAAACTACTAGGCGTTTTGTCATACATGTATCGACCCTATGCGTATAATTCGAGTTATCAGCCCTTGTCTGAATAATAACGAGCTTATATAGTTACCATATATTCGCGTCAGCGTCCGTGTATAGATTGTATGTACTTATTTCAGTTTTTATATTTGAAATAAGTAGTTCCGATTGGTCATGCTCACGTGTCTTTCAGTGACTCTGAACCCAAGCCCACAGCCTTAAATATATTACATGTTCACTTTTATTGTTATTGTTGAACTGTACGTTTTAATCTGTCTTAATATTTGTTTTATTTCAATTGTCATATATTTGTTACATGTTCCATACTGTTGATCCATGATACGTCAATTTCTTGTGACGTTTTGATGGGAGGTTTTCAATAGCTTATTACATTATACTTTTATTTTTTTTATTCGAGAATCTGATGTTCCTTTTAATTTATAATAATGTCATCAAATATGTGTTGCATGTTTCAATATATTCTTCCAGGTGTTTATGTTAGCCATGTTTACCTATAAACTAATATATGTGTTTTTATATGACTATATGAGAGGATTTCTAGATTGTTTCTAATTCGGACAACAAACTGATACAGCATTAATTAAGCATTGGCTTTTCTAGGGATTCGACGAAAATCATTTTCTTACAAATCATTAAGATGTTAAAAAAATATATTGCCGTTTGTGTTTGATTGTTCGTCAAGCATTTTCTAAAATTGTGATCGGTTACCGTAAGCATAACTAATCTGAAATTTACCATATTAATATTAACCGAATATTGTAATGCTTATTGAAACTGTTGTTGAACATGGAGGACCTTATCAATACAGTTTATGTCGTCTTATACTATTTAAAAACACCTGTTTATCATTTAGTTACCGAGTTGATGAAACGACCTGGATATCCATGATAAACTAAATATACGAGCGGCGCTCTGCGAAAACCAACCGTTAAGCATTTACAACCGGTGTATACCCAAGTCAGTCAGCGGATCTGCGCAGTCTAATCTGAATATGTTATGTGCGCCAATGAATCATAGGTGTCAAAGAACTTCTGTAAAGCTTTATCCATTTAAAATTATTTAGCTTAAATGCGCGGGCAGGTCTGTTTCGACACGTAACAAAAGACGCTAAAACGTTGTCTGCTGAAACGACTATGAAAAGTCTGTGTCACCAGTAGTATAGAACCAGACGAGCCAATACGTCCGCGCCGTCTGACCAGCCTCTTTATTGTCGGCTGATTAAGTTTACTTTGATATCTTGATATTTCTAGCATTGACAATGGACTCTTTCAAAATCAAAGCTAGACATGTTTATTTTAAAAACTCAAATTTGAAAATTAGGAACGGTTTGAGATTAACTATCCTAGAGCACCTCTCAAAACGACCTTCCAATGAAAGTTTAGGTTAGATACACAAGTATGCTGTTGACACAATCGAATGTCGCATGGTGATTGTAGAAAAGGAGGCACTACTATACAAGTATTTATAGATAAACACGTAATTATAATTCTTCACATACACAGATAAACGTACATGAGATTCGAAGTACTTGTTAACCCCCATTTCCCACAAACACCACCATCTGTTGCACACGACATTGAACATCTAGGTTTTAATAAAACACCTCTTATTATGAATGTCTAATTTCAATTAAGTTGAAATCAATTTGGTTTAAAGAGAAATAGCTCTGCCAAAATGCTTTCAAATGCTTCTGCTACATATGCGGGGTCTTGTGACAACATATGGGAGAGATTTAGTATTCGCGAAAACAATAACAGGCAAAACACATGTAACAGCAGTACATGCAAGGGTGCAGTTTTTGACATAATACATGCACCGATTAATTACGCCTTGGCTGAAGGATTTTGATCTCAAGGTAAACGATCATTTAAAATATCTGCCATGCGTTGAATAGTCGTAATAACCACATGTACCAAAGTACGTTTGGACTATTGAAGAGACTGTTTGAACTATACTGTGCTTCAGACAGAATGGACTGATATGTATATCTATACTACAGATATATATATATAAATCCATAATCATAGAACGTTGTTAACACTGCTAAAGACACAGTTTAAGCTGATATTGAAAGCCTATCCAATCTTTAGAACTCTACCATTCTAACCTATTGGTTTTATTTCTCTTACGAACAGGTACATTTAGAACAGACGGGACACTTCGGGTCGGGTCAAGGTGTTCGTACGATATGCAAAGCTTCAACAATAACACTCGCGGAGATTTCTATTCTCCGCGATATCCACAGAACTATCCCCAAATGGCAAACTGTCATTACAAGTTCCTTGGACACAGCAGTGAGAAAGTGAACGTAACGTTTAAGATCATTAGGCTTCCGCATAGAGGACACCGAGGGTAAGTCACTGTTAGCGATATATTATCATTGATCTAAGTAATCTTCATCTTTGGGTCAAGTGTAAGCAATTCGGATTGGGGGACAATTTTGTCCAGGGAATTTCAGATGAATTTATAAGACTGAAGTGGTCTCCCATTGGACAATAATGATTTTGTTGACAGTTGAAAGTGTTTTTAAAAAAGTTGAATACCCTCTGACTTATTTGTAAACAAAACAGTATTTGCTTTTAGCTGTATTGACAGCTTAGGAGCCATTTTCAGAACATGTATTTTCTGAAATTAAAAGTAAAATTCACTGCAGGATAAGGGTGACCTATGAGTTCACGTCATAGCTATAAAAAAAAATGGGATAACATGTGAGAATTTGTTTTGTGCTTGTTTGGTTGTTTTAATAATGAACTTTAATTGAATATAAGTTTCTGGGTTATTTCGGCTGTTGGAAAACCAAAACGATTTAATGGTCGCCTATGACAAATTAATTGCTTCCATCTGACCTAAATCATAGCAAGTCGTAAACCAGACTTGGATCTAAGGGCATTATATAGTTCAAATAACACCAAATACATCCGAGATCGGGCTGATCTAAAGTGATCCCTAGAAGAACAGCCATTTTGAGACATCTTTTAAGTCATGAAGCCTAAACATAACAAGCAAATTCAGAGAATCATGGTCCCCCGCCAGGGTCAAGGTCACAAAAAT
This sequence comes from Serripes groenlandicus, assembly GCA_031761405.1. Taxonomy (NCBI): domain Eukaryota; kingdom Metazoa; phylum Mollusca; class Bivalvia; order Cardiida; family Cardiidae; genus Serripes; species Serripes groenlandicus. The sequence continues at coordinate 1,161,300 of JASEVX010000044.1, read as the reverse complement.
TGGTATTGATGGAAAGGGGTTGTCACAAGGAATACACATGTGAAATATGAAAGCAGTACCTATTACGGTTCAGAAGTAAGGGCCATAACTCCGTGAAAAATCATCCAACCGGAACGCAAACACGATATGCGCATCTACACTTGGTGGTGATCCTTCCTATGAAGTTTCATCAAATTCCAAAAAGCGGTTGCAGAGAAATAGCCCGGAAATGAATTTAGTCATACATAGCCTGATGGTGGAGTAAAGGGCCATAACTCCGTGAAAAATAATCCAACCGGAACGCAAACACGATATGCGCATCTACACTTGGTGGTGATCCTTCCTATGAAGTTTCATAAAATTCCAAAAAGCGGTTGCAGAGAAATAGCCCGGAAATGAATTTAGTCATACATAGCCTGATGGTGGGGTAAAGGGCCATAACTCCGTGCAAAATAATCCAACCGGAACGCAAACACGATATGCGCATCTACACTTGGTGGTGATCCTTCCTATGAAGTTTCATCAAATTCCAAAAAGCGGTTGCAGAGAAATAGCCCGGAAATGAATTTAGTCATACATAGGGGTAAAGGGCCATAACTCCGTGAAAAATAATCCAACCGGAACGCAAACACGATATGCGCATCTACACTTGGTGGTGATCCTTCCTATGAAATTTCATCAAATTCGAAAAAGCGGTTGCAGAGAAATAGCCCGGAAACGAAAGTGTGACAGCGTGACTGACGGACGGACGGACTGACGGACTGACGGACGGACTGACTGACGAATGAGAAATAATAGTCCCCCGCTTTCGCTAAAGCGGGGGACAATAATGTTGTATATACAAATCTTGTTTACGCTCTCTTCGACTACGAAAAGTCATTCGCTGTAAGGTTAAACAATCAGTTCGATACAAATGTATTTGAAAAGCATCTCACAGAAATGTATAAAACTTTGCAAATTGGCCAAAGATAAGCCATGTCATGGGATTACAAAACTAATTGAACCACTAACCAAACAAGTATATCCCGTCAGTTCGTCTAACATTCGAGAGAGCGCATCTTTGGAATGAAATGATGATTTGTCTCTCATATCTTGTTGTTTTACAAGTTCTATGTGCAGACAGCGAATCTTACATCGCGGCTGTCTTTTTATCTTAATGTGATATCTAATAAGCCACGTCACATGCAAGCCGACCTTTCCCGGTTTTCTAAAAACAATGTGCAAAAAGGAAATAATGCTCTGAAAAAAGCAAGTTCTAATCTTGTAACTAGAAGAGTCCTCATATAGACACTTTCTGACGCCTCTGCAGCAGACGGCTTTTTGAAAACATAGTGACAAAAGAAGAAATTGCTCAAAACGAGCTATTTCTCCTTTTGCCACCATGTTTTCTACTTTTAGTCATAGGTTATCTATTCAATTATAGAGATTTTCCATTTGTTTACAAAATATGTTCAAAGTCGTCTGCTGCAGAATTGGCGTATGAGGAAAAGGATATTAAACTATTCGACGCTGAAAGAGTTAACTATCGTATCAGATAAAAGGTAAGCGAGAATGTTGTAGGTAGGGAAGACGCCATATGCAGACTGTGTGAACGTACAACCTGAATTGGGTGGTCTCTGGATGTATATCACCAAGACGGCGCATTTTTCTATGACGGGGTTTATGTGTCTACTGCATTTCCTTGTCTGATATTGACCCTTCACCCATTAACTGATATGTTACGTTAAATCCGTCTGCTTCCACAACGTTTGATGAAAACATGTTGCATCAGAAAAAGTCGAAGTAAAATATCGATGCAGATTTTAACTCTTTCAGCGCCGAATTATTTAAAGTAGACTCTTTCATGTTCAAAATCGGACGTCTCCATATCTCATGTAATAAAGGTTTTGGACTATTTTGATGAATAAAAGCCAAACAATGCTGATTTCAGGTGAGGCAGCTCGTTACGAGCTGACTCACCTGAATATGTATTGTTTGCAAAAACCTCAATATTGCTTTTGGCGCTGAAAAAGTTAAAGCGTTTCGCCATTAGAAAAACGTGCTCGTTTAACGGATTTCTTCTTCTTTCCATTATGTTTTCACCAGTCGTGTGCTATAATGGAATCTAAAATCGTCTGTTTCAAATAACTGCATAATTTGCTGACATAAGCATTATCAGAAAAGAAGACATTTTTCACATGATACATCATTATTATTTTGTTTATGTTGCGATTTCATTAAAATGTCGGTTAATTGAGACACATTAAATTAAAAAACCGGATAACAGTGTAGGTTTAAAATAATTGTCAGTAAATACATATTTTGAGTCCGAGATAAGTGATTAGAATATTAAGAATGTATATCATACTTTACAAGAGAAAGTTGATGCAAGGCATCAATGTCGCCGGAAAAGACTGCATTGATTAATTTTTTAACACACATGTATTCTTGACTTTCATTAGTCTAAACATACACATAATGTTTTCATAAGGACTAATTCCAGGATTTTTGAAATTCCACATAGATCTACAAATTTCAGGATATCTTTTGGTCAGGATTTTGGATGTTTTGTATTTGTCAATAAAACCACAACAAATTAATACATTTTGGGATTTAAATCTACCTGCAATACAAAGCTATTAAACCCTTTCCATGTCTGAAGCAACAATGAAAACCTTTAAATGCTTAAAACATTGAGAAAACGGTTAAATTGCTGAAGACATTAACTTCCTCCTTTTTAATAATAATTATAATAAATATTTCACAGATGTTAAAATTTATCCTCATATGTTTAAAAAGTAGACCACACTTGAAACAACATATCAGCTAAATTGTTTATATAAATCGTTGATGCATACAATATAAGTTTGGCGCAAGAGAAATGCCAGTTGCGAGTCCCATTACTATTTAATAGGTGGCAAGTATGAAATTAATTGGGTGCGAAAGAGCAGTTTTTCTTTATTTCTAAATCTATTGTTTATCAGAGTTTGTTCTTCTCTTAATTTGTTTCAAGCCAAATAAACATTTAATATCACATATATTTAATCATTTAAGTGTGTAATATTAGCTATCTATCTGTAATAAGGTGTTCTAGCATTTTTTCAAAATGTTGACCTTTGTTTCAGGATCGAGTCGAGTGTCAGACATCGAAGAAATTGAATAAAAAATCAGGCAAAGCTTTAGTGCATGTTTTATTCCACTGCATTCGAGAGAAAAAAGCATTTCTATAGTATCTTTCTTTCTCCTACATTCGACCCATGCACTCGACTCGTGACGTTTAAGAAATCAATTTGTCGTGCGACATTTTTTGTCTGCATAAGTCACTTTTCTAAGTTTACATTTTACTTCCGGTCACTTCGCTTTGTTTACATTTTGGCAATATGAAACTAGGTCACAAACTGAGGAAAAAGCGTTTCGACGTTCACGACCGATAAACAGGCTTATATTTGAGACATATTTTCACAAAAAAAATTCTTATTTGTTTCTGTTACCAGTTTATGTTGATACTTATCTATTAAAAGGAGAATTCGAAGCAGGTGCGCGCATTGGTTAACGCACACACAGTAAGTACAGTAGTATATAGTAGCGTGTGCAAAATTTACAAATCTATGCGGGCGGTACTCGGTAGTGACGTAATCAACAGTTCTAGGTTAGAAACAGTTCATATTTTAGATATACACGAGTTAACATTATCAAATGAATTCTTCACAGATCAAGACATATTTTTGAACATGAAAATAACATTCAGTAAGTTAACATTACTATTGAAAGTAGAATTTGACGTGATTTTTATTTCAATATATCTCAATATTGACATATAGCAGTTGGTTGCAAGTCTAGCAGGGACCACATTTGTCTTCGTAAATAAGACAAAAACACTTAAATGCAAGTCAACAAAATGAAACTAAAAATACCTAAAACATCGAAATGTTTATTCCATTTTAGATGTGTCATTACTTAGTGTTTTTAAACAAACACAATTGTAATATGTTCAAAACATCTTAATGTGTTTCTTTTCAATAATTATCCCTCCTCCCATGTGATTTCCGAAAAGCTATTAAAAATAGAAGTCGCGGGCTTCTGCCCGGCGACTAATAATCAGTATATAAAGAGTGTGCCACATAAAACAATGAGCATTACATAACGAATGCACATGTACATATGTAATCGAAATAAATATGTAATAAACAATTGTTTGTCAGCAAAAGAAATGCTCAATAAATGAAGAATGTATTGCCAAAAACAGTCGTAAGGCATTACAACTTATGTGTTGCCTAACACGATAGTACTTTAATAAAGATTGTGTGAATAAATGATAACAAAGAAGAATTTATCGTCGTAATTCAATAATATGTCGTTAACAAAATGGTCCGTATTTGAAGAATGTGTTGTCGAATTCAATTGTTAGTTATTAACGATTGTGAGGACGATTCAAACTGTTAAATGATTTAATTGATCAGTAAATCATGAAGTTGGAATGAACGGCACATAAATAACGAAAATGTCGCCGTAATACATAGTCAGTTAAAACAGAATATAATGTCGGAATATGGGACCTTTAAATAAATAATGTGTCAAAATAGTGGTTGGAATATATGGCCAGACTGAAACAGCGAATGTGTGGTCGTAATAAGCGGTGTGGTCGTAATAAGCGGTCTGTAAATAAAGAACACCCTGTTGTTATACATAAACTGATTACACAGTAATATAAAAGGTCCTACCTTTTAACGAAAAATATAACATGCTTGTCAACAACAATTATACGGCATACTATTGCCATAAAGAACGATTAACTCTTTCAGCGCCAAAGGCAACATTCAGGTTTTTGCAAACAATACTGATTCAGGCGAGTCAGCTCGTAACGAGCTGTCTCACCTGAAATCAGCATTGTTTGCCTTTTAGTTATCAAAATAGTCAAAAATTGTATTACATGAGAAATAGAAACGCCCGTTTTTGAACATGGAAGAATTTACATTAATCAATTCCGCGCTGAAAAAGTTAAGGAATGATTGACTAAACAATGATGATGTTCAATTCTTGTTGTTTGCATGACCAAAACATATTTGAACTTCGTATTGATGTCATCTATTATGACGCATGGAAAACAATGATAAATATATATGAGAGACTTATCCCCCCAATGTCATTTATTTTCAATTATTTTGTAAGGATATTACTGAACGAAAATTATACCGCACATCTATATCCCTACATATCGATTGTAAAAATAATTACTCAGACGATGATAATTTCCAATCCGTGTTTTTTGCGTGACCGCTATTTGATACATATCAAAACTGACGGCATCCATCGGCGAGTTGGGTCAACTCAGAGAGTTGGTCATTGAACTATTGTTTCTCTCTGCGTCTATGGTTTTTTCCGTATAAAACACGGTAAAGCCTCGCGTGAACTTCGCATGTGTTATATGGGGTTTTTGTGCCGTTTTCAACATTATTGTAGTTACATCACGTATACAGTTCACTTATTCTGGATCGCTGGGTGAACAAACCAGTACTAGGCTAGGAAATGACCGCCGCGGACGGGACGTGGGTCGGACACGGGATATCCGGATCCAATTCCTCCAAGCTAACCACTCGCCTAAGGCAGGATCCATAGTATAATTTGGAATAAATCAAACATAAAAAACAACCTCAATGAGTTTATCTCAAGCATTATAGTATAAATCTGCGACCGGGTCATACCAAATGGTAGTAACGGCTGCCATCCTTTGAGCTCGGGGTTGCGGAGATAGCATTACGACTAACTGGTAGGTGTCAGGATAAATGGACCAGTAGTACTGGTAACTTACCCAGGAAAACACCGTGATATAACTGATAAAAAATGTTGAAAGCGGCGTAAAACACCATACGATCAATCACTCAAGCAAAGTAGTATAACTATGAACGTCTGCGCACCCATGCTGCTACTACAGCTGTGTAAACCGACCAATCCGTAATCGGTACTATCTGTCAAATGGACAATGCTTCTCGTACAGTTCTTGAAACCGTCTATAAGTTATTGGCGAACTACAGGGACTTGCTCCTTTAAAATAGATATTACCCTATATATGCATAGATGTTAATATCTATGCATATATAGGGTAATATCTATTTTTAGAGGAGCGAGTCCTTGTGGGCGAACGGTACAAAGTCAGCTCAATACTTCGTTGATAGTAAATACCAGAATATTATTTATTTTAGCCGAAGCACGCACAAATGTACCATTGCTTATATCATACCTGTTCTAACTGAGTTTTATAACTCAAAAACTTAGTACGTGTATATACGTATTTTCGGTCCAATGGAACGTTACATAATTCAGATGATCTGGAGGTCACGGGTTCGATACCCGGTTGCGGCGACATTCTTTCGGGCGATTTTTCCATCGCCTCTCACCTCTGATCTATGTGAGAAAGTAGTCAGTGGCTTCGAAAGAATGTAGTGTAAGTACTGGTGTAGGAAAGCCAGGAAAACATGGGTAGGTGCACTGACCTCCGTTATATGACCAAAGCTGTCGAAAGCGGCGTTAACCCTTTCCCTCATACGACAATTCTGAAGCAGACGGCTTTAAACGTATTTTGTCAAAACATAGAAAATCTCCATAATTGAATGGATAACCTATGACAACAAGTTGAAAACATTGTGGCAAAAGGAGAAATTGCACGTTTTGTGCAATTTCTTCTTTTGTCACTATGTTTTCAAAAAGCCGTCTGCTGCAGAGGCGTCAGAAAGTGTCTATATGAGGGAAAGGGTTAAACTCCAAACAAATAAACAAAATACATAATTCAGATGAGTACGGTATAGACAAATGAGCCGTCCCGCGAGAAAACCAACATTGTAGACTCTGCGTAAAGTATCGACCCTCATCAGTCTGAGCATGCCGCGCAGGCTAAACCGTATAGCCACTTTTCGCCTCCTGTTGATATCTGTTTCAGGAATCATTACTCTATACCTTTATCCCCCTGAGACGGAATGTGTCCGCCCGGATTAGCCTGCACGGAATGCGCAGGCTGATCCGGGTCGATACATTCGTAATGATTACGCAGATGCCATAATGTTGGTTTTCTCGCGGGACGACTCAAATGCAGTGTTTACTAAACTCACTTTCGGGTATATGTAAGGATGAATATTTAGTTCTATCCTTACATTGTTGTTAAATAATCTGCAAGTCAAATATTTGATTAACTGCGATATAACAAGGCTAATAATTATGATACGCTTGATGGTCATGTTACGTATAATGACAAATCAACAATAATAACCAGTTCAAACACCCTTCGGTAAGTTTGTATTCAATATCGCGGCAGCCATGCGTTCGACAAACGTCTGTATTACACAATGTTTTCTTTCACTTCGCCTTGCCTTGGTCACAGCATTCATGAATGGGCCGTATCGAAATTATTTACAGATAAAGGTTCATTAGTTTTTGCCAAGTATTATGGTGTTCTAAGTGCATAATTTGAATAAATGTATATACAGTAAGTTATTATGCATGTATTTAAATGAATTGTTCTGACAAAATATGAGACGAAGCCCGATTAAAACGGAAGCGTATATGTACATCCCCACGCGCCTGTTTTCTTAATGCAGGTAACCTTTTTGGACAACACGTCTTTACAGCCCCCGTCTGTCTCTAACAATGGGACCGTTGATGAGACGTGAACGGTCACTGTTTACGGAGTCTACAACGTTAATAACTGTGTTTCATTTGTGTTTGTATTACGTCTGGTGTATTTTGATAGGGCAGGATTTATCTTAGAAAGTCGACGTTTTCCTTCTCAACATGCCAAGTCAGGCGAGATTTCCTGTTGAATATTCAACTCAGGATATACTCTAAATTAATCAATGTTTATAAGAATATCACTTGTTTATTAAATCGAATGTTCAACTGAAAACACTGAGACGAGATAAGAGAACATTCACTATTCAGACATGTTTGAACACTGTTGAAACGTACAATCTGATCTGGATCCTCACTGTTTGACCTCCAGTCAATATACAATATTCAAGTAAAAGGTTAACACTGGTCAGACTGAACAAAAGTTGTCGGATGATCCTAAGTTACACACTGGTTCAACGCGTGCATAATTTATAAAAAAAAGAGCGGTGTACAAGTAAAAGTAACTTTATCGTAATTATTACCCGTATTCATGCTAAGGAACGAACTGGTCACTGATTTTATGATGCAAAGTAACCATTTTACCCACGAAGCACAATGGACGTAAAGATATGCCACATGCCACGAGATTTAAAATTGTAAATGCTACTTGTATTGAATTCTTTGTCCTAAAATTACTGTATTCCATCTGTATTGTATCTGAGCTGTATTTTTAACACTATTAGACAATGCCTACACAATTTGCTGCACACATGCATCTTGGGATGATGAATAATGTTCGAAAATAAATAAATTCTGACTTTGACCCCACTTAGAATAAAATGATATCTACTGCATTTTTAAATAAGGCCAGTACTTTAAGACAAGACATTTTTTAAGGTTTTTAAGGTTTTTAATTTGAACAATATTTGTACAGGGTCAAATTATATTTTCAAATCTGGCTTATACATTTGGACAAGAATTGTAACGTTTTAATTCTATATAGATATAAGGAAAACAAGCCCCGCTCCTTGTGGCCATGTTTTTTGAACATTTATGATGTTTTATTTACGAATTGAGCCTGCATCTGTGGCCATGAAGATTGTTAATGTTTTGGCACTTCCCTCCCTTTCTGATGTAACATCAATCAATGTTCTACAATATAGTTATATTATTCTGAAACTTTTCAAAGAGGACTACACAGGGAACTTTCCATCAATGGACCCAGTTGTTTAAAACGAAATGTTGTTTAAATAAAGAAATTGTTTACCACTGTGGATGATATGGACGATCGACACGGATCATCGACACAGGATCATCACAATAGCTCACGTTGTGCTCTTTCATCTAAAACAAAACGGACATCAGAGCTCTAGATAAGGGGCATTTTTCATGTTCTGAAACCCTTATTTGACATTCAAACCCTATGTTGTGGGTACGCAAAAGAATCGTCTCAGTGAGACGATTCTTTTGAGTACCACAACATAATATTCTGTTGAGTAATAATAGAGATATAGTGCGGAAAAGACCTGTTCACTCCCTCTAATCTAGTCCTCTGGGATATATAGACGTTCATTTCAGGAATCATGATACGTGTAGCTATAGTATAACCATACATGTGTTGAGTATAACCTTATTCAAGACTTTCCAGGAAACTAGAGCCACGTCCCTTGAAACTCGACTTTCGGCGAATAAGACACTCGAACTACGGTGCGATCTTTTATAACGATTGATTGCTTGGTGTTTTACGCCGATTTCAATAATTGTCAGTTCTATCACAGTTTTTCCTGGGTAAATTACCATTACTACTGGTCTATTCTTCCTGACACTAGCCAGTCAGTCGTTATGCTAACCCTGGGCAGCCACTTCTACCATTTTAAAAGTATTTGGTATGACCTGGCCGAGTATCGAGCCCGCGACCTCCCGCTCCCGAGGCGGACGCTCTACCACTACACCACTACTACACCACCGAGGCGGACGCTCTACCACTACACCACTACTACACCACCGAGGCGGACGCTCTACCACTACACCACTACTACACCACCGAGGCGGACGCTCTACCACTACACCACTACACCACCGAGGCGGACGCTCTACCACTACACCACCGAGGCGGACGCTCTACTACTACACCACTACACCACCGAGGCGGACGCTCTACCACTACACCACTACTACACCACTACACCACCGAGGCGGACGCTCTACCACTACACCACTACTACACCACCGAGGCGGACGCTCTACCACTACACCACTACTACACCACCGAGGCGGACGCTCTACCACTACACCACTACTACACCACCGAGGCGGACGCTCCACCACTACACCACTACACCACCGAGGCGGACGCTCTACCACTACACCACCGAGGCGGACGCTCTACCACTACACCACTACTACACCACCGAGGCGGACGCTCTACCACTACACCACTACTACACCACCGAGGCGGACGCTCTACCACTACACCACTACTACACCACTACACCACCGAGGCGGACGCTCTACCACTACACCACTACTACACCACCGAGGCGGACGCTCTACCACTACACCACTACTACACCACCGAGGCGGACGCTCTACCACTACACCACTACTACACCACCGAGGCGGACGCTCTACCACTACACCACTACACCACCGAGGCGGACGCTCTACCACTACACCACCGAGGCGGACGCTCTACCACTACACCACTACTACACCACTACACCACCGAGGCGGACGCTCTACCACTACACCACTACACCACCGAGGCGGTCCTTTTATAACGACGTCTCTGCAGAATCAAAGCCTTTTAGTACAAAATATTTTGTATTCCATATATTAGGAAAATGTTGTCGACAATATGAACACATTTCTTAAGTCGTAATGGAGTGGCAAATTGTTATAGAAAATGTGGTATGAATAAGAAATGGCTCATTACGATTTTACATGATCGCAAATTCAAGAAGGTAGTATTTTGCATGGCGTGGTTTAATGTATAAATACAGCATCCATATAGCGTCTGCTTTAGACTTCAAAAGCCCTATTTCTCCGGCTTCTGGCTTTTTCTATTCGTAATTGTCGTTTGAACTTAATCTGAACTCAACCGTTTGCTAATACTATCTCTGAAAATGTCCCCACAGAAAGAACATTTATCACATCAGCATTTTGAATTGTTTTAATGCGTTTGCAGTTATGTAGAGTGATTTTGAAATGAGTACGCCCGTACATGCATATGCAGACTTGTGTAGCATTTTGTTTAATATATTGTGTGTAGAACAATGCATTTACAATGTAACTGCATTGTTTTATATTAAACGGGTATGTGTATGTAGTTAGTTGTTGAGCGCTCGACTCGAGCACGAGAGGCTGTAGTTCGATTCCCGTTCGGCACGAGTACTGTAAGTACTCTCCTTGGCGTTCAGGTTTGCGGGGATAACATTACTGGTTTTTGGTTCATGTCAGGTGACAATTAGAAGCACCATTAACATTACTGATTGGTTCATGTCAGGTGATAATTAGAAGCAATATTGGCATTACTGATTGGTTTATGTCAGGTGACAATTAGTAAAACTATTGGCATTACTGATTGGTTCATGTCAGGTGACAATTAGAAGCAATATTTTCATTATTGATTGCTTAATGTCAGTTGAAAATAAGAAGCACTATTGGCATTACTGATTGGTTTATGTCAGGTGGCAATTAGAAACACTATTGGCATTACTGATTGCATTTCTGTCAGGTGACAATAAGAAGCACTATTGGCATTATTTAGTGGTTCATGTCACGTGACAATAAGAAGCACTATTGCATTACTGGTTGGTTTATGTCAGGTGACAATAAGAAGCACTATTGGCATTACTGATTGGTTTATGTCAGGTGGCAATTAGAAACACTATTGGCATTACTGATTGGTTTTCTGTCAGGTGACAATAAGAGGCACTATTGGCATTATTGACGGGTTCATGTCAGGTGACAATAAGAAGCACTATTGGCATTATTGATTGGTTCATGTCAGGTGAAAATTATAAGCCCTATTGGCATTACTGATTTGTTTATGTCAGGTGGCAATTAGAAGCACTATTGGCATTACTGATTGCATTTCTGTCAGGTGACAATAAGAAGCACTATTGGCATTATTTAGTGGTTCATGTCACGTGACAATAAGAAGCACTATTGCATTACTGGTTGGTTTATGTCAGGTGACAATAAGAAGCACTATTGGCATTACTGGTTGGTTCATGTCAGGTGACAATAAGAAGTACTATTGGCATTATTGATTGGTTCATGTCAGGTGACAATAAGAAGCACTATTGCATTACTGTTTGGTTTATGTCAGGTGACAATAAGAAGCACTATTGGCATTGCTGGTTGGTTCATGTCAGGTGACAATAAGAAGCACTATTGACATTACTGATTGGTTCATGTAAGGTGACAATAAGAAGCACTATTGGCATTACTGGTTGGTTCATGTCAGGTGACAATAAGAAGCACTATTGGCATTACTGGTTGGTTTATGTCAGGTGACAATAAAAAGCACTATTGGCATTACTGGTTGGTTTATGTCAGGTGACAATAAGAAGCACTATTGCATTACTGGTTGGTTTATGTCAGGTGACAATAAAAAGCACTATTGGCATTACTGGTTGGTTTATGTCAGGTGACAATAAGAAGCACTCTGGCAATACTGGTTGGTTTATGTCAGGTGACAATAAGAAGCACTATTGGCATTACTGGTTGGTTTATGTCAGGTGACAATAAGAAGCACTATTGGCATTACTGGTTGGGATATGTCAGGTAACAATAAGAAGCACTATTGCATTACTGGTTGGTTTATGTCAGGTGACAATAAAAAGCACTATTGGCATTACTGGTTGGTTTATGTCAGGTGACAATAAGAAGCACTATTGCATTAATGGTTGGTTTATGTCAGGTGACAATAAGAAGCACTATTGGCATTACTGATTGGCTCATGTCAGGTGACAATCAGAAGCCACTATTGCATTACTGGTTGGTTTATGTCAGGTGACAATAAGAAGCACTATTGCATTACTGGTTGGTTTATGTCAGGTGACAATAAGAAACACTATTAGCATCATTGATTGGTTCATGTAACGTGACAATAAGAAGCACTATTGGCATTACTGGTTGGTTCATGTCAAGTGACAATAAGAAGCACTATTGGCATTACTGGTTGGTTTATGTCAGGTGACAATAAGAAGCACTATTGGCATTACTGTTTGGCTTATGTCAGGTGAAAATAAGAAGCACTATTGGCATTACTGGTTGGTTCATGTCAGGTGACAATAAAATGCACTATTGGCATTACTGGTTGGTTTATGTCAGGTGACAATAAGAAGCACTATTGCATTACTGTTTGGTTTATGTCAGGTAACAATCAGAAGCACTATTGGCATTACTGGTTGGTTTATGTCAGGTGACAATAAAAAGCACTATTGGCATTACTGGTTGGTTCATGTCAGGTGACAATAATAAGCACTATTGGCATTACTGATTGACTCATGTCAGGTGACAATAAGAAGCACTATTTGCATTACTGGTTGGTTTATGTCAGGTGACAATACGAAGCACTATTGGCATTACTGATTGGCTCATGTAAGGTGACAATAAGAAGCACTATTGGCATTACTGGTTGGTTTATGTCAGGTGACAATAAGAAGCACTATTGGCATTACTGGTTGGTTTATGTCAGTTGACAATAAGAAGCACTATTGGCTTTACTGATTGGCTCTTGTCAGGTGACAATAAGAGGCACTATTGGTATTACTGGTTGGCTCATGTCAGGTGACAATAAGAAGCACTATTGGCATTACTGGTTGGTTCATGTAAGGTGACAATAAGAAGCACTATTGGCATTACCGGTTGGTTTATGTCAGGTGACAATAAGAAGCACTATTGGCATTACTGATTGGCTCATGTAATGTGACAATAAGAAGCACTATTGGCATTACTGGTTGGTTCATGTCAGGTGACAATAAGAAGCACTATTGGCTTTACTGGTTAGTTTATGTCAGGTGACAATAAGAAGCACTATTGGCATTACTGGTTGGTTCATGTCAGGTGACAATAAAAAGCACTATTGGCATTACTGGTTGGTTTATGTCAGGTGACAATAAGAAGCACTATTGGCATTACTGGTTGCTTTATGTCAGGTGACAATAAAAAGCACTATTGGCATTACTGGTTGGTTTATGTCAGGTGATAATAAGAAGCACTATTGGCATTACTGATTGGCTCATGTAAGGTGACAATAAGAAGCACTATTGGCATTACTGGTTGGTTTATGTCAGGTGACAATAATAAGCACTATTGGCATTACTGGTTGGTTCATGTCAGGTGACAATAAGAAGCACTATTGGCATTACTGGTTGGTTTATGTCAGGTGACAATAAGAAGCACTATTGGCATTACTGGTTGGTTCATGCCAGGTGACAATAAGAAGCACTATTGGCACTACTGGTTGGTTCATGTAAGGTGACAATAAGAAGCACTATTGGCATTACTGGTTGGTTTATGTCAGGTGACAATTAGTACCACTATTGGTGAAAGAAATGCGCTAAATATAAACTTTGAACCTCTAGCTACACAAAACATGTCTCTTATAATGGAATTGGAACCTAAATAAGTTTGACAAGAAGCTAATAACAAGACTGACTATTCTAACATTGAACGGCCTCGGTGGTGTAGTGGTAGATCGTCCGCTTCGGGTGCGGTACGTTACGCGTTCAATCCCCGGCCGGGTCATACGGGCTGCCCTCCTTAGCGCTCATGGTTGCGGGGTTAGCATTACGACTGACTAGCTTGTGTTAGGTTAAACGGACCAGAAGTACTTGTTACTTACCAAGAAAACGCCGTAATATCACCGAGAAATTGTTATGAGCGGAGTAAAACACCAAACAATCAATATTTCGACATTGACACTTGAACGGTACCCTAGTTGCACGAACACAATTTATACAAAAGAGCGGTGCTCCGGGTAAACTAACCTTTACGCAGTGACTACATGTGTGGAGAAAGACTTGCCTACGTGCGCATTCATGTCAAAGTATCTAAATGGACACCGCTTAATGGAGATTTATTGGAGGTTTCATGGAACTTTATATCAATATTTGAGCCGTTCCACAAAAAAAAAAATTAAAAAAATTTGGACACTGCTTAATGTATCGATCCATATCAGCCTACGCAGTCCGCTAATCCGGGCTGGCACATTCCTTCTCAGGGGATATAGGTATAGAGTAATGATTTTGGAACAGAAAATCCACAAGAGGCGAAAAGTGTCTGCCCGGTTAGACTGATCCGGGTCGATATTTTACGCAGAGTCCACAATTATGATTTTCTTGTGGGACGGCTTAATTGGCGAAAAATGCTGCGACAGACCAGACTGGGCGGATTCGCTGACTGATCTGAGTCGACACTGGTCGTTAACGTGTTACGGTTAGTTATCGAGAAGCGCCACTCAATTGTTCTGCAGTAATCAAGGTGTTTACAATTCGAATAGTATTTAAGCCGTCCCACGAGAAAACCAACATTGTGGACTCTGCGTAAAGTATCGACCCGGATCTGCCTAAGCATGTCCCGCAGGCTAATCCGGACAGAAATCTTTCGCCTCCTGTGGATTTTCTGTTTCATGAATCATTGCTCTATACCTATATCCCCCCTGAGACTGAATGTGTCGGCCCATACTAGCCTGCGCAGACTGATCTCAGTCGATACATAACGCAGAGTCGATAATGGTGGTTTGTTTTCTCGTGGGACGACTCATTTGACAACAACAGCCTTTCATGTTATGGATATTTTAGCAAAGGATGATTTCCCGTTATGTGTGGGTGTGTTGAACGGATATTTTACGACAAGTGCGTTAACCATTTTGAACTGAACTCGGAGATACGGACGTTATTTTCTAGAATATCAGACAGCAGTTATTACATATTTCCGTTTACTGTCTGGCTGAATGTAATTCAAAACGCGACCGAAAGCGAAGAGAAAGTTCGAACAAAGATAAATAACTCTATTGGTGTTTTTAACCGTTTTCATATTTGTTCTCTCCCTTTCATATCATAGTCATCTGTTTCTTTTTGATATACACAATAATTGTTTGTTAATCCCTCTGTGTTTTGTATTCTGATAATATGTCACAGGTCATAGACTATAGGGGAAAACGCAAAAGTACTAGAAAGAACAAAACCTTACATACATTTACATAAAATCATCCGAAAATGCTTTTAAAAAAACAGTTGTCGTAAAAATTAATCGCAATATTCAGATGGGTTTTTCTTTCACACTTTTGTCAGGTATTTTTTTCTGAACTCAAATTTATGGCCTACAAAAAGAGGGAAAATGTGATAACTCAAAGTGACCCGTTAATTTGTTATGCGCTTGTTAAGGACAATGTGTAGAGAATTTCTTTACATGTGTTTTTAAACTTGCATAACTCATACCAAAGCGAACACACGAAGCCAATTATTTATATACATGTACATGTATACACCTTTCCCACGTAAAACAAATCTACAGCAGACGATTTTAAGTTACGAAAAGTCTCTGTAAATGAAAGTAGTTGTATTGCCTACAGTTGTGAAAATTCTGGCGAAAGTAGAAGTCGTTCAGCATTGTTTTCAAAAAAGTACTCTGCTGCAGAGGCGTCAGAAAGCGTCTGTATGTGGGAAAGGATTAATACCATCCATTTTCAAAAACCATTCCTTTCAGTGCTATAGATGCCAGGTTGTGTCTGATTTCTACTGATCTAGCACAATACATCAGCGTAACATAAATGTGCCGTCCCACGAGAAAACCAACATAATGGCCCCTGCGTAATGTATCGAACCAGATCAGCCTGGGCAGTCCGCGCAGGCTAATCCGGGCCGACACATTCCGTCTCAGGGGGATAGAGGTGTAGAGTAATGACTCCTGAAACAGAAAATCCACAGAAGGCGAAAATTCTCTATCCGGGTTAGTGTGCGCGGTATACTTATGTTGATCCGGGTCGATACTTTACGCAGAGTCCACAATGTTAGTTTACTCGCAAGACGGCTCAAATACAGTAGTATAAAGGAACATTACTGTACAACTAACGGGGCTGCAGCTCTAGATGTTTGTCTTTAGATGTATCTATAACCAATCAACATATTATCTTCAAATAGTAAAAGAAAAGAGTAAAAATGATTATTGCAAATTATATTTCAAAGGCGTCAGAGTATAAGACATATACATTTAGTAATAATCAAAACTTAGTGTTCAGTAATAACTAAAAGTAATTTGCTAATTTATACATTAATAGCCCGGCCGGGTAGCTCAATTGGTAGCATATCTGACTCGTGATCTGGAGGTCACGGGTTCGATACCCGGTTGCGGCGATATTCTTTCGGGCGATTTTTCCATCGCCTCTCACCTCTGATCTATGTGAGAAAGTAGTCAGTGGCTTCGAAAGAATGTTGTGTAAGTACTGGTGTAGGAAAGCCAGGAAAACATGGGTAGGTGCACTGACCGCCGTGATATGACCAAAGCTGTTGAAAGCGGCGTTAAACTCCAAACAAACAAACAAAAACAAATTATACATTAATAAAATATTTAGTTACCTAAATATAATTGCACTTCTTTCATATAAGAAATCATCTCAGTAGTGTTGTAGTTATCATGTAAATGAATGTATTGTTACATCATTGAGCCATATTATTTATGTGTATTTACACAGTCAAACCTGTGCTAAAGACCACCTTGGAATATCGTATCCCCGTCTAAAGCAACCACACTTTTTCAATGAATCCTTTTCTGTATAAATGACCCTGTAATTGAAGACCACCTGCGAGCAAAGACCAACGTGTTGAGTTACCATCGGTTGTCTCTTTATACACAGGTTCCCCTGTACTTACAACTGATCAAAGTGTTGAGTTACCATCGGTTGTCTCTTTATACACAGGTTCCCCTTTACTTACAAATGACCAATGACACTTATGTGCCGTCTTACCGAATACAATTGAGTAGAGTTGACTAAATCACACGTAGCTGGAAGAAAATGTGCAGCGACCCGTCTGAGTCTCCACTGTTCGCAGATGCATTTAGACGTCACCTCGCTAGACGCAGCTCATTAGGTCTTATATAAAGTTAGTTGTACACCAATGACATATTTGTTGTTTGGTGTTTCACGCATCTTTCAACATGGTGTTCAGCTACTGGTCCATTTATCCTGACACCAGACAGTCAGTGATAACTCTTTCAGCGCCAAAGGTAATATTGAGCAATTTGCAAACAATGCAGATTCAGGTGAGACAGCTCGTGACGAGCTGTCTCACCTGAAATCTGCATTGTTTGGCTGTGAGTCATAACAATATTCCAAAACTCCTATAACATGAAAATAGAGTCGTCCGAGTTTGAACAGGGTAGAGTCTAATTTAAACAATTCGGCGCTGAAAGGGTTAAGGCTAACTCCCTTAATCCTAAGCGCCAAGGAGGGCAGCCATAACTACCTTTTTTTTTAAGTCTTTGGTATGACCCGGCCGGGATTCGAACCCGCAACCTCCTGCAACATCCCGCACCCAATACGGACGCTCTACCACAACAACACAGAGGTTCTAACATACTTATGTTTATGAGTGTGTGCTCTTTATTTGACTTGTAAATTTACATATTGAAAAATATCATCAATTGTTGATTTATGAACTACGAATATAATCTCATTGTTTATATCATTTTAGTTGTGAAAACAGCGGTGACAAGATATCAGTATATGATGGCAAAGACAATACTTCGAAACTGTTGGCGATCTTTTGCGAGACGCAACATAACCCAAAACCATTATTTTCATCAGGACCCTACATGTATATAGAATTTAAATCGGATAGACACAATCAGTTACAGGGATTCGCTGCTGAATTTAGTTTTGTCAACTCGAAAGATTGGAATGGAGGTGAGGATATATATAGAACCTGTCTGCCTGTATGTCTGTTCCTTTGTCTGCCTTTGTCTCTATGTCTGTATCTCTCTCACTATATATATATATATATATATATATATATCACATCTCATCTGTAACAACATATACAATGATATATGTATACATATCACATCTCATCTCATCTCATCTCATCTCATATATATATATATATATCTCATATCACATCTCATCTGTAACAACATATACAATGATATATGTATACATATCACATCTCATCTATAACAACCTATACAATGATATATATATATATATATACATATCACATCTCATCTGTAACAACCTATAGAATGATATATATGTATACATATCACATCTCATCTTTAACAACCTATAAAATGATATATATATATACATATTACATCTCATCTGTAACAACCTAAACAATGATATATATATGCATATTACATCTCATCTGTAACAAGCTATACAATGATATATATATACATATCACATCTCATCTGTAACAACCTATACAATGATATATATATATACATATCAAATCTCATCTGTAACAACCTATACAATGATATATATATATACATATCGCATCTCATCTGTAACAACCTATACAATGATATATATACTCATACGAAAAAGAAAGTGTGCACTTGGTTAGAGGTATTTTTTTTATACTTATAGAAGCAAAATATAGGCAAATTTGGTATCAAAATGTGCAAAAAGCTATTGGCTATACGATGTTTTACTTTTAATTGAAATTTGATAATAATCAGAACATTGTTTTACGTGTGAATAACGTAGGGGTGAAAAGTAAAAGTTGCATATTTGTAATGTTTTGTAACTGTTTTTTTTGTCTTCGGATATTTGTCAAGCTACGTGCACGGGTAGCACGAGCGAAAAGTTGAATAATTTTGGGTAAATGGGTGCAATGTGTGAAGGGTTATTTTCTTCAATCATGATGATAAATCCGTATATGTAAACTTTGTAACAAAAAAGCCCAATTTTAAAGTGCAACTTTTACTTCTTTATACGAGCGAGCGACGTATTATCCATTGTGACACTCTAAATAGATTCATATGTATTAGTGGACGGTGAATGTTACGTTGAGAGTGTGCGCATGCAGACTCATTTCAGCACCCACAGTTCGCAAGGCGGACTAGCGTTCTTGCAATGCATTCATGCAAAATATAACAGTTCATGCTATTTCGGTATACATTTTATTTTACGCTCGCTTAGAATTCACCCGATTAACGTTTCATCTGACTTCAGTTTATATAAAAGTAACACTTGAAATGTAAAGACTTATTGTATAGTATCATTTATGACCGGTAAATACACATGTTATCTCATTGTGCTTATATGTATAGACTTTGAAAGACTAGTGAAGTTCTATTAAATGAGATGAGCGATATAGGACCATCATGGTTCTCTTGTTTCTTCTTCTTTTCGTTTGTAACGCAGAGTTCGAGAAGAGATAACACAGATTGAGTACACGTCTGGTATGCAATTTTAATTTAAACTAATTGATTTTACATCGATTACGAAACAAGCTTTAAACTTAAATTAATCACGCTCGATGTCTGCTTCCTGGAGACATAACCAGTACTCGGTTGTTGACAAATCCCAAAGACAGAATCACGGGATTCGAACCTGGGATCTTTGGTACGAGAGGCCGACGCTTTACCACTGCACCACTGTCTTCCACGTAGTTTGAGGTTTATTACCAATTGAACATAATACAATAATACAAACGCCGGTCTGTTAACAGGTATGTCTAGTTATTGGAGAAAAAAAATGGTGCATGTATTAAACTGAGTAGAATCCTCACTTATAATAAATTCTAATGAAATTGTTTGACGCATCGAGAGTTGATTGGCACACTTGTTATAAGAAAGAACAAGAAGAATTTTGATGCAAAGCATCAAAGACGCCGCGCATGATTTTGAAGCATGACTTAAAGGAAGCAGATGCAGTTCAGTACATTTAAATAACCTGTGCAAGCAGACATGATGTAAATATTTCGAACAAGAAGGCCAAATGTCCCTTTATTTTAAACAAGAAGGCCAAGATGTGCCTATATTGCTCACCTGGCTACCATAGCCTATATACAAAGGTTACCAAGAGCAGAAAGGGTCAATATTGACGTAGGGATTAAACGTTTTATATGCTACGATCTATGTGATATTCAGCATGTTAAGTTTAGTCGTGAAATGACAAGTTTAGTCCTGAAACCATTTGGTTTACGGTTTGCTTAACATTCACTGCAACTATAATGTGTCATACAAGCTGAAGTTTCTCAAGTGTTTTTTTTTTTTACCAAGAAACTGTTTTAAATCCTCTAACTAGATCCATTAGATAAAAAACATACATACGTGCTTAAATATTAACACATATTAAGGTCTATTGCCTCTAGTTATAAGTTAAGTGTGACACATGCTTTGGAAGGAGAGGGGGAAGTCTATTCTCCTTCCAGTTTAGCAGAAGTATGATAGCAAAAGCGGGAGTATATAAACAAAAAATACGAAGTAATTAAACAAAAAAAAGAAGATATTTATGATCAAGATTGAGAATTATGAAAGTTCAAACGTATAGTCAACATATAGCAATAATTATTAAGTCTGTTTTGTTTGTTTGTAATGTCACTTTAATCGTTTTAAACATGCCCGTAGAAAACTGTCACTTTAATCGTTTTTGAACATGCCAGTAGAAAATTGTCACTTTAATCGTTTTGAACATGCCAGTAGAAAACTGAAAAATAAACAAAAGAAAATGGTCAAGTCAGTTCCCCAAGAGCAAAGAGCGAAAATCAGTTGGTACGAATCGTTGATCTCGAACGAAACATGAAAAACCGGGCACGAATCCAATGAATTTTAGAAATCGGATTAAATCGTGAAAACAGCGAAGTATTCATAACGAAAGGAACCAGAGACAACTTCATTACTCTATGGGAACCGATGACACCTTGTTGTCTATTCAATAAGAATGACCAAAATCGCCAAGGATGACATGCTGCATTTACAAATAGAACGGGTCACGTTACGGCCATGCCTATTGTATAGTTGGGTTAACGTTGTTTTTACAGTTTCTAGAATTATACTGTTATATGTAGTAATTAAAATGAGTCATCATTGATTTTTTAAAGATTACCTATTTATTTAAAAATCTCAATATTGTAAATAGGCAAAAACATTGCCAGAAACTTTTTTCTGAGCTTGGATGAATCGGGTCGTAAACAAAACTATAAAAAAAAAGCGTTGCCTAGGAAGTTAGGGGAAAGTTATTAAATACCCATTAGATGTGTATTAAAATGTTGTAATAACGATAGAGGATATGCCTATTTTGTATCTTTTTGTGTCTTAAATCATTTTATACAATTTATTGATTCATAAAGGTTGTTTTTTTCAAACAAACAACAGAGGTTTCTTTAACAATAATAACATTGGTTTCTCCCTTTTCGATTACGTCACCCCATGGTACAAAATTAAAACCTATCCCATACTGACGCCGCGCTTCCACGCGGCGTTAATTAACTCACGTTTCAGCGAAATGTGTGCGACTATACGATAGCCAGAACTTTCGACCCTAAGCTTTATCAACCCCAGTTTCCTAAGTCCTTTAGACCTCAATTTTAGTAAATTTTAATCAACCACATTCGATTTTAATAGGTGTGAATGAAAAGAAGGTTTAAGTATTATAAACAGTCATGACAAATGGAAAAAAGCCAACCAATTTGATTATTTAATTATGATTATTTAAATGATCTTGATGTGTTATAAATAGTGAGTTTGATTTTTTTTTGTTATAAATGGAAAAAAAAAAAAATATTATTCAATGAAGTGTGAAAATGTCCGATTTGTGTATTGAGTGTTGTGACCCCGCTCGTCCATCACAACATGGCATCACGTGAAAACATATGGGGTAAACAAAGGCATTGATCATTTTTTTGCAACAATGTCTCCAAAATTTGCTGGCATAAATCTATTTTGACAAAATGACATGCTGTGATATAAGTAACCATACTACTTTTGACAAAATGACACGCCTTGATATAATTAACAATACTACTGTTGACAAAATGACACGCTGTGATATAACTAACAATACTACTTTTGACAAAATAACACGCTGTGATATAACTAACCATACTACTTTTGACAAAATGACACGCTGTGATATAACTAACCATATTACTTTTGACAAAATAACACGCTGTGATATAACTAACCATACTACTTTTGACAAAATGACACGCTGTGATATAACTAACCATACTACTTTTGACAAAATGACATGCCGTGATATAACCAACCATACTACTTTTGACAAAATGACACGCTGTGATATAACTAACCATACTACTTTTGACAAAATGACACGCCGTGATATAACTAACCATACTTCTTTTGACAAAATGACACGCTGTGATATAACTAACCATACTACTTTTGACAAAATGAAACGCCGTGATATAACTAACCATACTTCTTTTGACAAAATGACATGCTGTGATATAACTAACCATACTACTTTTGACAAAATGACACGTCGTGATATAACTAACCATACTACTTTTGACAAAATGACAAGCTGTGATATAACTAACCATACTACTTTTGACCAAATGACATGCTGTGATATAACTAACCATAGCTATTTTGACAAAATGACACACTGTGATATAACTAACTATAAAACAGTTGACAACTAACCATACTACTTTTGACAAAATGACACGCTGTGATATAACTAACCATATTTCTTTTGACAAAATGACACGCCGTGATATAACGTACCATAAAACAGTTGACAAAATAGCACGACTTGATCTAACTAACAATACCACTTTTGACAAAACGAACCACCATGATATAACTAACCATTCTACTTTTGACAAAATGACACGCTGTGATATAACTAACCATACTACTTTTGACAAAATAACACGCTGTGATATAACTAACCATACTACTTTTGACAAAATGACACGCTGTGATATAACTAACCCTACTACTTTTGACAAAATGACATGCCGTGATTTAACTAACCATACTACTTTTGACAAAATGACACGCTGTGATATAACTAACTATACTACTTTTGACAAATGTCACGCCGTGATATAACTTACCATACTTCTTTTGACAAAATGACACAACGTGATATAACTAACCATACTACTTTTGACAAAATGACACGCCGTGATATAACTAACCATACTACTTTTGACAAAACAACACGCTGTGATATAACTAACCATACTACTTTTTGACAAAATGACACGCTGTGATATAACTAACCATACTACTTTTGACAAACTTACACGCCGTGATATAACTAACCATACTACTTTGACAAAATAACACGCTGTGATATAACTAACCATACTACTTTTGACAAAATGACACGCTGTGATATAACTAACCATACTACTTTTGACAAAATGACACGCCGTGATATAACGTACCATAAAACAGTTGACAAAAAAGCACGACGTGATATAACTTACATTACCACTTTTGACTAAACGAACCACCGTGATATAACTAACCATACTACTGTTGACAAAATGACACAACGTGATATAACTAATAATACTACTTTTGACAAAATGACACGACGTGATATAACTAACCATACTACTTTTGAAAAAATGACACGCCGTGATATTACTAACAATACTACTTTTGACAAAATGACACAACTTGATATAATTAAGCATACTACTTTTGATAAAATGACACGCCATGATATAACTTACCATACAACTGTTGACAAAATGACACGTCGTGATATAACTAACCATACTTCTGTTGACAAATGACACGCTGTGATATAACTAACCATACTACTTTTGACAAACTTACACGCCGTGATATAACTAACCATACTACTTTTGACAAAATGACACGCTGTGATATAACTAACTATACTACTTTTGACAAACATACACGCCGTGATATAACTAACTATACTACTTTTGACAAATGACACGCTGTGATATAACTAACCATACTACTTTTGACAAACATACACCACGTGATATAACTAACTATACTACTTTTCACAAACTTACACGCCGTTACATAACTAACCATCATTCTGTTGTCAAAATGACATGCCGTGATATAACTAACCAGCCTTCTGTTGTCAAAATGACACACCGTGATATAACTAACCATACTACTGTTGTCAAAATGACACACCGTGATATAACTAACCATACTACTTTTGACAAAATGACACGCCGTGATATAACTTACCATACGACTGTTGACAAAATGACACGCCGTGATATAACTAACCATCATTCTGTTGTCAAAATGACACGCCGTGATATAACTAACCATACTACTGTTGACAAAATGACATGCTGTGATATAACTAACCATACTACTTTTGACCAAAATGACACGCCGTGATATAACTAACCATACTACTTTTGACAAAATGACACACCGTGATATAACTAAAAATACTACTTTTGACAAAAAGGTGCGCTGTGATATAACTAACCATACTACTTTTGACAAAATGACACGCAGTGATATAACTAACCATACTTCTTTTGACAAAATGACACGCCGTGATATAACTAACAATCCTACTTTTGACAAAATGACACAACTTGATATAACTAAGCATACTACTTTTGATAAAATGACACGCCATGATATAACTTACCATACAATTGTTGACAAAATGACACGCCGTGATATAACTAACCATACTTCTGTTGACAAATGACACGCTGTGATATAACTAACCATACTACTTTTGACAAACTGACACGCCGTGATATAACTAACCATACTGCTTTTGACAAAATGACACGCTGTGATATAACTAACCATACTACTTTTGACAAACATACACGCCGTGATATAACTAACTATACTACTTTTGACAAATGACACGCTGTGATATAACTAACCATACTACTTTTGACAAACATACACCACGTGATATAACTAACTATACTACTGTTGACAAACGTACACGCCGTTACATAACTAACCATCATTATGTTGTCAAAATGACATGCCGTGATATAACTAACCAGCCTTCTGTTGTCAAAATGACACACCGTGATATAACTAACCATACTACTGTTGTCAAAATGACACACCGTGATATAACTAACCATACTACTTTTGACAAAATGACACGCCGTGATATAACTTACCATACGACTGTTGACAAAATTGACACGCCGTGATATAACTAACCATCATTCTGTTGTCAAAATGACACGCCGTGATATAACTAACCATACTACTGTTGACAAAATGACATGCTGTGATATAACTAACCATACTACTTTTGACCAAAATGACACGCCGTGACATAAGTAACCATACTACTTTTGACAAAATGACACACCGTGATATAACTAAAAATACTACTTTTGACAAAAAGGTACGCTGTGATATAACTAACCATACTACTTTTGACAAAATGACACGCCGTGATATAACTAACAATACTACTTTTGACAAAAAGGTACGCTGTGATATAACTAACCATACTACTTTTGACAAAATGACACGCCGTTACATAACTAACCATCATTCTGTTGTCAAAATGACATGCCGTGATATAACTAACCAGCCTTCTGTTGTCAAAATGACACACCGTGATATAACTAACCATACTACTGTTGTCAAAATGACACACCGTGATATAACTAACCATACTACTTTTGACAAAATGACACGCCGTGATATAACTTACTATACGACTGTTGACAAAATGACACGCCGTGATATAACTAACCATCATTCTGTTGTCAAAATGACACGCCGTGATATAACTAACCATACTACTGTTGACAAAATGACATGCTGTGATATAACTAACCATACTACTTTTGACCAAAATGACACGCCGTGATATAACTAACCATACTACTTTTGACAAAATGACACACCGTGATATAACTAAAAATACTACTTTTGACAAAAAGGTGCGCTGTGATATAACTAACCATACTACTTTTGACAAAATGACACGCCGTGATATAACTAACCATACTTCTTTTGACAAAATGACACGCCGTGATATAACTAACAATCCTACTTTTGACAAAATGACACAACTTGATATAACTAAGCATACTACTTTTGATAAAATGACACGCCATGATATAACTTACCATACAATTGTTGACAAAATGACACGCCGTGATATAACTAACCATACTTCTGTTGACAAATGACACGCTGTGATATAACTAACCATACTACTTTTGACAAACTGACACGCCGTGATATAACTAACCATACTACTTTTGACAAAATGACACGCTGTGATATAACTAACCATACTACTTTTGACAAACATACACGCCGTGATATAACTAACTATACTACTTTTGACAAATGACACGCTGTGATATAACTAACCATACTACTTTTGACAAACATACACCACGTGATATAACTAACTATACTACTGTTGACAAACGTACACGCCGTTACATAACTAACCATCATTATGTTGTCAAAATGACATGCCGTGATATAACTAACCAGCCTTCTGTTGTCAAAATGACACACCGTGATATAACTAACCATACTACTGTTGTCAAAATGACACACCGTGATATAACTAACCATACTACTTTTGACAAAATGACACGCCGTGATATAACTTACCATACGACTGTTGACAAAATTGACACGCCGTGATATAACTAACCATCATTCTGTTGTCAAAATGACACGCCGTGATATAACTAACCATACTACTGTTGACAAAATGACATGCTGTGATATAACTAACCATACTACTTTTGACCAAAATGACACGCCGTGACATAACTAACCATACTACTTTTGACAAAATGACACACCGTGATATAACTAAAAATACTACTTTTGACAAAAAGGTACGCTGTGATATAACTAACCATACTACTTTTGACAAAATGACACGCCGTGATATAACTAACAATACTACTTTTGACAAAAAGGTACGCTGTGATATAACTAACCATACTACTTTTGACAAAATGACACGCCGTGATATAACTAACCATACTACTTTTGACAAAATGACACGCTGTGATATAACTAACCATACTACTTTTGACAAAATGAAACGCCGTGATATAACTAACCATACTACTTTTGACAAAATGACACGCCGTGATATAACTAACCATACTACTTTTGACAAAATGACACGCCGTGATATAACTAACCATACTACTGTTGACAAAATGACACGCCGTGATAAAACTAACCATACTTCTGTTGAAAGGGGCTTTACTTTTCAATAGATCGATTGCATATATCTCAAAAAATGTAATTTTTGTTCACGTTTCCCCCCTGTGATCACTACATGTAGTCACATTTACCCCCTGTGATCACTACATGTAGTCACATTTTCCCCTGTGATCACTACATGTAGTCACATTCCCCCTGTGATCACTACATGTAGTCGCATTCCCCCACCCCACCCCCACCCCATGTGATCACTACGTGTAGTCACATTCCCCCCCCTGTGATCACTACGTGTAGTTGAGACAATTATATACTTCTATCCAATAAACCGTATTGAAGAGTCTGCCATTAAAGCTATATCTGTTGCAATCAAGTCGCAGACGAACCATATATGTCGGTGTCAGAAATATCAGCTAATATAATTATTTGCCAAATTCCGTGTACATATACTTTTAGAGTCGATTCCTTTGTCTATCTTTTAAGAAAAATGCAGAATATTGTTAGTATCATTTAGAGTTCAGAGAATATGTGTATGGGGGAGCCGGGTGGGGGCGGCGGTGGCAGTAATTACTCGATTATACTGTTTAAGGAACAATAAGTCGACTACATCAGGGAATGGGGTGTTGTATAAAATGCATCCACAGACAGGCCAAATAGTCCTTAACAAGAGGCACAAAAGGGCCAGTATCGCTCCACTGCCATGAGGCAAAAATTAAATCTCCAAACAGCTCCGCCCCCTGGTGTCACCCAAAGAACATTTCAACACTCTTAATTGAAAATCGGCTAAATAGTTTAGGAGGAGAAGTTTTCACTAAAGCTAAGATAAGGCTATAACAGCCCCGCCCCATGTCAGCTATATTTCAAGACCAATTATCATGGATTTGTGGAATCTGATAGGACTTCTGCAAAATTAATTGAAAATCGGCCAGATACTTTCGGAGGAGAATATTCTTTTAAATTTTCACTTTAACTATATAAGGCAAAATAGTCCTGACCCCTGCGGTCATAGTTTTCGAACAATCAACATGGCTTGAAGGAATCTGGTAAAGGGTCACCCTAGGAAAATTTATGAAAACATATTTTAACATCGGCATTCTCGGTGGAAAAGATCTTTTTAGTTTTCACTTGAAGGAATCTGATAGAGGGTCACCAAAGGAACACTTTTTCAAAATTATTTGAAAATTGGCAAGACACTTTATGAGGAGAAGATTTTAAAGTTTTCCCTATAGCCATATAAGGCAAAATAGCCCCGCCCCCTGGTGGCCATGTTTTTCAACCAATCAATAAGGCTTAAAATAATCTTATAGAGGGCACCAAGGAACATTTCTGCAAAATCATTTAAAATTCGGCCTGGCACTTTCGGGGGAAAATATTTTTTTAAGTTTACACTATAGCCATATAAGGCAAATTAGCCCCGCCCCCTGGCGGTCATGTTTTTCGACCTATTTACATGGCTCGAAGGAATTTGATAGAGGGTCACCCAAGGAACACTTCTACACAATAATTTGAAAATTGGCCATATACTTTGAGAGGAAAAGATTTTTAAAGTTTTCACTATAGCCATATAAGGCAAAATAGCCACGCGCCCTAGCGGTCATGTTTTTCGACCAATCAACATGGCTTAAAAGAATCTTATAGAAGGTCACCCACGAAACATTTCTACAAAGTTATTTGAAAATCGGCCTTACAGTTTCAGAGGAGAAGACTTTTTAAGTTTTCACTTTAATCATATAAGGCAAAATATCCCCGCCCTCTGGCGGCCATGTTTTTCGACCAATCAATATTGCTTGAAGGAATCTAATAGAGGGTCACGCAAGGAACATTTTTTCAAAAAAAAAAGTGAAAATCGGCCGGATACATTCGGAGGAGGATATTTTTTAAGTTTTCACTATTTTTTTCTTTTGGTTGCCATGGAAACCAGAATTTTGCATGGATCAAAACAAATTGAAGGAATTTAGGAGTGGACATTGAGAGAATGCTTCCTATGACGTTTTATCCCCATAGGCCGAGTAATTTGAGAGGAGAAGTCGACGGACAATTCGTCATGACATAAGCTCGACTGGCATTCAGCCAGTGGAGCTAAAACACGGTGTCTGCTTTGACATGAGTGTATTCCTTCACCAGACGTATTGAATATGTGACAATTAGTTTAAATGTATTGTACATATGTTTATGATGCACGGGAAATGTCTGATTTGATCACTTTTTTGTAATTTGACCTTGTCTGATAGTGAAAATAGAGAATGTACAAAATCAGTTTTGGCCGCAAATAAATAAGGCATCGGTATATGACATGTGCAGCCCATGTCTTGTTCATATTTCACAATACTT
Organism: Serripes groenlandicus; assembly: GCA_031761405.1. Taxonomy (NCBI): domain Eukaryota; kingdom Metazoa; phylum Mollusca; class Bivalvia; order Cardiida; family Cardiidae; genus Serripes; species Serripes groenlandicus. The sequence continues at coordinate 1,131,264 of JASEVX010000044.1, read as the reverse complement.
TCATGAAAAACGAACTCTTTTTCTTACTTGTTGTTGCAGATGTGTTACTGTATACAGTTAGAGATGGACTGTTAACATGATGTGTTACTGTATACAGGTAAAGATTGACTGTCAACATGATGTGTTACTGTATTCAGGTAGAGATTATCTGTCAACATGATGTGTTACTGTATACAGGTAGAGATTATTTGACAACATGACGTATTACTGTGTACAGGTAGAGATTGACCGTCAACATCATGTGTTACTGTATAAAGGTAGAGATTATCTGTCAACATGATGTGTTACTGTATACAGTTAGAGATTGACTGTCAACATTATGTGTTATTGTATACAGGTAGAGATTGACTGTCAACATGTTGTGTAACGTATACCGGTAGAGATTGACTGTCAACAGCATAGGTTACTGTATACAGGTAAATATTGACTGTCAACATGATGTGTTACTGTATACAGGTAGAGATTATCTGTCAACATGATGTGTTACTGTATACAGGTAGAGATTATTTGTCAACATGACGTATAACTGTATACAGGTAGAGATTATCTGTCACATAATGTGTTACTGTATTCAGGTAGAGATTGACTGTAAACATGATGTGTTACTGAATACAAGTAGAGTTTAGCTGTCAACATGATGTGTTACTGTATACAGGTAGAGATCATCTGTTAACATGATGTGTTACTGTATACAGGTAGAGATTATCTGTCTATATGATGAGTTTCTGTATACAGGTAGAGATTGACTGTCAACATGATGTGGTTACTGTATACAGGTAGGGATTATCTGTCAACATGATGTGTTACATGATGTGTAACGTATACAGGTAGAGATTATCTGTCAACATGATGTGTTACTGTATACAGGTAGAGATTATCTGTCAACATGATGTGTTACTGTGTATACCGGTAGAGATTGACTGTCAACATCATGCTTACATGATGTGTTACTGTATACAGGTATAGCTAATCTGTCAACATGATGTGTTTCTGTATACCGGTAGAGATTGACTGTCAACATCATGTGTTACTGTATACAGGTAGAGATTATCTGTCAACATGATGTGTTACTGTATACCGGTAGAGATTGACTGTCAACATCATGTGTTACTGTATACAGGTAGAGATTATCTGTCAACATGATGTGTTTCTGTATATCGGTAGAGATTGACTGTCAACATCATGTGTTACTGTATACAGGTAGAGATTATTTGTCAACATGACGTATTACTGTATACAGGTAGAGATTATCTGTCACATAATGTGTTACTGTATTCAGGTAGAGATTGACTGTAAACATGATGTGTTACTGAATACAGGTAGAGTTTAGCTGTCAACATGATGTGTTACTGTATACAGGTAGAGATCATCTGTTAACATGATGTGTTACTGTATACAGGTAGAGATTATCTGTCTACATGATGAGTTTCTGTTTATAGGTAGAGATTGACTGTCAACATGATGTGGTTACTATATACAGGTAGGGATTATCTGTCAACATGATGTGTTACATGATGTGTAACGTATACAGGTAGAGATTATCTGCCAACATGATGTGTTACTGTATACAGGTAGAGATTATCTGTCAACATGATGTGTTACTGTGTATACCGGTAGAGATTGACTGTCACTTCATGCTTACATGATGTGTTACTGTATACAGGTATAGATTATCTGTCAACATTATGTGTTTCGGTATACCGGTAGAGATTGACTGTCAACATCATGTGTTACTGTATACAGGTAGAGATTATCTGTCAACATGTTGTGTTACTGTATACCGGTAGAGATTGACTGTCAACATCACGTGTTACTGTATACAGGTAGAGATTATCTGTCAACATGATGTGTTTCTGTTTATCGGTAGAGATTGACTGTCAACATCATGTGTTACTGTATACAGGTAGAGATTATCTGTCAACATGATGTGTTACTGTATACAGGGACAGATTATCTGTCAATATGATGTGTTACTGTTTACCGGTAGAGATTGACTGTCAACATGATGTGTTACATGATGTGTTACTGTATACAGGTATAGATCCTTTATACTGTGTGGTATATTTACAAGTCTTTATAAACCAATCCTTTAGACTGTGTGGTATATTTATTAGTCTGTATAAACCAATCCTTTATACTGTGTGGTACATTTACTAGTCTTTATAATCAATCCTTTAGACTGTGTGGTATATTTACAAGTCTTTATAAACCAATCCTTTAGATTGAGTGTTATATTTACAAGTCTTTATAAACCAATCCTTTAGACTGTGTGGTATATTTACGTGTCTTTATAAACCTATCCTTTAGACTGTGTGGTATATTTACTTGTCTTTATAAATCAATCATTTAGACTGTATGGTATATTTACTAGTCTTTATAAACCAATCCTTTAGACTGTGTGGTATATTTACTAGTCCTTATAAATCAATCAATTAGACTGTGTGGTATATTTACTTGTCTTTATAAACCTATCATTTAGACTGTGTTGTATATTTACTAGTCCTTATAAACCAATCATTTAGACTGTGTGCTATATTAACTAGTCTTTATAACAAATCCTTTAGACTGTGTGGTCAATTTACCAGTCTGTATAGCCAATCCTTTAGACTGTGTGGTATATCTACTAATCTGTATAAACCAATCATTTAGACTGTATAGTATATTTACTAGTCTTTATAAATCAATCATTTAGACTGTTGTATATTTACTTATCGTTATAAACCAATCCTGTAGACTGTGTGGTATATTTATTGTCTTTATAAACCTATCATTTAGACTGTGTGATATATTTATTAATCTTTATAAACCAAACCATTTAGACTGTGTGCTATATTTACTTGTCTTTATAAACCAATCTTTTAGACTGTGTGCTATATTCATAAAATAATATTTGATAACAAAGAGAAAATACAAATTCGAGATCAGCTTGAAACAGAGTTCTCAAAACAATGAAAATAATGTCCGTTACATACTATGGCTTCGCTTTTACTTCGTCCATGTTATTGACAAAACGTGTCAGTTGCTGAATCATAAAACTCTTCTTTGTTTTTATCGGAGAAGGAATTTAATAACAGATATGGTCTGTGACTGGTTATAAAATCAATAGTTGTCATAGAAACGACGTGTAATTAGACTTTTTTGCTTTATAGGTGATATTACATGTTGTAAAGTAAACTGATAACAAACATGAGTTGTCGGTGACATTTGCCTGTTTGGAGGAAGATATTTAAGAAATAACATTTGTATGTTTATACCTAAATACTTTAACGATGGCTTCAGTAATGTTTTAAACCCCCTTTCCCAAATACAGGAAGTCTTGTATATAAACGACCTTCAAAAACATATACCCGAGCCACGGTAGCTCAGTCGGTAGCGAAGCGTGCTGTCAATCAAGGGGTTGTAAGTTCGAATCCCAGTTCAGCCAACAATCATTGAAAACGGCGTTAAGTCTAAATCAATCAACTTCAAAGCATATCTGGAAACTGTCTTTAAATGAAAGTAAAATAGTTCCAAAGAGTTTAACAACGATATATCAAGACCTGACGCAGCACATAACGGTCATGGTCAACACATGCATTCTCGCCTGACGCCGCATATAACGGTCATGGTCAACACATGCATTCTCGCCTGAAGCCGCATATAATGGTCATGATCGACACATGCATTCTCGCCTGACGCCGCATATAACGGTCCTGGTCAACACATGTATTCTCGCCTGACGCCGCATATAACGGTCATTGTCAACACATGCATTCTCGCCTGCTGCATATAATGGTCATGGTCGACACATGCATTCTCGCCTGACGCCGCATATACGGTCATGGTCAACACATGCATTCTCGCCTGACGCCGCATATAATGGTCATGGTCGACACATGCATTCTCGCCTGACGCCGCATATAACGGTCTTGATCCGCGTCTGACGATTAAGGATATCATTAGCTCTCAGATATGGCATCGTCATACATGGCATTAAATCATAATACACAATAAAGACCAAGTTCAGCCTACACATTCATGCAGTCTTATCTTGGTACAACTTTTTTCGCTGTCGCAGTAATTCATCGGGATCACAGTAAGGACAAAACATTAAGGAATATTTAGCGTTCAAGAGAGCTCGTTAAAATATCAATAAACGGAGATAATACGAGCCGAGTCACAAGACAACTGACCCTTGGGAGTTAATGGCTAGTCGGTGCCCTGTCCGTCATATAGCCCTATAGGGTGTTACGACCCGGAACAAAGGAATTTGTTCCGGGTCGTAGTGGCCTAAAATAGTCCCTATTTAAACTTTGAAGTAGCACTTCGCCGGCACTGTTTCATTGAGAGGAGAAGTCGGAGAGGTATAATTCTTTGATTTGCTTTCCGTGTAATCATTTCTGTATAACTTATAAATATGCATCAAATTGTATCAATTTGTGCTGCGGCATGCCTAGAAGGTTGGGGTCAATGTAGTTTGGTGAAGGCTTCCAACCAGAACATTTCACCGTCGATGTGTAAGACTTGAAACAGCCAATACTTGAGAACAGTGAAGGAACTATTCGAAACCAGAGCCCGAAAAGATATTTAGCCTGTTGAAAAAGTTCTCCTTTTCACTCTTTATTTAATTGCAACAAAAGTAAGAGGTTTCACTTTATAAGTAGGATGCCGGTTTATAACTACAACACGATTGAATAATTATATAGAGTTTAATTGCATATGCATACACATTTGTACTTGTAGGGTAGTGGATTTTTATTGCACATGCATACACATTAATACTTGTAGTGTAGTGGATTTTTATTGCACATGCATACACATTAGTACTTGTAGTGTAGTCGAGTTATATAGCATATGCATACACATTAATACTTGTAGTGTAGTGGATTTTTATTGCATGTGCTTACATATTAGTACTTGTAGTGTAGTGGAGTTTTATAGCATATGCATACATATTAGTACTTGAAGTGTAGTGGAGTTTTGTTACATATCCATACACATTAGTACTTGTAGTGTAGTGGAGTTTTATAGCAAATTCATACACATTAGTACTTGTAGTGTAGTAGAGTTTTAAAGCATATGCATACACATAAGTAATTGTAGTGTAGTGGAGCTTTATTGCATATGCATACTTATTAGTACTTGAAGTGTAGTGGAGTTTTATTGCATATGCATACACATTAATACTTGTAGTGTAGTGGAGCTTTATTGCATATGCATACATACTAGTACTTGAAGTGTAGTGGAGTTTTATTGCATATGCATACAAATTAATACTGGTAGTGTTGGAGTTTTATTGCATATGCATACACATTAGTACTTGTAGTGTAGTGGAGCTTTATTGCATATGCATACACATTAGTACTTGTAGTGTAGTGGAGCTTTATTGCATATGCATACACATCAATACTTGTAGTGTAGTGGAGTTTTATTGCATATGCATACACATTAATACTTGTAGTGTAGTGGAGTTGTATTGCATATGCATACACATTAGTACTTGTAGTGTAGTGGAGTTTTATTGCATATGCATACATATTAGTACTTGAAGTGTAGTGGAGTTTTATTGCATATGCATACACATTAATACTTGTAGTGTAGTGGAGTTTTATTGCATATGCATACACATTAATACTTGTAGTGTAGTGGAGTTATATTGCATATGCATACACATAAGTACTGGTAGTGTAGTGGAGTTTAATTGTATATGCATACACATTAGTACTTGTAGTGTAGTGAAGTTATATTGCATATGAATATACATTAATACTTGTAGTGTAGTGGAGTTTTATTGCATATGCATACACATTAATACTTGTAGTGTAGTGAAGTTTAATTGCATATGCATACACATTAGTACTTGTAGTGTAGTGGAGTTATATTGCATATGCATACACATCAGTACTGGTAGTGTAGTGGAGTTTTATAGCATATGCATACACATTAATACTTGTAGTGTAGTGGAGTTTTATTGTATATGCATACGCATTAGTACTTGTAGTGTAGTGGAGTTTTATTGCATATGCATACACATTGATACTTGTAGTGTAGTGGAGTTTTATTGCATATGCATACACATTAATACTTGTAGTGTAGTGGAGTTTTATAGCATATGCATACACATTAGTGTAGTGGAGTTTTATTGCATATGCATACACATAAGTACTTGAAGTGTAGTGGAGTTTTATAGCATATGCATACACAGTAGTACTTGTAGTGTAGTGGAGTATTATTGAATATGCATACACATTAGTACTTGTAGTGTAGTGGAGTTTTATTGCATATGCATACACATTAGTACTTGTAGTGTAGTGGATTTTTTATAGCATATGCATACACATTAATACTCGTACAGTAGTGGAGTTTTATTGAATATGCATACACATTAGTACTTGTTACACGTTAGTACTTGTAGTGTATTGGGGTTTTATTACATATGCATACAGACGAGTAAGTGTAGTGTAGTGGAGTTGTATTGCATATGCATACGCATTAGTACTTGAAGTGTAGTGGAGTTTTATTGCATATGCATACACATTAGTACTTGTAGTGTAGTGGAGTTTTATTGCATATTCATACACATTAGTACTTGTAGTGTAGTGGATTTGTATAGCATATGCATACACATTAATACTTGTACAGTAGTGGAGTTTTATTGAATATGCATACACATTAGTACTTGTTACACGTTAGTACTTGTAGAGTATTGGGGTTTTATTACATATGCATACAGACGAGTAAGTGTAGTGTAGTGGAGTTGTATTGCATATGCATACACATTAGTACTTGTAGTGTAGTGGAGTTGTATTGCATATGCATACACATTAGTACTTGTAGTGTAGTGGAGTTGTATTGCATATGCATACACATTAGTACTTGTAGTGTAGTGGAGTTTCAAATATTTGGAGTGAACATTTCATCTTGTTTTAAAAGTTGATTCCGAGAGGAATTCCGTGACCTCGTCATTTGATCTAGTTTTTGGGATAGGGGCGTTTCGCCACTATACCATACTCAGGCTGCTTTCGAAAAGTCGGATTACGGCTGCAACCACAGTCCACTCAAATTGAATTCCTACGCCAAAATCGAGTTTTGATTGGTTATAATCTGCCTTTTCAACGATTTCATTGGTTCGACCGAATCACGAAAAACCCTCCGCTTGCATTAAATAATGAGACAAAATAGTTCCAACGCGTGACACACACTTTGAACTATGATTGACCTCAATGTCAGGGATATTAGGTAACGTCGATCGTGCTATGACCCCATTAGTTTACAACAGTCGACTTATATAGAGAAATGTGCAAATCACTGTAAATAAAATTATTGAAAGGAGTTTAAAACCATTGTGGCAAAAGTAGAAATTGCCTACGATAAGAAATTTCTCCTTTTGACACAATGTTTTTTGATTGTCGTCTGCTGCACATCTGTAAGCGGAAAATGGTTACATCCTCCCCATGGAAGCAGAATCCTTTACGTGATACTATAACAGTTCGAATATTGAAAATATTGTTGAATATGGAGCTATTGCTGACAATGAGCAATTTCTCCTTTTCACACAATGCTTTCAAACACGTTTCAAATTAATTCTTTTCATATTTGAACGTTTTACTATGGACATTCTTTTACTCGACACATTTTGAATACATGCTAGAGATGAATGATAACGAACAATGTTGCCTTACATCAAGGGGAAAAATATATAGTTGAAACCTTTGTGAAAAAAAGAGGAAATGAGTCACGATAAACAATTTTGCAGCCATCTGCTGCACATGCGTAAACAAGCGACTGTAAGCGGAAAAGGGTTGAAACGTTTCCGTTATAGCTACTTAGTTACATACGAATGTTGAAAGTATATTTGCAAACGGAGCAATTGCTGACAATGAGCAATTCCTCCTTTCCAAACAATGCTTTGAAACATGAATTTTTTTCTCTAACCTAGATAACGAAAACATTTGTCTTTAGTTATTATTTTAACCGTTGCCACTTTTAGACACATTTGACTCACAACAGGTGAATGATAATCAGCAAGTTTGTCTTTTTCCACAATGTTTTCATCACTGTTCAAAATAGGAAATAGAAATTAAATCTACAAATTAAAGATAAGTTAATTTTCACATTGATTGATTGGGGTTAACGCCTTTTTTTTAACATTTCCTCAGTTATACCACGGCGGCCAGTTCACCTACAAATGTATTTCCTGGTTTTATCACACCAGTCACTACTCCACACAACAATCTTCCCAAGCAACTGGCTGCTTTTCCACATAGACTTAGCCCATTGGTGAAAGACGAATGACACATGTCGCATTGACTTTTATCAAACGTCGGAAAGAAATTTGGCCGAAAATGTCAACATACACACGAGTTATATCCGCAAGGTCATTATTTATTTTATAATTGAGGCGCTTCTAGCGATTTTGGGACAGGATTTTTAATGTATATGCATTTGCGTTAATTGAAGACTCAACGTCCGTCAACGTGTAATCTAGTCCTTGATGTATCTGTTGACAAATAAACTAGAAATGTAGCCTAAATAGGTTTTTGTAAATTAACAGTATGGGATAGGTTTTAATTTTGTACCATGGGGTGACGTAATCGAAAAGGGAGCAACCAACATTATTATTGTTAAGAAAAACTCTGTTGTATGTTTGAGAAAAAAAGACCTGTATGAATCAATAAATTGTATTAACTTATTTAAGAAACAGCAAGATACAAAATACGTTTGTCTTCTACCGTTATTACAAAACTGCTGTTTTTGATTGTTTGGTTTACGGCCCTGACCCAATTCATCAAAGTATAGAAAAAAAGTTCACTTTTCCCAAACTTTCTAGGCTACGCGTTTTTAATTGTTTGGTTTGACCCCCAAAATTCGCCGGATGTTTTTGCCTATTTATAAAATTCTGTTGTATTTCTAAACTTAAAACGTTCCCCCATACAGTTTGTTCATTCAGACCATTGTATTCTTGCTATATGTTGACTATACATGTGAACTTTTTCTTTTAATTTCATAAATGCTCAATTTTGATCATAAATATCTGAAAACTTTGTAAAATTACTTCGTATGTTTTGTTTATATACTCCCATACTTCCATGGAAACCAAAATAAAAAAATCGTGAATACTTATAAAATCTTCTTCTCCTCCGTAGGTATCAGGCCGATTTTCAGATAATTGTGTATAAATGTTGCTTGGTGACCTTCTTTCAGATTCCTTCGAGCCAAGTTGATTGGTCGAAAACTATGGTCACCAGAGAGCGGGGCTATTTTGCCTTATAATATGGCTATAGTGAAAACTTAAAAATTATTTTATACATATATCTCTATCAGATTCCTTCAAGCCATGTTGATTGGGGGGGGGGGGATTTAATGGCAGTGGAGCGATACTGGCCCTCTTGGACCTCCTGTTGTTATCATACTTCTGATAAACTGGAAGGAGAATAGACTTCCCCCTCTCCTTCCAAAGCTTGTGTCACACTTAACTTATAACTAGAGGCATTAAATGTTAATATTTAATCACCTATGTGATTTTTCTTTTATCTAATTGATCTAGTTAGAGCAGATTTGAAACCGTTTAGTGGTAAAAAATTAAGAAACTTCATTTTGTATGGTAACCTTTTATTATAGGCTATGGTAGCCAGGTGAGCAATATAGGCACATCTTGGCCTTCTTGGTTATGATAAAGGGACATTTGGCCTTCTTGTTCGAAATATTTACATCCTGTCTGTTTTCACACGTTATTTAAATGTACTGAACTACATTTGCTTCCTTTAAGTCATGCTTCAAAATCATGCGCGGCGTCTTTGATGCTCTGCATCAAAATTCGTCTTGTACGACTTCTGTAATCAATACTTCATGGATTGCATGTATTGGTCAACTAGTTGTTACTGTATGGCAGATTTATTTCAAAGTGGTTACACTTATACCGTGTGATCAGCAGAACGGCAAAGTACTAGGTACATAACTCTGGTCTGTTTATTTAAGTTATCTCCATTTTTCCTTATTTAGTTCAGCGATTGTCTCAATTAATTTCCATTGTATCCATTTCAAACTTGGTTTGTAGGTAACTTATGACCAACCGATTTGCAGTGCACCATTACCATATCTTTAGCATGCTGCGTTTGGAGTGTGTATATTTTTGTCTTTCCATGTTCTCACTTATTATATGACTTTCGCATGCAACACATGCGTTCCGTGAAATGCCCTTGTTTGTTAATGAGTGCTTCCCCAAGCTGTGTACTTTGTCCGGAGCGACTGACTGTCTGTCCGTCTTTGTGTTCATCCGTCCGTCCGTCTGTCCATTACGGTTTGCATTAATGGGTCAAAACTTTGTTCTGGTTTTTAAGGTGTAAACTCATTTTTTTCATTTCTTGGGTTATTGTCTCAATAGATGTCCAATGTATCAATTTAAGACTTAGTGTATATGGAACTCTGAGATACAGATGTGCAGTGCAAAAAGAAGCAAAACTCTAGCATGCTTTAGATTGTCTTTCATTTATCAGCATGATTACAATATACATTGTGGATCTTTAGTGATTTCTGAACTGGAAATCTTTTGTCCTTCCTGATTTATTTTCTTTATACAAGAAAAGGGTCAAACTTTGATAAATAAGGTATATGTTATTGGCAGGCAGTATGTGTTGCTTCACACATTTTTTTTTTTTTTTTTTTTAGAGGTCATTGTTTATTGTTTCAACAATGTTTGTCCATATTATCTATGCCATATATTTTCAACTTACATATGCCCCTATACCATTAGCGCTTTCAGCGCTTTGATTAGTCACGTGATAGAGTGTTTTCCTAAAAATAAGAGCGATACACCTTGCTTTTGAAATCAACTGCAAAAAATGTGTCAACAAAACGATAAAGATTACCAAACATTTTTAACTGATTGCAATCCTAGTGATTTGATGTATGTTTCGTTGAGGTTAACACACGGATTGGACAAGCAGGATTGAAAAAAACATTCGACAGAGCATAATTCAATCGCTGATTTCTTCAATGAACATGCCGTCAATAGTGTTTGATATTCTTACACTGATCACTGACATTCTTACACTGACTTCTGACATTCTTACACTGACCACTGACATTCTTACACTGACATTCTTACACTGACATTCTTACACTGACATTCTTACACTGACATTCTAACAGTGACCACTGACATTCTTACACTGACCACTGACATTCTTACACTGACTTCTGACATTCTTACACTGACATTCTTACACTGACATTCTTACAGTGACATTCTTACACTGACATTTTTACACTGACCACTGACATTCTTAAGCCATGGTCACACTTACGTTCATGCACGTAGTTGACCGTAGTTCATTTGAAAAATAGTCTGCCGTAGCGTTACTACGGTCAACTAGGTTGAAGTACGTTAGAAGTAGGTTCAAAATTGGCAAAAAGAGGAAATAAAGAAAGTCTAAGTAGGTTGAACTACGTGTAAGTACGGTCAACTACATTCAACTACGAGCAAAGTGACTAGGGTTAACTAGGGTATTACAACGTCTAACTACGGGTAACTACGTTACACCACGTATAAACTACGCCATAAGTACGCGCAACTACGTCATAAGTACGCGCAACTACGATCAATTTGGGTCAACTGCGTTAAGCTACGGTCAAACGTTGGGGCTGCGCCTGCGCAGTACGGGTAAACTACTGCCATTGTGATTTTGGAAGTTGACGAGACAACATTACCGATCGTATTATGCCATGCCGCCTAGGGAAAAACGATGTTCGTCGAAAACTACTGCAAAGACATGTACAGTGGGTGATGTAGTTATAGATAATGAGGAGCCAGAGAGGGTGAACAAGTCTCAGGAGACTCCAGGAACTGATGCCAAGGAGACACTAGGTACAAACGACGACCCTCCTACTGGGACTTCCAAGGAGAAGGTCGGCTTATGGCAAAAATACCCGCAGTGTGTCTGGCCAGGGGGCAAAGCGGCTGACAGCTCGTGAAGAACGGTTGAAGGAACGCCTGACGTTTCTTAGCGCCCATGTTTACAGAGTGCCCAAACGAGCCGGGGTTGATGTAAGTAAATTATACTACTGATTTACTGAATGACTTAATCACACAGGTTAATGTTATGTGTTGATGTCTGCTCAACCTAAATCTACAGGACGTGAATGGCTTCATATTGCCTTCCATGAACAGGCCTAATTAAACTGGGCCTGCATCGTGTTCATATGTTTTGTGTGAATGGCTTTTTCTATGGTTCAATACTTGCACTGATAATGTTGAATGTTTGTGCTGGAATAAGTTGAATGTGAAAATGTTTTATTTTATGCTCTTTTCTACTTTCAGCTCATGAGACAGCTTCGTGAAAAGCATCCTAATAGATTCAACGCACCGGTAGCTCAGGATATGCCGCCACGGGAGTCAGACACCGATTCCGAGCATGAGCAGACCACCCCCACGGTCACGCAGACAGAAGAGCACGTCCGTACTTCGAACCAGACAACTCCTAGCTCCACCTCTAGGAAGAACAAACTCTCTCATCTTCTTCTGGAGAAAATCGAGAAGAGAATGGCCGCCAACCGGCAGCAGATGGGCCAGATTATCCAGCAAGTAAAACTTTAGATAAATTATTATGCTTCTTTTCGAAAAATTATATTCTAATAACGGCGCGAATACTGGTTAAGTGTCCAGGACGCAGACATCGAGCGTGATTAATATAAGCTGAAAGCTTGTTTCGCAATCGATGTAAAATAAATAAGTTTAAAACTAAAACTAAAACTAATAATATCTATGTTCCAAAAAGGTCGGGGTATATAGCGTTCGCCTTGTGTGTGCGTCTGTGCAGGCAAAAGACTAAGTGTGTGCCTGGTCCATATCTTCTTGTTGGCATTGTTGAAACTTTCACGAAAAATTCACCTAAACGAACCTACATGCCAAACAATGTACATCCTAGATTATTATCACATATAGAGGTCAAATGTCACACGAAGAGGCCAACGATATAGCAGGGGGTATCCAAGTAGACGTTGCATCGTCATTTAACTATTTGTCCAAAAATAATGGCGGCATATAGGGTTGCCCTTGTCCGTCCGCTCATCCGTACGTACGTCGGTACGTCCCAAATATTTTGTCCGGGCTCTTTTTTTTTTTTGGAAAAGGATTTGTCCAATCCTCACAACACTTTACACACATGCTTGTGACCATTTTTATCTCGACAGTCATGTAAATCGCTTCAGTCATTTTGGAGTTATGGCCCTTTATTTGCAAACAATAATTGAAATATATGCATCATTGATTGTGACAAAGAAACTGTGGGGGCTTCAGTGACACAATTTCTAATATTAAATGTTTTTTATGTGTGTTTTTTCAGGAAGACAACCCGCGAGCGGCTTTTGGCCGCATGGTAGGCCTTTTGGCGGCACAGATGGACGACGAAGCCTTTGAAGGACTACAAGTGGATGTCACCAATTTACTGGTGAAGTATAAGCTGGAGTCCAGGGCCAGGGCTCAGACTGCATTGGTGAGCCATGCCCCACTACGCCCACCGCCTATGCCCCAGATGCCGCCAGGTGCCACCATCTATCACACTATTGCGGACGTACACCTAGCATCAGACATTGCCGCACAACAGAACCAGCGTTGCCCTGATGGCTTCATTTCGAACTGGCAGCGCCAGTACCAGCAGCAGGCAGACACCCAGCATGCAGACCAGCTGCAGAGTTCCAGTAGTTCTCCTATGGACTTATTATACTCTGTCTAAATGCATTAATTGAATATCTAAATAAATCAATGTTTCATCTTGACATAAGTTTGAGTCATTATGTGGGTTTTGTGACGGGGTGGGGGCTTGAGGTACGTTAGCCTGCTACGCGCGGCCATAATAGATTGTACAAACTGTTTTGAATCAGATCAGACGCTGAATAACTCGGTGTCTGGTCAGGTTCCAAGCTGTTTGCCACTTGGGAAGTACACGCAGTTAATCGGAAGATAAATAGATAACGTAACAAACTATTGCCACTAACAACCTTTTAACTATATGATAAGCACTACAAACATAAGCAAATGTACAAGGTGTAAACAATTGAACACAATAATAATCATCAGGATTCAGTGTTTACAATAAACCTTAAAACGGACCGTTTACAGAGTTTACAGAGAGTACTTAATGATGACACTTAACAGGACCGTTTCCCTCATGCCGATCAGCCTAGAACTGGCGGAGACACTGGTTCTGTCATGGAACCGAGCCAGATGGTGACGTCAGGTAGTGCTTAAGGTACAGCCTCCGCGGCTTTGTTTCCCTGCTGTCGTGGTTCCCACTCATGTTGGCATTAGCCCGCCAGGCACCATCAACGACGTTGTACTGAGCATCCTCTTGGTCCAGAAGATGCTGGTCTGCAGCAGGGTTCCTCACCCTCAAGTAGTTGTGGAGGGCGACACACGATCTCACAACGAGGGTTGCAGTATCCACATTGACCTGGAGGGTAGAGAGGAGACAGCGGAAGCGGTTTGCAAGTATTCCAAAAGCATTCTCCACCACACGACGTGCTCTAGACAGTCGGTAGTTAAAGACCTGCTGGCCATTGTCTAAACCGCGTCGAGGGAAAGGTTTCAGCAGCCAGGTCCTCATGGCGAATGCATCATCCCCTATGATGTAGTAGGGGGTGGTAACATCATCCCCTGGCAGCGGGTCTGCATCTGGAACATCAAGGACCCCATCCTGCAGTGCTTGGCAAAAGTCACAATGGTTCCAGATCTGGCCATCCGAACTAGAGCCGACGTCTCCAATTTGTGTCCACAGGAAGCGGTACAATGGAGTCAGACCCCTTATAGTTGTGGTAAATAGAACCCGAGTGGGGTGGCTTCTTGATTCGGATGTGCTTACCATCAAGAGCATCAAGGGTGTGTGGGAACTGCCACTTTTGCTGAAAGGTCCGAACTACCTGCTGCCATTATTCGGGTTCTGTGGGAAGCTTGACAAACACTGGTTCCAGAACATCAATCAGAGCCCGACACACATCAACAATGAGGCCTGACATGGTGTTGTGGGCTACCCTGAAGCCGAACCGGAGGTCTCGGTAGTAGTTTCCAGTGGCCAGATACCTGAGGATGAACGCCAGCTTTAGTGCAGGAGAGATGGGGCACTTTAAAATAGTAGTCTGCTTGATCCTTCCCTCAATCCTGGCCAGGATATCAAAGAATGTGCCAACATTTACAAGCAGAAATTGCTGGAAGGCCTGGGGGTCCTCCACTTGAAGCTCTGCCATCATAGCCTCATACTGACCGTGGATGGGTCTACGCAGCAGCCAGTCCCTGGTTCACCATATCCCTTGTCTTCTATTCTCCCTCCTTTTCTGTTCCTCTAGGTCCTCCAAATCCACAAGATCTCTTGCCAGACCCACAAGTTCCAGGTTTATCTGACACAAGAACTTCGCAATATTGACCCTGTCACCCATTGTGTACGTATGCAGTTAAATATTTAATCCTAAAAAACAAGATGTGTGGTATCCCTGAAATGTATTCGGCAGACTAGGGACCACGTGTCAAGGAACTCCTTAAAAAAACACTTCTTATTAGTTGACCCTAGTTATCCGTACTATGAACACACTTCAAACGTAGTTCAATCCTAGTAGATCCCTAGTTGACCGTAGTGTTAACCGCAGTGTTTATATGTTTTGGCAGGTACTACGGTCAACTACGACACACACTACGGTTAAGTAGGGTCAATTACGGTTAACTAAGGTCAACTACGTTCAAACTACGGTCACAGTAGGGTCACACCAACGTACTTAACCGTAACCAATTTTTGAACATGTTGAAAAAGTATGTGCTTACTACGGGCAAATCATAAGTTCAAACTACGTTCAATACTACGTTGAACTGCGGTTATCTACGTGTAACCACGTTCAACTACGTTTCATACGTTCAACTACGGCCGACTACGGCCATTCCCCACTACGGTCAACTACGTATGGTGTGACCACGGTTTTACACTGACCACTGACATTCTTACACTGACATTCTTACATTCTTACACTGACTTCTGACATTCTTACACTGCCTTCTGACATTCTGACACTGACATCTGACATTCTTACACTGACATTCTTATATTGACTTCTGACATTCTGACACTGACTTCTGACATTCTTACACTGACATTCTTATATTGAATTCCGACATTCTTACCTTGACATTCTTACATTGACTTCTGACATTCTTACACTGACTTCTGACATTCTTAAACTGAATTCTTACATTCTTACACTGACTTCTGACATTCTTACACTGACATTCTTACATTCTTACACTGACTTCTGACATTATTACACTGACTTCTGACATTCTGACACTGACTTCTGACATTCTTACACTAGTATTCTTACACTGACTTCTGACATTCTGAAACTGACTTCTAACATTCTTACACTGACATTCTTACACTGACTTCTTACATTATTACACTGACATTCTTACATTGACATTCTTACACTGACTTCTGACATTCTTACACTGACTTCTGACATTCTTACTCTGACACTCTTACATTGCCATTCTTACACTGACAGTCTTACACTGACAGTCTTACACTGACAGTCTTACACTGACAGTCTTACACTGACACTCTTACACTGACATTTGTACACTGACATTCTTACACTGACATTCTTACACTGACATTCTTACACTGACAGTCTTACACTGACAGTCTTACACTGACATTCTTACACTGACCACTGACATTCTTACACTTAATTCTGACATTCTTATACTGATATTCTTACACTGACATTCTTACACTGACCACCGACATTCTTACACTGACTTCTGACATTCTTACACTGACTTCTGACATTCTTACACTGACTTCTGACATTCTTACACTGACATTCTTACATTGCCATTCTTACACTGACATTCTTACACTAACATTCTTCCACTGACAGTCTTACACTGACAGTCTTAAACTGACATTCGTACACTGACATTCTTACATTTACATTCTTACACTGACATTCTTACATTTACATTCTTACACTGACATTCTTACACTGACTTCTGACATTCTTACACTGACAGTCTTACACTGACTTCTGACAGTCTTACACTACATGTAACAGTCTTACACTGAATTTTGACAGTCTTACACTGACAGTCTTACACTGACTTCTGACAGTCTTACACTACATGTAACAGTCTTACACTGACTTTTGACAGTCTTACACTGACATTCTTACACTGACCACTGACATTCTTACACTGACTTCTGACATTCTTACACTGATATTCTTACACTGACATTCTTACACTGACAGTCTTACACTGACATTCTTACAATGACATTCTAACACCGACTTATGACATTCTTACACTGACTTCTGGAATTCTTACACTGATGTTCTTACACTGACATTTTTACACTGACAGTCTTACACTGACATTCTTACACTGATATTCTTACACTGACATTCTTACACTTACAGTCTTACACTGACAGTATTACACTGACATTCATACACTGACATTCTTACACTGACATTCTTACACTGACATTCTTACACTGACCACTGACATTCTTACACTGACTTCTGACATTCTTACACTGATATTCTTACACTGACATTATCATACTGACATTCTTACACTGACCACTGACATTCTTACACTGACTTCTGACATTCTTACACTGACATTCTTACACTGGCAGTCTTTCACTGACATTTTTGCACTGACCACTGACATTCTTACACTGACTTCTGACATTCTTACACTGATATTCTTACACTTACCACTGACAGTCTTACATTGATATTCTTACATTGGCATTCTTACACTGACCACTGACAGTCTTACACTTACCACTGACAGTCTTACATTGATATTATTACATTGGCATTATTACACTGACCACTGACAGTCTAACACTGACATTCCTATATTTACATTCTTACACTGACCACTGATATTCTTACACTGACCACTGACATTCTTACACGGATATTCTTACATTGATATTCTTAAACTGACATTCTCACATCATGTTACTCATCCTTGGATATTTTTTTTGCGGATGAAAATTGTTTTTAAGAAATTATCCCATTACATACTTCGTATTCAAAATGGGAACAATGACAGGTTTTTGAAAACTATTGATATTTAATAATAATCAATCATTGTGATTGGATATTTTGTAAACGAGTTGATATTTCAAACTCTCCTTATATCACATCCTTATCAATGTCTTTTTCAATGATTTCAAATCAATTAATTGTAATATAATAAATATATGACATAATTCAATAAAATCACAGGCGATCATTTGGCAAAGAGGTTTTGACTTAAGCGGATTAATTTGTAATCAAGCGCCTGGCGGATGATGTGTTGGTGATTTTAAAGACGTTGTCACAGAATCGATCAATTAATCACCCAGAGGCTTGCAAAGGATTTTTCGTGTTTCTGTTCTAGCGTAAAATACTGTTAAATAAATCAACCCGGGACTAAAACTTCGATGCTTTAGAGCTTGTTATAAACTGGGGGAATTGTTCTCACAATCCGTGGATAATTTAGATAAAAAAACATAATAAACCACCAAATGAACTGATGAATACATTTAGTCAATCGTGCATAGGACCTGAATTCAAGTTTATACATTGTGTCGCCCCGTTTCAATGGCTAATTGGTGTGATGATAGTCGTATTTTTGCTATATATTATTCCTTTATTTAACATTTAACAATTTACATAAATATTCTGGAATTTCAAATTTTTGTTTCACATTTCTATATAGTATAAGAGAAGATGTGCCATTCATATCTTGAAACCCTGCACCAATGTCAATGTCTTTCAATCTGTTTCAGACTCACGCACAAATACAATAGGACGGATTAAAATTATCATATTTGTTAATGATACGGCACTGAAATGTAATGTGATGTGACGTCATTGAAATATGATTTAATGTCATTCACAAGCCTTTCATGAATTCTGTTTTGTGTAAATTGTGTGACAGTAGGAATAGAACAATGCAAATTATGTTGCAGTAGCGATACGTGACTATATATTGTCTACTCGGAGCGTGGAAAAATCTCTATCGACCTTCAAACTCGCGAACTATGAAATGTTCTACCCGCTTCGTAGTACAATACAATACCAGGTATTGCTTCTGCAACATATCACTTCCTATTTGTTCTACTGCAACATATTACTCCCTATTTGTTCTACTGCAACATATTACTCCCTATTTGTTATACTGCAACATATCACTCCCTATTTGTTCTACTGCAACATATCACTCCCTATTTGTTCTACTACATCATATTACTCTCTATTTGTTATACTGCAACCTATTACTCCCTATTTGTTCTACTGCAACATATCACTCCCTATTTGTTCTACTGCAACATATCACTCCCTATTTGTTCTACTGCAATATATTACTCCCTATTTGTTCTACTTCAACCTATTACTCCCTATTTGTTCTACTGCAACATATCACTCCCTATTTGTTCTACTGCAACATATTACTCTCCATTCGTTCTACTGCAACATATTACTCCCTATGAGTTCTACTGCAACATATCACTCCTTATTTGTTCTACTACATCATATTACTCTCTATTTGTTATACTGCAACCTATTACTCCCTATTTGTTCTACTGCAACATATCACTCCCTATTTGTTCTACTGCAACATATCACTCCCTATTTGTTCTACTGCAATATATTACTCCCTATTTGTTCTACTGCAACCTATTACTCCCTATTTGTTCTACTGCAACATATCACTCCCTATTTGTTCTACTGCAACATATTACTCTCCATTCGTTCTACTGCAACATATTACTCCCTATGTGTTCTACTGCAACATATCACTCCCTATTTGTTCTACTGCAACATATCACTCCCTATTTGTTCTACTGCAACATATTACTCCCTATTTGTTCTACTGCACCCTATTACTCCCTTTTTCTTCTACTGCAACATATCACTCCCTATTTGTTCTACTGCAACATATTAGCCCCAATTCGTTCTACTGCAACATATTACTCCCTATGTGTTTTACTACAACATATCACTCCCTATTTGTTCGACTGCAACATATTACTCCCTATTTGTTCTACTGCAACATATAACTCCGTATGTGTTCTACTGCAACATATTCCTCTCTATTTGTTCTACTTAAGGACTGTGGGGTAAGCATTACGACTGAATCGCTGGTGTCAGGATTAAGAACCAGTAGTATGGATAACGAACCCCCCTGAACCCGCCGTGATATAACTAAAACATAGATGAAAGCGGCGTCAAACACTATTAACAACATAGGATATTTCCATTGTGCACAGCAACGTTATGTAATGTTCTGAAGAAGTTGTAGAGTTGCTTGATTTTGAAGCGTCTGAAGCAAATAGGTTATAAAGAAAAATCTCTTTTTCAAAAAAGTGTCTGAAAACAGATCTAGTCATGCAGAATTCGTGAACAGTTGCATCTATCAGGTGAACTGTTTAACAATGTATGGTATAGGTAACGGAGTAACAATTGATTTTAAGAATGTATGATCTTAAGTAACGGAGTGACAATTGATTTAAACAATGTATGATCTTAGGTAACAGAGTAACAATTGATTTAAACAATGTATGATCTTAGGTAACGGAGTGACAATTGATTTAAACAATGTATGATATAAGGTAACGGAGTGACAATTGATTTAAAAACTGTATAATATAAGGAAACGGAGTGACCATTGATTTAAACAGTGTATAATATAAGGTAACGGAGCATTCATTGATTTTAACAATGTAATGATATAAGGTAACGGAGTGACAATTGATTTAAACAATTTATGATCTTAGGTAACGAAGTGACAATTGATTTAAACAATGTATGATATAAGGTTACGGATTGACAATTGATTTAAAAACTGTATAATATAAGGTAACGGAGTGACCATTGATTTAAACAATGTATGATATAAGGTAACGGAGTGACAATTGATTTAAAAACTGTATAATATACGGTAACGGAGTGACAATTGATTTAAAAACTGTATAATATAAGGTAACGGGGTGACCATTGATTTAAAAACTGTATAATATATGGTAACGGAGTGACAATTGATTTAAAAACTGTATAATATACGGTAACGGAGTAAACATTGGTTTAACCAATGTATGATAGTAGGTAACGGAGTGACAATTGATTTAAACAATGTATAATATAAGGTATCGGAGTTACCATTTATTTAAACAATGTATAATATAAGGTAACGGAGTATTCATTGATTTAAACAATGTATGATATAAGGTAACGTAGTGACAATTGATCTAAACAATGTACGATATAGGGTAACGGAGTGGCCATTGATTTAAACAATGTATGATATAGGGTAACGGAGTGGCCATTGATTTAAACAATGTATGATATAGGGTAACGGAGATACAATTGATTTAAACAATGTATGATATAAGATAACGGAGTGACAATTGATTTAAACAATGTACGATATAGGGTAACGGAGTGGCAATTGATTTAAACAATGTATGATATAGGGTAACGGAGATACAATTGATTTAAACAATGTATGATATAGGGTAACGGAGTGACAATTGATCTAAACAATATATGATATAGGGTAACGGAGTGACAATTGATTTAAACAATGTATGATATAGGTTAACGGAGCAACAATTGATTTAAACAATGTATGATATAGGGTAACGGAGATACAATTGATTTAAACAATGTATGATATAGGGTAACGGAGTGACAATTGATTTAAACAATGTATGATATAAGGTAACGGAGTGACAATTGATTTAAACAATTTATGATCTTAGGTAACGAAGTGACAATTTATTTAAACAATGTATGATATAAGGTTACGGATTGACAATTGATTTAAAAACTGTATAATATAAGGTAACGGAGTGACCATTGATTTAAACAATGTATGATATAAGGTAACGGAGTGACAATTGATTTAAAAACTGTATAATATACGGTAACGGAGTGACAATTGATTTAAACAATGTATGATATAAGGTAACGGAGTGACCATTGATTTAAACAATGTATGATATAAGGTAACGGAGTGACCATTGATTTAAACAATGTATGATATAGGGTAACGGAGTGACAATTGATTTAAACAATGTATGATATAGGGTAACGGAGTGACAATTGATTTAAACAATGTATGATATAGGCTAAATATGAATAATTTCTCCTTTTATTACAATGATTTCAAAAGTCGTCAGCTACAGCGGTGTCAAAAAGCGTCTGTATGAGGGAAATGGTTAATCAAAGTATTTATCATCATGACCATCGAAATGATAACTTCTTCAATTCATTTCTGCAGGGGCTTCAGTGATCGCAAATAATGACGATATATAATGCACGATATATCGCAACATACATTTAGGCCTTGAGATTATTGCGTTTTAGTTCCCTTTCTTTCGATTATGATAAAGGATAACACATAGTTACGATATAAGGAACATGGCTGTGATTGCCAGTGCTATATTTACCTATTTATCGATCAACCCGGGACGCAGGTACATTTCTATTTCTATAATGAAAAAAACTGAATGACTGATACCTGTGTATGACGAATACCGTCATGATATTCATGTATATACGAATACATAGTGGTCTATAAAGCGGAGTAACAATTGGGGGTAACATACGTTACTTTCTAAACGCTTTAGTACCCACGCTTTCTTGTCGTCCATTCATAGATTTGTATATGGAAATGAGCAACGATGATTGACACACTCAATATGAACATATAATAATATAAAACACATTTATTAACTTTCACGAAGTGCACTTATTTAGATATTCAACAACACGTATGTGTATGTTTTAATTTTAAATATAAATTTTCACAATTCCTGATTTACTAAGCAATTACAAATTAGGAAAATTATTTCAGTTTGATATTCCATAAGAAAACAAATTAAGAATGTATCGAACTTGGTTGGATCAGTTCGGTCTTTTGGTCATTGGTAAAATACATCCTCAGCGTCTAAAAACACGACAATATCTAAGACCTTAAAGCGAATTTTTCTTCGGGGAAATTCGCAAGGATGAAAATAAGAAAGTCTCAAGAGTATCCCAATATTGCCAAAAAAACCATTAGTTCGGAATTCAGAGGAAACGACTGACGAAGAAGTCTTACGTCTTCATTCTTCTCCTTTAATCCTTTCACACACGAAACAAATAGGACACAGAAGACTTTGAACATGAAAATATGATTGGCAATCTTATAGAAACATTCTACAAATGGAAGGAATAGTATTAACAAAATATGACATAATTGTGGCAAAAGGAAACACTACTCATTATTAGCAATGTATACCTTTGCCATAATGTATACCTTTGTCACAATATTTACCTTTGTCACAATGTATACGTCACAATGTATACCTTTGTCACAATGTATACCTTTGTCACAATTTATACTTTTGTCACAATGTATACTCATAATGTATACCTTTGTCACAATTTATACCTTTGTCACAATGTATACTCACAATGTATACCTTTGTCACAATGTATACCTTTGTCACAATGTATACCTTTGTCACAATGTATACCTTTGTCACAATGTATACCTTTGTCACAATGTATACCTTTGTCACAATGTATACCTTTGTCACAATGTATACCTTTGTCACAATGTATACCTTTGTCACAATGTATACCTTTGTCACAATGTATACCTTTCCCTTTGTCACAATGTATACTCACAATGTATACTTTTGTATACCTTTGTCACAATGT
Organism: Serripes groenlandicus; assembly: GCA_031761405.1. Lineage (NCBI taxonomy): Eukaryota > Metazoa > Mollusca > Bivalvia > Cardiida > Cardiidae > Serripes > Serripes groenlandicus. Next base: position 1,107,531 of record JASEVX010000044.1, on the reverse strand, counting down.
TTACCTTTGTCATAATGTATATCTTTGTCACAATGTTTACCTTTGTCACAACGTATACCTTTGTCACAATGTATACCTTTGTCACAATGTATACCTTTGTCACAATGTATCCCTTTGTCACAATGTATACATTTGTCACAATGTTTTCAAAAGACATTTGATACACACGCGTCACAATGCATTTACATGTGGGAAATCCTTATGGTAAAAGATTGATAACAATCCGGATAGAACATGACATTATCCGTTTGGTAGACACATATCCTTATTTTTAAAGGTTTATAAAATCTTGAAAAGAAAAATTACATTTCTCATTATTGTCCCATTAGAACACACATATCCCTCTTTTAAAATATTGACATTAATTCGGATAGAACATGACATTGTCCGTTTGGTAGACACATATCCCTATTTCAAAAGATTGAAAATAATTCGAATAAAAAACGTCATTGCTCATCGTTGTCCCTTTGCTAGACATGTATCCCTATTTAAAAAGATTGATAACGATTCGGATAGAACATGACAAAGTCCGTTTGGTAGACACATATCCCTATTTAAAAAGATTGATAACGATTCGGATAGAACATGACAAAGTCCGTTTGGTAGACACATATCCCTATTTAAAAAGATTGATAACGATTCGGATAGAACATGACAAAGTCCGTTTGGTAGACACATATCCCTATTTTAAAAGATTGATAACGATTCAGATAGAACATGACATAGTCCGTTTGGTAGCCACATATCCCTATTTTAAAAGATTGATAACAATTCGGATAGAACATGACAAAGTCCGTTTGGTAGACACATATCCCTATTTAAAAAGATTGATAACGATTCGGATAGAACATGACAAAGTCCGTTTGGTAGACACATATCCCTATTTAAAAAGATTGATAACGATTCGGATAGAACATGACAAAGTCCGTTTGGTAGACACATATCCCTATTTAAAAAGATTGATAACGATTCGGATAGAACATGACAAAGTCCGTTTGGTAGACACATATCCCTATTTTAAAAGATTGATAACGATTCAGATAGAACATGACATAGTCCGTTTGGTAGACACATATCCCTATTTTAAAAGATTGATAACAATTCGGATAGAACATGACAAAGTCCGTTTGGTAGACACATATCTCTATTTTAAAAGATTGATAACAATTCGGATAGAACATGACAAAGTCCGTTTGGTAGACACATATCCCTATTTTAAAAGATTTATAACGATTCGGATAGAACATGACATAGTCCGTTTGGTAGACACATATCCCTATTTTAAAAGATTGATAACAATTCGGATAGAATATGACAAAGTCCGTTTGGTAGACACATATCCCTATTTTAAAAGATTTATGACACTTCGGATAGAACATGACATAGTCCGTTTGGTAGACACATATCCCTATTTTAAAAGATTGATAACAATTCGGATAGAAATGACATAGTCCGTTTGGTAGACACACATCCCTATTTTAAAGGATTTATGACACTTCGGATAGAACATGACATAGTCCGTTTGGTAGACACATATCCCTATTTTAAAAGATTTATGATACTTCGGATTGAACATGACATAGTCCGTTTGGTAGACACATATCCCTTTTTTAAAAGATTGATAACAATTCGGATAGAACATGACAAAGTCCGTTTAGTAGACACATATCTCTATTTTAAAAGATTGATAACGATTCGGATAGAACATGACAAAGTCCGTTTAGTAGACACATATCTCTATTTTAAAAGATTGATAACGATTCGGATAGAACATGACATAGTCCGTTTAGTAGACACATATCCCTATTTTAAAAGATTGATAACAATTCGGATAGAATATGACAAAGTCCGTTTGGTAGACACATATCCCTATTTAAAAAGATTGATAACGATTCGGATAGAACATGACATAGTCCGTTTGGTAGACACATAATCCTATTTTAAAAGATTGATAACAATTCGGATAGAACATGACATAGTCCGTTTGGTAGACACATATCTCTATTTTAAAATATTGATAACAATTCGGATAGAACATGACATAGTCCGTTTGGTAGACACATATCCCTATTTTAAAAGATTGATAACAATTCGGATAGAACATGACATAGTCCGTTTGGTAGACACATATCCCTATTTTAAAAGATTGATAACGATTCGGATAGAACATGACATAGTCCGTTTGGTAGACACATATCCCTATTTTAAAAGATTGATAACGATTCGGATAGAACATGACAAAGTCCGTTTGGTAGACACATATCTCTATTTTAAAAGATTGATAATAATTTGGATAGAATATGACATTCTTCCTTGTTAATTTATTTACTTTTCCTGCAAAACCATTAAACGTACATCGTCATAATTAAGTCAAATGGTATTTTCTATTTTCTGGTACGGTGGATAATGCATTCACATTATAAACATCTAACTATCTTAATATGTCATTGTATAAACATGTATAAACATACTGAAATAAATTCAAAAGAAAAAGCGAACCAACCACGTTCTGACGCAATTTATATTTTTTATGTTTAAACAGTGACTATACTTCCACGTTTAAAAGAGAACTGATCGCTTAACATTATTGAATTAATCTTATCGATCAAGAGTATGACCGACACAAAATGCTTACACATGTTTTCTTGGACTGCTTATGTTTGAACCTGTTATAAAGCCTTTCCTACATACAGGATCATGAAGCAGACGACTTTGTAATCATATCTGCTGAAAATCTCTATAAATTAGTTGAAACTAATGTGTCGATTGGGGAAACTGTTCACAGACACGTGTTAACAAGCGTCTGTAAGTGGGAAGGGTTCAGTTCGTTCGTGGGTGTTCATATGTATGTTCGTGGGTGTTCACATGTATGTTCGTGGGTGTTCACATGTATGTTCGTGGGTGTTCACATGTATGTTCGTGGGTGTTCACATGTATGTTTGTGGGTGTTCACATGCATGATCGTGGGTGTTCACATGCATGTTCGTGGGTATTCATATGTATGTTCGTGGGTGTTCACATGTATGTTTGTGGATGTTCACATGTATATTTGTGGGTGTTCACATGTATGTTCGTGGGTGTTCACATGTATGCTCGTTGGTGTTCACATGTATGTTTGTGGGTGTTTACATGTATGTTCGTGGGTGTTCACATGTATGTTCGTGGGTGTTCACATGTATGAAAAAGGCCGCACTTTTAAAGACCAATTCTATCTCGGATTTCGATGAAGTAATCAAAATAGTGAACTGAGTTTTTTACGTTGGACACATAGCTGTCATATATGCCAGTATTTCATGACAAAAAGTCGACAAAGTTAAGGATCACAGACGTCCCGGGGGACGGGGAATTTGCCAGCACGTCTTGATTAAATAGATGTAAAGTGATAACGTGGTAGAATGGCGTCGGGGCGGGGAAAATATGAACTGTGATTTAGTTTGTGGATACGAAGTATCGGAGGAGCTGTGGCGTTCTCAAAGTCTCGTCTGATTTTTGAACTGACCACGTTGATGTTAAAATTATAGGCCTTCCTGTTACTAATATTTTGATTGAAAAGAAAATCGCTTTTACGGCAGCCATTTACTAAAAACTTAATACTGGAACAGAAAAACAGTTTGTGGGTAACTGGAGGTTCTTTTCTGTCTACCAGATCTTTTGTATTTGCTGTATTCCCATTCAGGGCCATTAATGGCTTATTGATATATCAATTCCCAAAGACAGAGTGTACGTGATCATGGGGCTCAAACAGGGGAAGCATGGAAGGTTATTGTTTTACAGAACTTTTTGCATTATGTTTATTAATTACGCTGTTTTCAACAATATTACATTCATAATATCACACCGACAGTTCACTAACTATGAACACTGGTTAAACAAACCAATACTAGGCTGCCAAAGAGAACTCCAGCATGACGGCCGGGAGCGGGGATCAAATCAGCCACGCTAACCACTCGGCCACAGTGATTCATGAAGAACTGTTCGAAGCCTTTTTCCAGGAAAATCAAACTTAGTGCGTCATTTAAATAAAAATAAATACATTGGTTAAGAACGCAGACCCGGATTAGGCTGCACGGGTGCGCCTGCTGGTCTTGATTTACGTTGTCTAAAGGCTCGTTGTACAATCCCAACAAATGAGAGACTATTACCTTGAGTTAAAAACGCAGTGGTAAAAGGAGCTATTCCTCATAATAAGCAATTTCTCGCTTTGCTACAGTGTTTACAAAATACGTTTGCTGTAGAAAGTGTCTGTGTCTTTGCAATGGATAAATGAAAACAACCCGCCGTAAAATATACCCTTTTCAGGCTACACACCTTCCCTATACGTTATATATCTACCGTTCAGACAACGAACTTCTCTATACGTTATATCTCACCCTTCAGACAACACACCTTCCCTATACGTTATATATCTACGCTTCAGACAACACACTTTCCCTATACGTTATATATCTACCCTTCAGACAACACACCTTCCCTATACGTTATATATCTACCCTTCTGACAACACACCTTCTCTATACGTTATATCTCACCCTTCAGACAACAAACATTCTCTATACGTTATATATCTACCCTTCAGACAACACACCTTCCCTATACGTTATATATTTACCCTTCAGACAATAAACATTCTCTATACGTTATATATATACCCTTCAGACAACACACCTTCCCTATACGTTATATCTCACCCTTCAGACAACACACCTTCCCTAAACGTTATATCTCACTCTTCAGACAACACACCTTCCCTATATATTATATCTCACCCTTCAGACAACACACTTTCCCTATACGTTATATCTACCCTTCAGACAACACACCTGTCTTTGCAATGGATAAATGAAAACAACCCGCCGTAAAATATACCCTTTTCAGGCTACACACCTTCCCTATACGTTATATATCTACCGTTCAGACAACGAACTTCTCTATACGTTATATCTCACCCTTCAGACAACACACCTTCCCTATACGTTATATATCTACGCTTCAGACAACACACTTTCCCTATACGTTATATATCTACCCTTCAGACAACACACCTTCCCTATACGTTATATATCTACCCTTCTGACAACACACCTTCCCTATACGTTATATCTCACCCTTCAGACAACAAACATTCTCTATACGTTATATATCTACCCTTCAGACAACACACCTTCCCTATACGTTATATATCTACCCTTCAGACAATAAACATTCTCTATACGTTATATATATACCCTTCAGACAACACACCTTCCCTATACGTTATATCTCACCCTTCAGACAACACACCTTCCCTAAACGTTATATCTCACCCTTCAGACCACACACTTTCCCTATACGTTATATCTACCCTTCAGACAACACACATTCCCTATACGTTATATCTCACCCTTCAGACAACACACCTTCCCTATACGTTATATATCTACCCTTCAGACAGATACCTTCCCTATACGTTATATATCTACCCTTCAGACAACACACCTTCCCTATACGTTATATCTCACCCTTCAGACAACACACTTTCTCTATACGTTATATATCTACACTTCTGACAACAACCCTTCAATGTACGTTATATATCTACCCTTCAGACAACACACCTTCCATATACGTTATATCTCACCCTTCAGACAACACACCTTCCCTATACGTTATATATCTACCCTTCAGACAACACACCTTACCTATACGTTATATATCTACCCTTCAGACAACACACCTTCCCTATACGTTATATCTCACCCTTCAGACAACACACCTTCCCTATACGTTATATATCTACCCTTCAGACAATACACCTTCCCTATACGTTATATATCTACCCTTCAAACTACACACCTTCTATATACGTTAAATATCTACCCTTCCGACAACAAGCCTTCCCTATATGTTATATATCTATCCTTCCGGCAACAAACCTTCCACATACGTTATATATCTACCCTTCAGACAACAAACATTCTATATACGTTATTTATCTACCCTTCAGACAACAAATCTTCTCTATACGTTATATATCTACCCTTCACACAACAAACCTTCTCTATACGTTATATATCTACCCTTCAGACAACAAACATTCTCTATACGTTATATATCTACTCTTCTGACAACAAACCTTCAATGTACGTTATATATCTACCCTTTATACAACAAACCTTCCCTATACGTTATATATCTACGCTTCAGACAACAAACATTCTCTATACGTTATATATCTACCCTTCTGACGACACATCTTCCCTGTGAGTGTGCTCGTTATAAGCTGTCTCACCTGTTGGTGTGCTCGTAACAATCTGTCTCACCTAGGAGTGTGCTCGTAGCAAGCTGTCTCACCTGTGAGTGTGCTCGTAACAAGCTGTCTCACCTGTGAGTGTGCTCGTAACAAGCTATCTCACCTGTGAGTGTGCTCGTAACAAGCTGTCTCACCTGTGAGTGTGCTCGTAACAATCTATCTCACCTATGCGTGTGCTCGTAACAAGCTGTCTCACCTGTGAGTGTGCTCGTAACAATCTGTCTCACATGTGAGTGTGCTCGTTACAAGCTGTCTCACCTGTTAGTGTGCTTGTAACAAGCTGTCTCACCTGTGAGTGTGCTCGTAGCAAGCTGCTTCACCTGTGAGTGTGCTCGTTACAAGCTGTCTCACCTGTTAGTGTGCTCGTAACAAGTGAGTGTGCTCGTTATAAGCTGTCTCACCTGTGAGTGTTCTCGTTACAAGTTGTCTCACCTGTGACTATGCTCGTAACAAGCTGTCTCACATGTGAGTGTGCTCGTAACATGCTGTCTCACCTGTGAGTGTGCTCGTAACAAGCTGCTTCACCTGTGAGTGTGCTCGTAACAAGCTGATTCACCTGTGAGAGTGCTTGTAACAAGCTGTCTCACGTTTGAGTGTGCTCGTAACAAGCTGTATCACCTATGAGTGTGCTCGTAACAAGCTGTCTCACCTGTGAGAGTGCTTGTAACAAGCTGTCTCATCTGTGAGTGTGCTCGTAACAAGCTGTCTCTCCTGTTAGTGTGCTCGTAACAAGCTGTCTCACCTGTAAGTGTGCTCGTAACAAGCTGTCTCATCTGTGAGTATGCTCGTAACAAGTTATCTCACCTGTTAGTGTGCTCGTAACAAGCTATCTCACCTGTGAGTGTGCTCGTTACAAGCTGTCTCAGCTGTGAGTGTTCTCGTTACAAGCTATCTCACCTGTGAGTGTTCTCGTTACAAGCTATCTCACCTGTGAGTGTGTTCGTAACAAGCTGTCTCACCTGTGAGTGTGCTCGTAACAAGCTATCTCACGTTTGAGTGTGCTCGTATCAAGCTATCTCACCTGTTAATGTGCTCGAAACAAGCTGTATCACCTGAAATCAGCACTGGAAGAGTCAACGTTAGGAGGTTTGGCGCCGAAAGAGTTAAAACAAGACATGCAAGAGGAATGTGTGGTTAGATTCATTCGAAAGAGATGATACGCCAACCGTAAATGAAAACCAAACCTGACTTTGACGGTAACCGGTTAAAAAGAACTCAAATTAGCCAAAAATAGGCTTTCACAACTTCAACAGATTTACCTCCTTTCAAATGAAGAAAAGCAAGACAAACAATATTGACTGATCCATAACTTTGCTTCTATTTTATCTGTATCTCTGTAAATGAAGACCAGTCTTTTCATTATATGAAACCTACAATCCCACCATAAAGCAACGTGTACTGATCGTGTTCCATCACGTGGCAATGCGTTGCAAGCAGGCATTATTTAAACTATATATCAAAACCGTACTTCCAGTTATGACAAATTTAAAAATACATCAAAGCAATTCCTCCTTACGCCACAATGGAAAAGTCTTCTGTTGCAGAGGTGTCAGTAAGCGTTTGTATTTGGGAAAGGGCTGAACAGCGACTTTGTGTTTATAGCTATCTGATATCAGATGTAATAGACAGATACATCATCGTGTGTTTATGACACATTGCGGGTCGATAGACGACATACAAGTACAGTGAAATATACGTGTGTTTATGACACATTGAGGATCAATAGACGACAGGCATGTACAGTGAAATATACGTGTGTTTATTGAGGATCGATAGACGACACACAGGTAGGCTGAATTATAGCAGGAAGCCGATATCAACGCATAATGATTACAGACATGGCAACTTAAAATGGAGACAGAATCTTTTTCGCTGATGCATACGGCATGTGACAACTGTACAGCTGACGAAATCTGAAAAGAAAACATTTTGGGAAAAGAGATCTTTGTTAAATAAGTAAATTTCTAAGTTGCTCACAATGATTTATATGCATAACTTCAAATTGTTAACTAGGTGTGCGGGGGTGAGGGCTAAGGAACTTGCCCTATGACCGATACGAGCATAGATCAACCGGGGGCGACACTCAAGTACTAGACTAGGAAATGTGCCTAATAACTAATATGAGCGAATAACAAGTACAAGACTAAGACATGTGCCTAATTGCTGATACGAGCAGGGATCAACCGGGTGCAACTTACATGTACAAGACTAGGAAATGTACACAATGGCAACTACGAGCAGGGATAAACAGGGGGGGGCGACTAACACATACAATACTAGGACAGTACACAATGGCTACTACGAGCAGGGATAAAACGGGGGCGACTAACACATACAAGACTAGGACAGTACACAATGGCTACTACGAGCAGGGATATACCGGGGGCGACTAGCACATACAAGACTAGGACAGTACACAATGGCTACTACGAGCAGGGATATACCGGGGGCGACTTACACATACAATACTAGGACAGTACACAATGGCTACTACGAGCAGGGATATACCGGGGGCGACTTACACATACAATACTAGGACTGTACACAATCAATACTACGAGCAGGGATAAAACGGGGGCGACTAACACATACAATACAAGGATATGTACACAATGACTACTACGAGCAGGGATAAACCGGGAGGGGGGGGGGGGCAACTTACACATACAAGACTAGGAAATGTACACAATAGCTACTACGAGCAGGGATAAACCGGGGGCGAAGAACACATACAAGACTAGGAAATGTACGCAATGGCTACTACGAGCAGGGATATACCGAGGGCGACTTACACATACAAGACTAGGACTGTACACAATGGCTACTACGAGCAGGGATATACCGGGGGCGACTAACACATACAATACTAGGACTGTACACAATGGCTACTACGAGCAGGGATATACCGGGGGCGACTAACACATACAATACTAGGACTGTACACAATGGCTACTACGAGCAGGGATATACCGGGGGCGACTAACACATACAATACTAGGACTGTACGCAATGGCTACTACGAGCAGGGATATACCGGGGGCGACTTACACATACAATACTAGGACTGTACACAATGGCTACTACGAGCAGGGATATACCGGGGGCGACTAACACATACAATACTAGGACTGTACGCAATGGCTACTACGAGCAGGGATATACCGGGGTGCGACTAACACATACAATACTAGGACTGTACACAATGGCTACAACGAGCAGGGATATACCGGGGGCGACTAACACATACAATACTAGGACTGTACGCAATGGCTACTACGAGCAGGGATATACCGGGGGCGACTTACACATACAATACTAGGACTGTACACAATGGCTACTACGAGCAGGGATATACCGGGGGCGACTAACACATACAATACTAGGACTGTACACAATGGCTACTACGAGCAGGGATATACCGGGGGCGACTTACACATACAAGACTAGGATATGTACACAATGGCTACTACGAGCAGGGATATACCGGGGGCGACTTACACATACAAGACTAGGACTGTACACAATGGCTACTACGAGCAGGGATATACCGGGGGGGACTAACACATACAATACTAGGACTGTACACAATGGCTACTACGAGCAGGGATATACCGGGGGCGACTAACACATACAGTACTAGGACTGTACACAATGGCTACTACGAGCAGGGATAAAACGGGGGCGACTTACACATACAATACTAGGACTGTACACAATGGCTACTACGAGCAGGGATATACCGGGGGCGACTAACACATACAATACTAGGACTGTACACAGTGGCTACTACGAGCAGGGATAAACCGGGGGCGACTAACACATACAATACTAGGACTGTACACAATGGCTACTACGAGCAGGGATAAAACGGGGGCGACTAACACATACAAGCCTAGGTAATGTACACAATGGCTACTACGAGCAGGGATATACCGGGGGGGGGGGGGGGGATGGGGGGTGCAACTTACACATACAAGACTAGGAAATGTACACAATGGCTACTACGAGTAGGGATAAACTGGGGGCGAAGAACACATATAAGACTAGGAAATGTACGCAATGGCTACTACGAGCAGGGATAAACCGGGGGCGACTTACACATACAAGACTAAGAAATGTACACAATGGCTACTACGAGCAGGGATAAACCGGGGGCGACTAACACATACAAGACTAGGAAATGTACACAATAAATACTTCTAGCAGGGATAAACCGGGGGCGATTAACACATAATATACTAGGACTGTACACAATGGCTACTAAGAGCAGGGATAAACCGGAAGGGGGGGGGGGGGGGGGGGGGGGGGCGACTAACACATACAATACTAGGAAATGTACACAATGACTGTTACGAGCAGGGATAAACCGAGGGCGACTAACACATACAAGACTAGGAAATGTACACAATGGCTGTTACGAGCAGGGATAAACCGGGGGCGACTTACACATAAAAGACTAGGAAATGTACAAAATGGCTACTACGAGCAGGGATAAACCGGGGGCGACTAACACATACAATACTATGACTGTACACAATGGCTACTACGAGCAGGGATATACCGGGGGCGACTAACACATACAGTACTAGGACTGTACACAATGGCTACTACGAGCAGGGATAAAACGGGGGCGACTTACACATACAATACTAGGACTGTACACAATGGCTACTACGAGCAGGGATATACCGGGGGCGACCAACACATACAATACTAGGACTGTACACAGTGGCTACTACGAGCAGGGATAAACCGGGGGCGACTAACACATACAATACTAGGACTGTACACAATGGCTACTACGAGCAGGGATAAAACGGGGGCGACTAACACATACAAGCCTAGGTAATGTACACAATGGCTACTACGAGCAGGGATATACCGGGGGGGGGTGGGGGGTGCAACTTACACATACAAGACTAGGAAATGTACACAATGGCTACTACGAGTAGGGATAAACTGGGGGCGAAGAACACATATAAGACTAGGAAATGTACGCAATGGCTACTACGAGCAGGGATAAACCGGGGGCGACTTACACATACAAGACTAAGAAATGTACACAATGGCTACTACGAGCAGGGATAAACCGGGGGCGACTAACACATACAAGACTAGGAAATGTACACAATAAATACTTCTAGCAGGGATAAACCGGGGGCGATTAACACATAATATACTAGGACTGTACACAATGGCTACTAAGAGCAGGGATAAACCGGACGGGGGGGGGGGGGCGACTAACACATACAATACTAGGAAATGTACACAATGACTGTTACGAGCAGGGATAAACCGAGGGCGACTAACACATACAAGACTAGGAAATGTACACAATGGCTGTTACGAGCAGGGATAAACCGGGGGCGACTTACACATAAAAGACTAGGAAATGTACAAAATGGCTACTACGAGCAGGGATAAACCGGGGGCGACTAACACATACAATACTATGACTGTACACAATGGCTACTACGAGCAGGGACAAACCGGGGGCGACTTACACATACAATACAAGGATATGTACACAATGACTACTACGAGCAGGGATAAACCGGGGGCGACTAACACATACAAGACAAGGAAATGTACACAATGGCTACTACGAGCAGGGATAAACCGGGTGCGACTTACACATACAAGACTAGGATATGTACACAATCAATACTACGATTAGGGATAAACCGGGGCGACTTACACATACAATACTATGACTGTACACAATGGCTACTACGAGCAGGGATAAACCGGTGGCGACTTACACATACAAGACTAGGATATGTACACAATCAATACTACGATTAGGGATAAACCGGGGCGACTTACACATACAAGACTAGGATATGTACACAATAAATACTACGATCAGGAATAAACCGGGGGCGACTAAAACATACAAGACTAGGAAATGTACACAATCCAAACTACGAGCAGGGATAAACCGGGGGCGACTTACACAAACAAGACTAAGAAATGTACACAATCAATACTACGAGCAGGGATACACCGGGGGCGACTTACACATACAAGACTAGGAAATGTACACAATCAATACTACGATCAGGGATAAACCGGGCGCGACTTACACATACAAGACTAAGAAATGTACACAATCAATACTACGATCAGGGATAAACCGGGGGCGACTTACACATACAAGACTAAGAAATGTACACAATCAAAACTACGAGCAGGGATAAACCGGGGGCGACTCACACATACAAGACTAGGAAATATACACAATCAATACTTCGAGCAGGGATAAACCGGGAGCGACTTACACATACAAGACAAGGAAATGTACACAATCAATACTACGATCAGGGATAAACCGGGGGCGACTAACACATACAAGACAAGGAAATGTACACAATGGCTACTACGAGCAGGGATAAACCGGGGGCGACTTACACATACAAGACTAGGAAATGTACACAATCAATACTACGAGCAGGGATAAACCGGGGGCGACTAGCACATACAAGACTAGGCAATGTACACAATGGCTGTTACGAGCAGGGATAAACTTAGGCCGACTAAAACATACAAGACTAGGAAATGTACACAATCAATACTACGAGCAGGGATAAACCAAGGGCGACTAACACATACAAGACTAGGAAATGTACACAATCAATACTTTTGTGTGTTTGTTTGTTTGGAGTTTAACGCCGCTTTCAACAGCTTTGGTCATATCACGGTGGTCAGTGCACCTACCCATGTTTTCCTGGCTTTCCCGCACCAGTACTTACACAACATTATTTCGAAGCCACTGACTACTTTCTCACACAATCAATACTACGAGCAGGGATAAACCTAGGCCGACTAACACATACAAGACTAGGAAATGTACACAATCAATACTTCGAGCAGGGATAAACCGAGGGCGACTAACACATACAATACTAGGAAATGTAAACAATCAATACTACGAGCAGGGATAAACCGAGGGCGACTAACACATACAAGACTAGGAAATGTACACAATGGCTGTTACGAGCAGGGATAAACCGAGGCCGACTAACACATACAAGACAAGGAAATGTACACAATGGCTGTTACGAGCAAGGGATAAACTGGGGGCGAAGAACACATATAAGACTAGGAAATGTACGCAATGGCTACTACGAGCAGGGATAAACCGGGGGCGACTTACACATACAAGACTAAGAAATTTACACAATGGCTGTTACGAGCAGGGATAAACCGGGGACGACTAACACATACACGACTAGGAAATGTACACAATGGCTGTTACGAGCAGGGATAAACCGAAGCCGACTAACACATACAAGACTAGGAAATGAACACAATGGCTGTTACGAGCAGGGATAAACCGAGGCCGACTAACACATACAAGACTAGGAAATGAACACAATGGCTGTTACGAGCAGGGATAAACCGGGGACGACTAACACATACAAGACTAAGAAATGTACACAATGGCTGTTACGAGCAGGGATAAACCGAGGCCGACTAACACATACAAGACTAGGAAATGAACACAATGGCTGTTACGAGCAGGGATAAACCGGGGACGACTAACACATACACGACAAGGAAATGTACACAATGGCTGTTACGGGCAGGGATAAACCGAGGCCGACTAACACATACAAGACTAGGAAATGAACACAATGGCTGTTACGAGCAGGGATAAACCGGGGACGACTAACACATACACGACAAGGAAATGTACACAATGGCTGTTACGAGCAAGTACAAGACTAGAAATTGTCAACTCGATCACGGCAGATTGTTTTTCCAGTGCCGTAGACCTTATTCTAGAAAATTCTTCTCAACCTTCAAATATATTTAACAATATGCTTACTGTTTTGATCTACAAGGTAAATATCAATAAAAAATAACACAAACTTACATATTAAAGACATCACTTCTTAATATTTTCTTTTTCATTTTTTCAAAAGGGAATCATTCCTTTTCGAATTGATTCTTATTTAAAGCAATTTGAAATATGTTTTCGATGTTAATCATCATATAGGTAGACTGAGGGTTTAATTGTGCAAACTCTAAATAAGCTATGTGTTTTATATATGTATTTCATGGCTCAGTTATTTTAACTCCCTTTTATCATGGTACAATGTACGCTGGTGTAAATCGATCTGTTTCAGCAAACATAACGCTTTTTTCCAGTAAAGCATTGCATTATCTTCATGGTTACAACAACGGATGACCTCATCTTTTATTTATGTGCTATTTTCAGAGAAGTCTAATATGGAAATGAATTTATTATATTCTGGTAGCCTGTAAATTAGAGTTTGATACAGAGATTAAAACATTGTTGGAAAAGGATAAACTGAGCGTTTTAAGTAATTCATACTTTTCACACAGAGTTATCAGAATTTCTCTGATGCAGAGGCGTTAAGGTCTGTTTCGGTGACATGGTAAATGATTTAATACAAGGCGGTCCTCATCAAATCGATACAGGGCGGTCCTCATCAGATTAATACAAGGCGGTCCTCTTCAGATTAATACAAGGCGGTCCTCATCAGATTAATACAAGGTGGTCCTCATCATATTAATACAAGGCGGTCCTCATCAGATTAATACAAGGCGGTCCTCATCAGATTAATACAAGGCTGTCCTCATCAGATAAATACAAGGCTGTCCTCATCAAATCGAATCAGGGCGGTCCTCATCAGATTAATACAAGGCTGTCCTCATCAGATATATACAAGGCGGTCCTCATCAAATCTATACAGGGCGGTCCTCATCAGATTAATACAAGGCGGTCCTCATCAGATTAATACAAGGCTGTCCTCATTAAATCGATACAGGGCGGTCCTCATCAGATTAATACAAGGCGGTCCTCATCAGATTAATACAAGGCGGTCCTCATCAGATAAATACAAGGCGGTCCTCATCAGATTAATACAAGGCGGTCCTCATCAGATTAATACAAGGCTGTCCTCATCAAATCGATACAGGGCTGTCCTCTTCAGATTAATACAAGGCGGTCCTTATCAGATTAATACAAGGCGGTCCCCATCAGATAAATACAAGGCGGTTCTCATCAAATCGATACAGGGCGGTCCTCATCAGATTAATACAAGGCTGTCCTCATCAAATTAATACAAGGCTGTCCTCATCAAATTAATACAAGGGGGTCCTCATCAGATTAATACAATGCTGTCCTCATCAGATTAATACAAGGCGGTCCTCATCAGATTAATACAAGGCTGTCCTCATCAGATTAATACAAGGCGGTCCTCATCAGATTAATACAAGGCTGTCCTCATCAAATTAATACAAGGCTGTCCTCATCAAATTAATACAAGGCTGTCCTTATCAAATTAATACAAGGGGTCCTCATCAGATTAATACAAGGCTGTCCTCATCAAATTATGACAAGGCTGTCCTCATCAAATTAATACAAGGGGGTCCTCATCAGATTAATACAAGGCGGTCCTCATGAGATTAATACAAGGCTGTCCTCATCAAATTAATACAAGGCTGTCCTCATCAGATTAATACAAGGCGGTTCTCATCAGATTAATACAAGGCTGTCCTCATCAAATTAATACAAGGCGGTCCTCATCAAATTAATACAAGGTTGTCCTCATCAAATTAATACAAGGCACGGACGTACGTACGGACTTACGCATGCACGGACGAACGACGAACAATTTCCATGACAAAAGCTCGACTGGCTTTCAGCCAGCGGAGCTAAAAATGGAGTCGCCCGATTGTGAATACTGAAGAGTTAACTTTAGGGAATTCGGCGCTGAAAGAGTTAATACTGAAGTATAAAACGATCCTAGATGTAAACCAGGTTTATTTAAGAAATATACCGATCAGACGGTGCAGGTTTAAATAAGCGACGTTTCGCATGTTGTTTAATCTGTTTTGACCCTCTAACCCTTTGATACTATTATTTTCAATACCCATACCATAGGCTCCGGTTGGATAAGAGAGCCATTATGGAGGAAAGTGATGTATACCCTCCTTATCTGGACACCTGCTTATTGCATTTATGATAAGAGTGAAGGACTTTCTGTCCACGCATCAGTTCAATGCTTATTGCCTGTCAGTAGTTTCTTAAAATATCCCCTTATTAATTGACGAGCGGTGCAGATTCCGACTGGTAGTTAAAACCCTTAGGTTGGAGTTCGTTAACTAGTTGGTTTGTCAAGAGAAATAACACGTACACCAATCAAAACAATACTACATCGCGAGGTTGTCTGTCCTTAGACAATTAGTATTAAATCAACAGACTTCCCGATACCTCCGTCAGACCTAGAGACCTGACTGCCAGATTATTGAAAGGTCTGACTAAAAACCCTTTCTTGTCAGCCCAAAATATCTGACACAAGAGATAAATTTGCAAATCAACATTGGGAATTTCAATAATATTTTACTTAAAACATGCTTGGTTGTGTTAATTTGAATCAGTGATAAAGATTTTTTTCCTTTTTAATTGGAAACAACATAATTATATGGAACCTCCAAAGAAAAATATCATATATATATTCATGTCTGGAGTGCAAGTCAACACACATGATTTCGGAACTGCTCTCCAGATTACTGTTACTAGTTATTAAATCAAAATTACCAAGAACTGCTCTCTAGATTGCTGTTACTAGTTATTAAATCAAAATGACCAAGAACTGCTCTCTAGATTGCTGTTACTAGTTATTAAATCAAAATGAACAAGAACTGCTCTCTAGATTGCTGTTACTAGTTATTAAATCAAAATGACCAAGAACTGCTCTCTAGATTGCTGTTACTAGTTATTAAATCAAAATGACCAAGAACTGCTCTCTAGATTGCTGTTACTAGTTATTAAATCAAAATGACCAAGAACTGCTCTCTAGATTACTGTTACTAGTTATTAAATCAAAATGATCAAGAACTACTCTCTAGATTGCTGTTACTAGTTATTAAATTAAAATGACCAAGAACTGCTTTCTAGATTGCTGTTACTAGTTATTAAATCCAAATGACCAAGAGCTGCTCTCTAGATTGCTGTTACTAGTTATTAAATCAAAATGACAAAGAACTGCTCTCTAGATTGCTGTTACTAGTTATTAAATCAAAATGACCAAGAACTGCTCTCTAGATTGCTGTTACTAGTTATTAAATCAAAATGACAAAGAACTGCTCTCTAGATTGCTGTTACTAGTTATTAAATCAAAATGACCAAGAACTGCTCTCTAGATTGCTGCTACTAGTTATTAAATCAAAATGACCAAGAACTGCTCTCTAGATTGCTGTTACTAGTTATTAAATCAAAATGACCAAGAACTTCTCTCTAGATTGCTGTTACTAGTTATTAAATCAAAATGACCAAGAACTGCTCTCTAGATTACTGTTACTAGTTATTAAATCAAAATGATCAAAAACTACTCTCTAGATTGCTGTTACTAGTTATTAAATCAAAATGACCAAGAACTGCTCTCTAGATTGCTGTTACTAGTTATTAAATTAAAATGACCAAGAACTGCTCTCTAGATTGCTGTTACTAGTTATTAAATCAAAATGACAAAGAACTGCTCTCTAGATTGCTGTTACTAGTTATTAAATCAAAATGACCAAGAACTGCTCTCTAGATTGCTGTTACTAGTTATTAAATCAAAATGACAAAGAGCTGCTCTCTAGATTGCTGTTACTAGTTATTAAATCAAAATGACCAAGAACTACTCTCTAGATTGCTGTTACTAGTTATTAAATCAAAATGACCAAGAACTTCTCTCTAAATTACTGTTACTAGTTATTAAATCAAAATGACAAAGAACTACTCTCTAGATTGCTGTTACTAGTTATTAAATCAAAATGACCAAGAACTGCTCTCTAGATTGCTGTTACTAATTATTAAATCAAAATGACCAAGAACTGCTCTCTAGATTGCTGTTACTAGTTATTAAATCAAAATGACCAAGAACTACTCTCTAGATTGCTGTAACTAGTTATTAAATCAAAATGACCAAGAACTTCTCTCTAGATTGCTGTTACTAGTTATTAAATCAAAATGACCAAGAACTACTCTCTAGATTGCTGTTACTAGTTATTAAATAAAAATGACCAATAACTGCTCTCTAGATTGCTGTTACTAGTTATTAAATCAAAATGACCAAGAACTACTCTCTAGATTGCTGTTACTAGTTATTAAATCAAAATGACAAAGAACTGCTCTCTAGATTGCTGTTACTAGTTATTAAATCAAAATGGCCAAGAACTACTCTCTAGATTGCTGTTACTAGTTATTAAATCAAAATGACCAAGAACTGCTCTCTAGATTGCTGTTACTAATTATTAAATCAAAATGACCAAGAACTGCACTCTAGATTGCTGTTACTAGTTATTAAATCAAAATGACCAAGAACTGCTCTCTAGATTACTGTTACTAGTTATTAAATCAAAATGACCAAGAAGTACGCTCTAGATTGCTGTTACTAGTTATTAAATCAAAATGACCAAGAACTTCTCTCTAGATTGCTGTTACTAGTTATTAAATCAAAATGACCAATAACTACTCTCTAGATTGCTGTTACTAGTTATTAAATCAAAATGACCAATAACTACTCTCTAGATTGCTGTTACTAGTTATTAAATCAAAATGACCAAGAACTGCACTCTAGATTGCTGTTACTAGTTATTAAATCGAAATGACCAAGAACTGCTCTCTAGATTGCTGTTACTAGTTATTAAATCGAAATGACCAAGAACTGCTCTCTAGATTGCTGTTACTAGTTATTAAATCGAAATGACCAAGAACTGCTCTCTAGATTGCTGTTACTAGTTATTAAATCAAAATGACCAAGAACTGCTCTCTAGATTGCTGTTAGTAAATTAAATTGTCTATGTTGCAAATTGTTTGATCTGACAGGTGAGCTTGAGGTCCGACAGAAATATTTAATCAGTCAGACCAAATGTCTGACAGGAGTCTCACGAGTTTCGGGATGTCTGAATTAAGAATTATATTAAGAGAAACTGACTAACTGAGATTAAAGAAAGTACAGGATTACACTGACAATGGGACCAACGGAACAATGTAATCGTAAAAATAGTTAAACACATTATTCTAAAATCATAACTTTAATTAGTTAAAATATTTGTATAAAATGTCTTTTTCTTATTTTCTACATATTATGTTGTAATACAGTACAAAGGTTCTAACAACAATAGAAGATACAGATAATTTACATACATTTCTAAAATACGACAAACAACCCCTTTGCAGCAGAATACCGTTGAAAACATTGTAAGAAACGGGAACCGCTCAAAGCCATTAAAATCACCTGTTCCAACACTGTATCTAGTGTTATTCAAAATGCATTTACCATAAGATGTAGTCATAGCAGACGACGGTAAATAAGGTCATCGATACGGTCGCATTAAGAGACTGCTACGCTTTGAACCCTTTTCAAACTGTAGACATAGTTTGACATAACTGCAGCAGACGACTTTAAAGCGACTGAACTCCAGATGCCCAACTGTCGAAAAAAAAAAAAAAAGAAAATAAGTGTTATTTTTGTATTTGGGGCATTAAAATATGATAACTGACATATTACATACCCCTATAATCCGTGAGATTTTCTTGTTTTCGATACTTTTTCCATCGCAAATTCTACCCCGTTGCTAACGGGGTCTTTAAATAGCTTTCGATGCTTGTATCGTCACGTGACTTGAAGAGTCTTCAACTGAATTGAAGAGTCGTCACATGACCGATAGGACGCATGCGCATTAAATGAAACATTTTTATACCATGAAGGTTTTATGCAAAGTAAGTGAATAAAATAACCATTTTAGTACAAATAAAACGAATAAACCCGTGTATTATTGCTGCAGGTTATGTCAGTCCTGTAGCAGAAGTGTTTTGAAACGACCCCGATGGTGTTTTTGTTCGTTTGTCAATATACTGAAGCTCCGAGTAAACAAAGCAGACAGTACAATGATTTGAACATTTGTCACCATGTTGGGACCCTTTTTATACATTATGCATGATTTAAACGATAATTAAGAAAAAAAGAAAAAGGAAATGGTTATGGAAACATTTATATTCCTATAATTAGAAGGTACAGCATGTTAGCGGTGTGTTACTAAACAGTAACAGAAAAAAGGATCTTATAAGACTCGTGTCGCTTTTGTAGGCCGCAAAATATACAGTATACAAAATCACGAGGAGCTCAAATCTCTATAATTACTGTAGTCTGGTTCCCGACTTCCTATGATAGTAAGTCTGGCACAACCGAATGAATGGCGGCCTGCTATGATAAACCTCCGATGTACAATTTGAATGTAATTATCTTAATAAGATGACCATCTGGATAAAATCGTTTTATACCTTTAGTCATTAATATAATAGACGTATAATAACTATTTACGGGTGATGATTGCTCTCTGTAAGAAGATGTGACGTTGGTTTTTGACAAACCAAAAATCGAGTGGTGTTCGGACAGTTGAATTATTTCGGATACTTTATAAAACAAAGTTTGTTTGCATTAAATTATAATGTCCTGTGTGCTTTACTTTGACTTTTCATCTTTGTGATGAATTATTAATATGTTGTGACACCAGACCACAGTTATGTAAAGGAACCTCCGAAAAATCCGGAGAAATAGCTTCTTTTGTCACTATGTTTTAAAAAAAGCCGTCTGGTGCAGAGGCACCAGAAAGCGTCTATATAAGGGAAAGGGTTAAGAAACACAAACAAGAAATCTACAGCAGCCTATTTGGACAAAAATCTGGACAAAATTAATTTTGAAAATATTATTACTGGTATCATTGAAAGAGTTTAACATTTTGAAATTAAGTAGCCGTCTTATTTTTATTATGATAGTATTTTTCAATCAATTTATTTTATAACAATTTCACTGCTTTTGTTGTTGCATCTCATGTGTGTTTTAAAAAATACTCAACATTGCTATGCCTGGTCCAATTGTTTAATGACATAAAGATGATGATGGTGTCACATTATTTTCAATAAACATCATCTTGATATTTAAATTAAATTTAAGCATGTGAATATTTTTTTTTTATTTCAGTGCAAGATTGAATGTGTTCAATCATGATCAAAGACACTTAGGCTATTTTTTCACTAGTAGCCACTTGAAGGTGAACATATAGTCAAGGTTTCTGAGATCACTGGGTGAAATTAAATTCAATCTTACACCAAAAATCAACACAGTTTCTGTTTAAATAAGCTTAAAATACTAAATAAGCAAATATTCTCTTTAACCCGTCCCCTTCTACAATTAGTTTTGTTTAATTACTGAAGAAAGTTAAAACATTGTGGCAAAAGGAGAAATAACTCATAATGAACAGTTTCATCTTTTGTAACAATGTTTTCAAAAGTTGTCAGGGAGCGTCTAAATGAGGGAAAGGTTTAAATGTTTTCTAACTATGTGAAGTGAGACATTCTACTTCATAGCCAAATTATTTAAATCCCATTCAATTCCAAAGTGTTGTGTGCAAAGCAGTTATGTGGTGTTTTAACGGTTTCAAAACCAAGGTAACTATTTATTGTTCTCCGCCGACATGTATCATTATTAGGACAATATTCCTTCATATCTTTTTTATACTAGGAAGCCCAACGTCAGCTTTGTTGTAGTATAAAATGGCATCAGCTTCACCACTTGTTCTGCCGGTCCTCTCTACCTCTTGGATTGATTGATTGGGGTTTAACGCCGTTTTCAACAATTTTTCAGTCATATCACGGCGATCAGTTCCCCTACTCATGCGTTTCCTGGTTTTCCCACACCAGTACACCACACAACATACTTTCCAAGCAACTGGCTACTTTTCACATAGACTGTTAAACAGCCCATTGGTGAAAGACGAATGACGCAGGTCACAGTGACTTTTGTCAAACGTCGGAAAGAATGTTGGCCGAGCTGGGATTCGAAATCACAACCCCTGGATTGACAGCCCGCGTCGCTTCCGACTGAGCTACCGGTGCTCGGTCCCTACCTCTTGGACATATGCTGTGAACGAATAGAAACAACTTAAATAACGTTCTGCATGGACATAACTAAATGTGCAATCTGCTCAGTATCTGAACTTTTGGCTTAAAAAATTATCATATTATTTCTGTCCACAAGGTGAACAATGTAGATCATGAGCATACTATGTATGTCATACAGAAGTGTGTATAGGCTCATCTGGCTCTGAATTACTGCAACTAGTCCGTTCATCCGTATAAGGATCATTATTGTTCAATTGAAGAAAAAAATATATATATTAGCAACCAATACAGATCATGATCAGAATACACATATGTGATCTGGATCTAAACTTGTTTCACATGTCCTATAAAACATGCTATAACTCTAGTTTAGTACACAGTCAGAAATTATTAATAAATATTATCAGAATACATGTAAATGCTTAAACCATTAACTCCATGCTTCCTCACTTTCTATTTGTGTTCAGTTTAGGCAGATTGAAATTCCATAATCTATTCATTAACTTTTCAAAATATATGATGTTTCTGAGTGCCACACATTTTATTGTACATGTTTTATACATGATAAATGAGCCTGTGCATGACCAAATGTACAAGTTGGCTTTTGAGAACAGTATTAAAGATTTAGATTAGACTGTGCATCTACACAGTCTGATCAAGATGAACACTGTTCACATATTACTTACACTAGCTTGTTAGCATATTAATTCTGGTAGTGTCATACGGTATTAATTGCAGTACTCTGATAGGGCATAGGAGACTTTGTCACCCTGTAAACAAAACGATACATTTAAAAAAAAAAACAGCAGCCAAATTGAACCGACTTTTATATTACTATTTATAGAATGCTTTCCTTTTAATCCTTTCCTACTTGTAGACACATTCTGATGCATATGCAGCCGTCAACTTTTAAAAACAATGCGATAAATGGAGAAATTCCTTATAATTCTGACATTTACTTAATGAATACACGTTTGTCTTTGATTATAATTGCAAATCAAATTGCACATCTGTGTTTACTCTGCAGCAGACGACTTTTGAAAAGCAATTTCTCCTTTTGTCACAATGTTTTCAACTTTTTATAGTAATTATACTGTCATTTCTAGAGATCTTCAAGATGTTTTCAGTCGTCTTCTGCATAGTTGTTTTATGCTGGAATGTGTGAAGTGAACAATCTAGATCTTGATCAGCATTATCGTTGCAGGCTGATCTGGATCTAATTGACAATAAAAACTCAGAAATCATTTGACTTGAGAAATCAAATAAACAGTTTTAAAACATTTAAATCTTTTATAGTAAATTGTTCAAAATAGAGCCTATATTGCCTAAATCGGGGACTACTAAAACTTATAATAAAGGAAACATTTGAACATTTTTAAAAATGATATACATCCCATAAAGATAAAAACATTTATTTCTAATAAGATCCTGTGTATCCGAATTTCAAATACATTTTCATCTATCCGAAAACTATACTACTCGATAACAAATAATTGTCTTCCAAACAGAACAAAGCATCATAAAATGAAAGCATGGAATCAATTTATGACCTTATTTCAATAAGATAAATGAAGTATTATCCCGATGGTCACAAAATAGGAAATTTAGATATTACCTGATAGTCCATCGCGTCCGCCATTATTTGGTTTGTGCCTGACCCTTTACATAGTAATAAGGGGAAGGAACTGCAGACTATGATTACTGTCGTTCGTCTCCGCCAAACGTGTAAATTGTGTATAACTGTACACGCCTGTCAGAGTGAACCGTTATATAGTTATATCACGTGATCGTTGCTAGGTGCCCGTCTGAAGGATTCCGCGGTATTTTTAGATAGGAAACCCCCTTCATCGGGCCAATTGAAAACGACTCAAGTTCACTTTATTATTGAAAAACGATACATTTTCTACCTTGGTTTTTTTTTTTTCGTGCCATCTGGATTTCAGTCGCTTTAAAAGCAAATGGACCCTTGCTCATAATGACTAAGATCTCTTTTTGCTGCTATGTTTTTTACTCTATTCAATGTATATATACTTTCATTTATAAAAGATTTCCAATATTTTTTCCCAGTTGTTTTCAAATGTGTCTACCGCAGAGTTCTTGTATCTGGCAAGGGGTAAGTTAACCCGTGCAGTACTTCCAATCTCTGATAACTTCAAATAATCTGCCGAATAGACAAATTAATTCAGATAACTCCAGTTTTGAGATAGAAAAGACAACCATAAACACTTTCTCTTCTACTCTTCCAAATATGTCTAATTTGTATACAAGCTGGCTGCTACATAGACATCAAATGCCAGAACAATGGTAATAACCTCAACCCACCCCAAAAGAGAAAGGACCCAACAATTTACCAAGGGCCATGGTGGCCCTGTAGCGCTCACTTAAGTATCATGGCTCCTTATGATAAGCTGTTGAAATAACCAATATTTAAATTTAGCGTAGATATCATGAATACAAACACCCCGACACTATCACACGAATCTCCAGTTAAAGATGACCTGCAAGTTAAACATGTGATATGTTTACTTATAGAAAAACATAGGTTTTGGTCTCTTCTCAAAGCTTTTAATGATTCTACATCAAATTGAAATCCCATTGCACATGTAGATTTTTTATCACATTTAAATAAAAGGAATTTTTTAATCCAGATTTCTCCACAAAATCCTTAGATTCTTTGTTTTTTAAGACATTGTACCCGATTTTCTTTCTGAGGTACTAAAAATAACAATAACAGAAAATGAAATCATCCGAACTGTAATATCTGTCATTCAATATACATAAAACTCCTGGTACTGATTATATTTGTTTAGAAATCTCCAAATAGACTTCAAAATAAGTTTTACCATTTTCGCAATGGCTTTTTCTATAGCGCATGCTCTCCTGAAGAATGGAGTTACAGAATCATAACTCCACTTAATATAAAAAAGCAAAATTAAATAAATAGTGGAGCTGAGAACGTCGGGGTTGGGGATGCGTGCGCCTACAAGCCCCCCGCTAAATCCGCCACTGCATTTGTCACAATCAAAGTACTGAAATTGCTCACATAGCAAGGGGCTAACTGCATATTGCGTTTGGACATGGATTGTCTAGCAAGAACACTTTACAATAGCACTTTGTTATGCCTATATGATATAGGAGTTCAACGCAAAATACTGTACACACAGTATGGGGGTCTATCGATCGATATACTAACATTTGACCAAAACGACTTCCCTTAATTGTGCGCATCTGCTATCTTGGCAGTTCTTGTTAAGCACATCTCCTCATTTACAATGGATTTCAGTAGTTATGTGTAATATGCAATTAATATATATGCTTGTCATATCAAAATCACATGAAAGTCTCTGCCCAGCAATGAAAAATATATTGAGAGTCCAATTATAATATCAAAGGAGAAATAAAAATGTCCGGATATAGAACATTCATTTTTTGCAATTATTCCACATATGCATGTGACATTGACATTATGTACAATCTACGACTATTAAGACATCTCTCTGAACCCAACTTGAATGGTGTTATGTAATGGAAACCTTGTATAGAAAGCGATATTTGGAGTTACTCATTACTGATATTGTAATAAGACTTTGGACTTTAGCAATAGGGACTGATGCTAGCCTAGATTTTGGTTAGTGTCTTCACCTTCTATACCAATTTGCTTTGACGAGGAATTTCAATGATTGATTTTATATGACAACATTTTGTTTTAATGTCTTTGCTACCAAAATATTCATGTAAAAAACGTGGCATATTT
This sequence comes from Serripes groenlandicus, assembly GCA_031761405.1. NCBI lineage: Eukaryota > Metazoa > Mollusca > Bivalvia > Cardiida > Cardiidae > Serripes > Serripes groenlandicus. The sequence goes on along the minus strand of JASEVX010000044.1, from coordinate 1,081,563 downwards.
TATTGTATTTTAGTGACTTCACTTAGGCATTCGAGGGTATACGCCACAATAACTTGCGAGAAGCTCTGTAGTGCAACGGTATGATTGGCAAATTTTTAGATCAAATTTTAATGCATAAATCGATGTTTATATCGAAGACGAATACTTCTTTTTGTATATAATACGTATATGCGTTATTACAGGTAGAGTATTTTGATGAGTCAAAGCTAAGGAACATGAAGCTTTACTTTTTCATTCTATTTTAGGACATGATGTCAGAGGATTTGTTTATAATACCTTGTTAAAGCTTTCGTACACTTTACAAAACTCATGCAAATCATTAGATTATGTGAACATGGAAAATGCCAGTGTGCAGTTGTTGGAGAAAATGAAATATCAGAATGTTGCTACATCAAAACAGGGGTATACTAAGGCTGTGTAGACTGGACAATGACGAGAACAACAAAAGATAAACTCAGAGGAATAAGACGGAAACTAGACACTGTACTTGATATATTTTGCAGACGACATTTCGCTGATCTCCTCCAGACTGACTTGCATTCAAGAGAAAACAGATAAGCTGGTATTTAAATCATCTAGAGTAGGAATGAAATTATGTACTAAAAGGTGCAAAACCCTCAGAAACGAAAAAAACATCAGATCAAAAGTCAATAATAGTAAACAGAGAACCAGAAGAAGATGTAAAAACATTCACAGACTTAGGTGCTAAGTTTGACAGAGAAGGGGTAGGTAGCAGCGACATAAAAAGAGACTATAGAAATCCAGTTATGCATTCTAGAACCTGAGAAACATCTAGAGGTCACGAGGAATTTGACGGAAAACCAAAATCCGGTTAGTTCTCCTTTATGGATGTGAAACATGTAAACTTACTAAACAATATGAAAACAACCTGGCCACTTTCCAGTTACTATGCATAGATGGAAACATTAAGAATATGATGGTACATCAGAACATCAAACAATGGGGTTGAATTAGGATGTGGCTTAAATACCGTTAGCGATGAGATAAGAAGAAGAAGGTCGACTTAGCTTATCCACATTCTGATGAGAGAATGACTGTAAAAGCATTAGGAATCGAAAAGACCACGAGGAAGGCAAAAACAAAACATTGCGCAGAATAATAGAAAAGAAAAGAAATCAGAGAGGTTGGACAAGCTGGGATAGTGTAAGAGCTGCAGCAAAACAAATACAAACTGGAAAATCAGCGTTAATACTGTAAGCGACAACGGGCCCGGATAAATTTAAGTTTTAGGTAAGTTATATGCTGTGTTATGGACCCTTGGCCGCAATATGTGGACGCAAACAAAGTGATGCTTAATTATATAGTGTACAAGGGTGAACATATGTGTACAAGGGTGAACATTAGTGTACAAGAGTGAACATTAGTGTACAAGGGTGAACATTAGTGTACAAGGGTGAACATTTGTGTACAAGGGTGAACATTAGTGTACAAGGTTGAACATTAGTGGACAAGGGTGAACATTAGTGTACAAGGGTGAACATTAGTGTACAAGGGTGAACATTAGTGTACAAGGGTGAACATTAGTGTACAAGGGTGAACATTAGTGTACAAGGGTGAACATTTGTGTCAAAACGCACCTCCCACAATCTAGCGGAAAAAAAAATATCCCCAGTCCCTCGTAGAACTTTCCATGCGCATCATAGCTACGCACCTTAAATCAGTCTCATCTAAAAGTGTTTCGCAGAAATGTATGAAAACCAATTTCGACATAAAACAAATCTGCTGCAGACGATTGAGAAAACATTTTGGCAAAATTGTGATTATTTTCTGTAAATGAAGCTACTATACTTGAAGAGTTGAAAACAATGTGGCAAATAGAGAACGTTCTCTAGAGTCGTCTGCTGCAGAGGCGTGAAGATGACTGTATGTGGTAAAGGTTTAATTATAAAAGGATTGAGGAGACAGTGTGAAGGATTGTGCATAGCGTATAAGTGAATTTATAGACCAATAAATCTTAATTTCAGACAGTTGGACGCATCGCTGGACAATAGAAATACATTATTGGTTATATCTCTCTTGCCGTGCAAGAAATACCCATCGGATCGGCAGAGGGCTGGATACGGAGAAGTAAACTTGGGTATAGGTGAGGGGGGTGTGGGTTTTTGGAGAGGGTGAGGGAGGGCGGTACGGACGGGTGTAGTTTATTTTTGGTTTCCCGCCTTAATTTATCTTATGACTCAACAAACCCTATGTTGAGGGTACTCAAAAGTATCGTCTTACTGAGATTATTTAAAGCAGTTTAATACCATATTCAACACTAATTCGGTTCCATCACAATGCCCAATTCAGATAAATGTAACCATTGTGTTTCTTGGTGTGAAAGTATGAACATTTAAACAGCTTTTATGTGTATAGTTAAACACAAACAACAGTCTACAATCGTCCATATTTGTAGAATATGCGTGCTCATACATCTTCCATCCATTTAAACTCTTTTAAATGTCAACTTTATATATGGGAATGTTTTCAACTGATATGTTCTTGCATATTGACTTTAAATAGATCTGTGAATTACATCCAAATCAGTCTGGTATTTTGAGCGAGTCGGACCACTCCACTCATTGAATAAACTTTAGATCTTCAATTTAGATTACAGCACACTCGCACCAGTATTCCACAAGTGTTGTATGTGGGAAAGGGTTCAGCCAATTAGAGACAGACGAATGATGCTAATCACAACCTGTCAATCATCGGAAAGAATGATGATCCAGCAAGGACTCAAACTCTCAACAGGCATCGTCATTGCCGGCTGAAGCTATTGCGTATAATTTGATCATCAAAAGAAGCCCTTTTCGTTCCATGTGTCGGCAGAAAATGCATTAAGAATAGTCTTCCTTGACAACCGTTCACAGATATATTCGCCCATACTACATGGATAATATTTAGTATAAATGGAAGCGTCCTAGTGCCACATCGAAGCTATTTTTGAGAGATTGTATCTCCTTATTACGATATGGAAAGTGCTAGTTAATAGATAGTATATATTACAAATAGTGCAGACTGTCGAGCTAGAACGTTTCCATTAATAAATAAAATATGCAATTTACTTGTTAATTTCATGCGTCCATTTAACTACATGTAGTTATGTAAAATAGCAGTAAAACTTGTACAGTCGTTTTGATTGATGAGTACGAGGTGACAGCACTCTATCAAGGGAATTGACTAGAAGACAGAACCAGGATTGAAATGATTATATGAAAGTCGAAAGCTGTCTTGCTATTCTCCTTGTTCTACTCGCAGTGGATATTTTGTAATTGAATTTCTAAAGTCCCTTGATCAAGGCATTCGACAGATTTTAGATTTAGAAAAGGTTTTGTTAAGTTATAATTTTTTTTTTTAAATTGTATTATCTCGAGTCAACAAAAACATACACTGTCTCATGTTTTCTCTCTCATGTGTTATTGCTTTTTGTCAGCTCTCTTAGGAATTTGACGATGTGATTATACCAAAATATGTTAGAAATGCACTTCCGTTTTAACCCTTTCACACTTACAACAAATTCAGCTGACAACTTTGAAAAAGGGAAACTATAAATATAAATATATACAAATGAAACTTTAACTTTTTAAAAGAATTTAAAACACTGTGATTGTGACAAAATGAGAAATTGCCACAATGTGTTCGAAAGTCGTCTGATGCAGAGACGTAATAGAGTGTCTGTATGTTGGAAAGGGTTAAGACAATCTAATGTTACAGAAAGGGGTGAAAATATAAAGAGCCTTGTAAAATACTCTTGAATATATCTCCCTTTGTCCGCAATACACTTGTGATGACCACAAGTGTCAGTTGTTGTCGGCATTATGGAAAGGGTGCAAGGCATGCCGGATGTTAGTTAATACCCATTTCTTAAAGTTGTGATGAAGAATCTTAAATTAGCATAGCAGGTATGATAGGTAATAAATTGAAACTAATTGTGTACAAAAGTGGAAACGAAATGTGAAACATCAATGCCTCTGGGCAGAAGATAAAAAAGTTTGAAATTACTAGACATGTATTGTCACAAGGAATAAACATACCTCATTTGAAATAAATCCTTATTTATTGTTAAAAGCCGTGTAAAACACTATTCAAGCCTTCACTGTGTGGTGTGTCAGTGTATCAATCAATAGTTCTCATTAACTCCCACATGTAGACGCATTTTGGCAACTCTGGCATAAAGCAATTTCTTCGTGGGCGTTGTGCGACGGAGATTTGTTCAATGTGGGAAAGGGTTAAACATTTTCTTCTCTATTAACTCTTACCCACCTATGACAAATCTACAGCAGATAACCTTTAAAACGCTTGGGCAAAAATGTGGTTAACATTCAAAAATGAATGTTTAATCATTGAAGAGAGTTAAAAACATCGTGGCAAACGGAGAAATTGCAGGTTTTGAGCAATTTCTCCTTTTGTCACTATGTTTAAAAAATTAGATTTTTTTTTTTTTCATAAAACTTGATTAAAATTCATGAAGTTTACGGACAGATATCACACCCAACGCTGAACGATTATACAAGTTTGATTTATGTTCACGTTTTCAAAAACATTCAAATCCAAGAAGAATATCTGATCAGAGATAAAATAAGACATGAACACAAACTCTCATAACTACCCGTTTCCTACTTGACGACGACTTTCGAAAACATTGATATAATACAGTGCCAAGATTGTCTTAAATTGCTAACCTGGTTGAAAGTTTTTCGATATATATATATCTGTTTGTAAAACAGGTGACCACAGGGTGGAAACAATGTTGACCGCAGAGCATAATCTTGGTGGAGACCACTAGATAATAATACAATGTAAAAGTCTCTTAATATGACATTTATTGTCTTTCATTCTAGGATTGAATATGTGCACCATGATACAATATTCTGTCACATTTCCTCAAGAACTAGAAAACCTTCACAGTGATCTGTACTTTCTGTCTATTTCTATCGGCTGTTACGACGTCACAGCTCGGTTCGCCTTATCGAGGTTGTTTGGACAGATAAGCTTGAAATGGTAAATCAAACAACTTTGACCATATATAAATTCCATTTTAACTTGATTAACAGAATAGAGAATTGACAGTCTGTTTTGTTGCAAAAATACTCTTTATATATGCAATTTCTTTTCTTTTTTTTTTCTCTTTTTTTTCTCTGTTCATGTCTGCTTTAAAGGGTTTCAAAAAGGAAAAGTCTTCAAATTTCCGATATTTCCTAGGATAGAAAAAACAAAAAATATCACTTTTTCATGCCTTTATTAACCCGCAAATGATTCACCACACTAGTCGCATTGCTTCTTTGTGTCTTTAACTGTGATGTATACATATTACTGCATGTTCTTTAGTTGATAGTTTATCGCGAAATAGTTTTAGATTCCAATACTTGGACTCAAACTCAACTATTTTTTCGTGATGTGACCAAACACAATACACATCATAATTATAACAGGTACGTGACATATATATGAGCGGTCCGCGCAGGTTAATCTGATCCGACACATTCCGCCTCAGGGGAATAGAGGTATAGAGTAATGTTTCCTGAAACAGAAAATGCACAGGAGGCGAAAAGTCTCTTTCCGGGATAGCCGGCGCGGCATGCTTATGTTGATCCGGAGCGATACTTTACACAATGTTGGTTTTCTCGTGGAATGGCTCATATATATATATATATAAGTGAACAGTCGTCGTTATATGACCTAAATACAACCAAGAAAAAACATTATGACAAAGTTGTAACATGCTCAAGCTAAAGGTGCAACTTCCAGAGTCTTAACAAGATTTTCTTCAATTTGGCTTAGTGCCCTAACCTTTGACCCAACATAACCCATATTTGAATTTGGCCTATCATCAAGACAAACTTTCTGACAAAGTTTCAAGTTGCTCAAGTCAACAATGCGGTCCCTATAATGTTAACAAGATGTTTCTACAATTTGGCAAAGTGACCTAGTTTTTGACCGGACCTGACCCATATCCAAACTTTGCCTAGATATCATGTAATTTGCCTATCATACAGGCAAATATTCTGACAAAGTTTCAACATGCTCAAGTAAAAATGGCGGCTTTCAGAGTGTTAACTAGATTTACCTTTAATGTGGAATGAATAGTGACCTAGCTTGTGACCTGACATGACCCATATTCGAACTTTGCCTAGAAATCAGCAAGATAAACAAAAGTTTCATGAAGATTGGATTATAATAGTAGCCTTAAGAGTGTTCAAGGGAATGAACACCATAATGATCCAAAATCGTTATATTTTATACTTATTCTAATTAATCCACAATACGTCGATATATATGTAACGGAATGTTGTAGAAGGTCGTACAAGTCTTGTTTTTCATTATTTCATAGGAAATAAGCAGTTAAAGAAAACGTCCGCTCCGTGTTTTCCCGTTTAAAAATACCGTGGAATTTCCTCTTGCTCATTTGAATTTGTGGATTCAATTCGGCATTATCTAACACTATCGACTCATTACATTCATGTATGCGTGAGTGTAAGGAACGACAACTCTGCGAAGGAGAATGTCAATTCGGTTTTAGTGATCACGTGATAAATATACAGCGATATTATTAGATTTACTGGGTTACTAACCCAGTAGATTTTACAATGCAAAATAACGAAAAGTCTCCGCAATATTAATACGAAAAAAAACCATAAATGGTTTTTTTCGCTTATAGTTAACAGGTGTGAGATTTTTTTTTTTTTTCAATAACCCATGAAGCTTTCTGAAATGAAACTGGAAAAATCCATGGGGGCCGCCATTTTGGATATGTATAAAAAGCAGACGTAAAACACAGATTGAAAATTATTGTCAGCTTTTTTTTTTTTTTTTTTTTTTTTAATCGGTATTTTGGGTATGTATAAAATGAGCAGAAAAAACTCGGATTTAAAATTATTGTCGTCTTTTTAATCATTTTTTTTTTAATCGATCATGTGCAAGATTAAGTGCTGTGTTATGTGGCAATTAACATTTGTACGAAAAGTTAAAAATAAATGGAAATCTGTTTTCCCGTTCGTCAAAAAAACGACAGCATTAGCCTTCTACGCCCGAAACTAAATTTTGACTGTATCGTAGCCAAAGAAGGACGTGACGTCATTTCCGTTACACTTCATCTTGGCGTAACGTCAATGGAGCGACGTCGTTTCCCGCAGAAAAGGGGTATCAACATGAAATACCCCAAATTCCTATACATGAGCTATTGACTCACTCATTCAAAGTATAATTATTTATCAAACATTGTGGCAAAAGGATAACTTTCTCATAAGAAGCAATTATTCTTGTGGCGACAATCTTTTCCTAAATCGTCTGTTGCACAGGCCTCAGAAACCGTCTCTAATAGGGAAAGGGTTAAGCAGAAATGTGACCCCTTACATAATTTGTTCCAGTCATATTGACTGGTTGAAAAAGGCAGTCGCCATGTGGCATCAGAAAAGGGTTGATCTATTTGCTTCTTTGCCATAATGCAGGTGATCGATTAAGGATCATCTTGGCCCTCATGTTTTAACCTCGTTCATTATAATTTTCTGTTCAAATAATAGACAACATCAATACGAATTCCAAATATGTTTTAATAATGCAAGAAACATGACATTAACATTATTATTGTCTATCAATTACTTATAAATCCTTTTTTATGGCCAAAGTATGCTCTTTAATTTTTGTTTCTAATTATCTTGCGTTTTTTTTTCGTAAATAGGTAGCACCTATAGATATATTAGTATGCATATATTGTAGTACATCAGTCAGCAAATCTCAATGCCTTACATGCAAAAACATCAAGGTAATAGCAATTTTTAACACTTTTCTTTTTTTCCCGATTTGTTCTCATATGGGATTCAGTCACTTTAACAAGCAAATTATTGACGACGCATGAACAACGGACAACAAGGCGATCACAGAAACTCACCTTCAGCACTTATGCTCTGGTGAGCTAAAAAACAAGATATGACCTGTCCCTCCTCCTGTGGATTTTCGGCTTCAGGAATCATTACTCTATACCTCTATCCCTTTGAGACAGAATGTGTCGTCACGGATCAGTCTGCACGGACTGCGCAGGTTTTATCTGGGTCAATTCATTAATGTTGATTCTAGCGGTCTTTTTTTGTCATAATGGTTTCAACTCTTTTAAAAATAATACTTTCATTGATAGAGATTTTCATATTTTAACCAATCTATTTAGATATCTGTTTTATAATTGGTGTATAATAGAAAAATGTTAAGAAGCATCTCCTATACAGTTGTTAACCCTATCCCAGCTGCAATTTGACACCTGTACAGCAGAGATCATTTGAAAACATTGTGACAAAGGAAAATTTGCATTACATTATTACTCCTTTCTACAATGTTCTTTTTTAGGTAGAAGTCCCGCTAAGAATCATGCAGTGTGTGCTACATCCATAGTCTAGATTTGTTCTCTTATGATGTGGATAAATTGATTCAATATATCTAGACATCGAGCGTGATTAATCTAAGCCAAAAGCTTGTTACGCAGTCGATGTAAAATAAATAAGTTTAAACTAGTAATGCAATAGGAAACATGCTGTACAAAAGTGAGCTTTTATATATATATAGTGGACAATGATTGAAAAGTGGGATTATGGCCGTGCCATGAAATAATAAAAGCATACATGTATATAAGTAATACTCTAAATATCCATATATATTATATTTCTTACATATTATTCAAGAAGTATAAAAAGCCCTGGTATAAATTACATTGAAAACTCTACCGCATTGTTAAACTATTAAAATCATAGTTAGAAAACAGTAATTGCTCAGAATGAGCCATTTCTCCTTTTTCCAAAAATGCTTTCAATTCTGTCAAATCTAAGTTATATTTTGTCAGCATTTTCTATTATATTACCCATCTGCATCAAATCTCTTTAAAGACATTTGAGCAAAATAAATATTGCTCATAATGAAATGTCTACCTTTGCCATGATGTTTATAAATTTATTCCGTATACTGGTTCTTCCTTGATTAAATAGATTTTCAAAAAAAATGCAAAGATATTTTCACAGTTTTCTGCTTTAGATGGTTATATGTGGGGGTCAAGTTTTTAAAAAATGAAAAGTAAAATCGTTTGTCTGTGATATTGTTTCCAGTCGAATATTTCTTCCAATCCGTGAAGTTTGCAAAAAAATCAACTGTTCAAAATGTACAGTTATGTCTAAAATCTCGAACTTTTCTTCCCTTTACCATGTTCAACAATTGAAGAAATGCTGACATATTTTGTCCTTGTAAATTATGTTGCATGATGATTACATATAAACTTGACTAAAGGTAAATACATACATAGAAAGATAAAGTAAACTGACCTTTGAATATATATAAGTTTTGCAGTATTTGAAATCAAATGGACAATAATTATGCAGCAGAAAATATTTAAAACTTTGTGTCAGAAGTTAAAACTCATAATGTGCTTTTTCCTTTTGTAATCAATAATTTTCTTGTAAAATTACTTCTTAATGTACCGGTACTCTTTGAAATCTCGACAGAGAAAGCAATAATCAGATTTTAATAGTTATGATACTTCAATCTACTATTATACTATCATAAACCATTTCTGACATGCAACAAATCACCAGTAGATAACGTTATATCTGGGCTAAAATAAGGAAAGTCAATATATAGGGAATTTAATAACAGGATGAAGATAAAAATCATTGAGACAATAGTAGATTTACTGATAGCTCAAGTTTTTACAGACTGAGCTATCGCGTTTTAGCCCAGTAAGTTTGAACCCTGGCAATTAGTCTTTTCACCTATTGACAAGAATGCGATACAATTCTTTTTGGGAAGCAAAATAATCAAGAAAGACAAATATGTTATGATGAAAACTGAACTATTCTAAAACCAAGTAATGAATAGATAAGCAGGTTGTCTGCCCAGCAGAGTCGACAAAATATGTCTATATATATGTGGAAAAGGGTTGATTAATACTGTTATAACAAATAATTACCGCTTACAGGAACTAACTAAAACGTCATGCAGTATCTTTTGGCTGGCTACTTATTCCTCTTGATGTTTTCCCCGTTCCCGGTCTGTAAAGGATGAATACACAGTTTCTCTTCATTTCAATATACCCCAACTTTTTCTTGATGGAGAGGGCAAACCGATAGATAAAGGTTGGTTGTAAAAAGTCCCATACACTGACATTATGGATCTTCTTCACAAGAAAGTTTGCGTATTGTGCATTATAATATGTCAACATTATCATGATCTGAAAACAAAACATAAGTACATACAGTTACTGATTGCAAAAGAAAAAAATATCAAGATTTGTATACATGTCTGCACAAAACCATTTGTTATCAATATAGATGTATGCTATGATTTGAATAATAAACTAGCCAGTTTAAAATAGATACTTTGCAATTATTGATCTGCATTATGTTATTTTGGGTTATAATGCATCTGTATGCAGTGAAGACTTAGATGAGCCTATGTATCGTAGTATGCAGTCTCACCGGTCTTCACTGACCATCTACATATAATTTAGGCCTAGAAACAGGGTAGTCGCACTACTTTTTTTGTCAATATAACTTTATAAATGACGCCAAGGCAGATTGTCATTTAAGACATGGATTCACTAGACAATTTATAACATAGCGTTCACAAATTTGATACAACTATACATATGTTTGTGTGCGTTAATTGAATAACATTTTTGGCAAAGCATTATGCATATGCTCCATCTAAGGATAGGCACAATCAGGAAAATTCATTTATAAATATACGTTATATTTTTTCATTCTTTTCAATTATAAAACTGTTATAATATCATCAATACAAATAATTGTACACACTAAAGTTTGATAGCAGTTTTCTTACCACTTAACCACTGTTGTCTCCTTAAATTAACCTAAATAGTGTATACATACAAGAACGATGTTACACTTGTATAATATATGTACAAAGTGTCCGGTCCTTCATTTTTTTTCCTTCATATGCTTCTCCACAAAAACAAAAACAATCTACCGTCAGGGCAGTTTGTCGGATTTCTACTTTCATTTTGAACGGAACTTGCAAGTTCTCCTTCGCAGAGTTGTCGTTCCTTACAATCTCTTTCAGTATAATTAATCGATTGGCTAGATAATTAGTTGGGAGATAGTTTTTACATCGAAGCATTGGGCATTATTGTTAATAATACCAAACATTTACAGAATTTCTTCTGATCAACAAGAAAATAATTCCGATATTTCCATCGTCTATTCCGGTCCATGTGGGTCCATTTCTGTATTTCCATGCACCCAAAAATGTAATCAACGTTCTGAATGGCTAACGAAATTGTAAGGCGAGGTCAATAAATTGCGTAAGTACGATTTATATTAAACGACAATCTAAAGACGATATTGATGTTTGTTATGGAAAATAGAAATGTCGCTATTTAGTAATTATTGCCAATAAAACATAATATCTTCTAAATAAGTTCTAATCAACAAAATAAAAGATAATTATAAGGTAAAATTATAAATGACAAAATAGTTCTTAAACAAAAATTATGTTTCGAAGCATTTAACAACTGAAAACAACGTTGGATGTTTGTATACATTGTTTGTGATAGGAAAAATATACACATATTACTTGAACCAGTAAAGATGCCTTCTCAGAATTAAATTATTATTTCAGATATCTTGATTTACCAATATGTTTCAAAATGCAGATATATTGATTACTAGTTAGTGTTAAGCTAAGACATCTCGATGTTTGGTTCCCATCTTTAGTCTGTCATTCTGTTTATAATCGGGAAGCCAATTATTGTATGATTTCTCAAAATGCATACCACTATAGACTGTACCTTAGAGGTACCGTCCAAAAACGAGTAGATGTTCTGTCACATGTGGTGGACAAATATGACTTTAAACCGAGTTATACTAAAATACGTTTACTTCACAGTTCATGATTCGACGTATATCTATAGTGTAACATTATTTCATAAAGGAAATATCAGGTTGAGTGTTGGTGTTGTCATTGGTATTTAGATCAGAGAATAGTGTGTGTTAAATCATTGCAGTGAAACAGATGCTTTAAAATAATTCATACCATAATGATATGAGGTAAGCTGAACTATTTTTAGTGGAACAAGAGCTTCATAACACTTTACCACATGCGCACATGCATCAGAGTTATTTTTAAATATTGTGACAAAACGAACAATTCTTCTTCCGTTGTCTCAACTCAACTTGACAATTAAACTTTTCTTTACCGATATGTTACATTTATTTTGAGACGAAAGCTTAAGGTGATCTATATTAATCACTCTCTGTCCGTCGTCCATCGTCATTAATCTTTAGCTGAAAACAACACTTTCTCCTAAACCAATGGACCTATTTCAACCAAACTTCACCGGATTAAGCCTTTGTCGGTTCTCTTTCAAAATTATATGAAGTACTGTGGTTGCTGTGGCACCAACAAGGGGGGAATGGTCAATCCTTAAAATTCCACTCCTTTGAATCCATTTGTCGGATTCTAATATAATTTTAATAGAAATGTTTCTTTGGTGATCCTTAGGCAGCATAAGAAAAGGGGCAAAATGACATTTTCTTATCCTTATGAAAGTAATTGTTTGATTTTTAAGATAAATATGCAGTAACCCTCTACATATTGGTGTTCAAGCAATACTGCTTGGTTGAAAGACAAAGCATAAAGATGGCATCAGAAAAGGGATTGAATTATTCCTTCCTTATTCAATTTCAGCCAAACTTGTTACGAAAGTAAAACTAGTGGGTCCTCTTCAGAATAGTACAACGATATAACTAACAGCACTTTGGTTGCAGCGGCATCAGAAATGCAGAAACATGCCATAACTTAAAACATCTTTTCTAAATCCGCTTGTATGATTCAACGATAGTTTGTTAGAAATTGTCCTTGTGTGAACATCTACACAATTTGTTGAAGTCATCTTGTTTGGTTGAAATATTTGGCCACAAGAAAACATCAGAAAAGGGGCAAAATTACAAAACTTAAATCTATCCTTATTAAAGTTCATGTCTGCTTTCAAGATACATGTACTTTTAGTGACACTGTATATAATTTGTTCATGCCATATTAATTGATTGAAAATAAAATTGCAAGGCAGCATAAATATCTTTAATAAATAGTTGTTGTTAATCTACAATATTTATGCCTAGATGTTTTCAAAGTTATTATTGTATTTGATAGAAACAAGAAAGTCCAAGAGCAATGCCGTATCATTCTCGAAAATACATCGTGCTTATTGTACATGCTTAGGATATAGAATTAATAAATTAGAGAAAATCTTTCCTAGAAACGACAACTATTTCAACTCTACTCGATTGAGAGAAACCAATACCGAGATTTGATCCCAAAATCTATGTATTGACGGTCTAACGTGTTTTTTACTGGACCACTATAACAAACATTTGTATGGGTATTACATAAAAAAATCCTAGTATTTGTGTTCGTGCGCAAACGCTAAAAAACAATTTACCGATTGTTTTCAAACAAGTTCACAATACACGGTTTTTCTATTATATTTCAAATACTTAAATGTCTCAGAGTTCATCTTTCAGAAACGTCGATCTCGACGAATCAGTATATAAAATGAATACTTTATAAGGTTGAAATTAACTCTTTTCAACATTCAAACGCACTATTAAGCAACTGCAGCATACTGCATTTGAAAAGATTGCGGCAAAATGTTTTCAACTCTTTTTTTAAATAATTATAATTTCATTCATGTCGAGTCGTACAGTCTATGATAACAAGGGACATCCATTAAGTTACCGGGGACTCAATTTAAGGATGATCGCGGCAGTTTCAATTCTAAATCTAAATATCAAAGATAACTATTAGAGACACAAATCGTGACAAAATCATAAATTAGCACTTATGCAGATCAAGATCAACATGCATATCTGTGAAGTTTGATCGCAGCTGTGCAGTGTTTGCTAGTTAGTGAAGGACAGTATGTTTTTGTGAATTCTAATCCTGCAGATTTTTATACTTTATTTCTTGTTATAAATATGCCAATATTAGGTTTCAAGGAACGCGGCTCATATATATGTATATATAAGAAGAAGTTTGCCTATGTGACATATCCTAGTATTATCACATAAATAACCTTATTTTCAAGTTGAGAACAAATCACGGAACAACGATATCATACACGTGTGATATCGTAAAAAACGTCATACACGCGACTAGTGATGACGTCAATTTGACCTTTATCTTTATAATGTTTATTGTTAAGTTGTTAAATTTTACACATTGAAAAATGCAATAATACGTTATTTTGAATAAATAACGAGTCTTAATTGTTTAAAACATTTTTTTTTTTTTCTTCTTATTCAAAAATGATAAGGACTACTTTTTTATGCGGTGAATCACAAGTTCTCATGAAGAATAGGTTATTCGGGCTTTGTTTTGATGTTGTCAATATTGTTCATTAAAACACACTGTTTAAGTGATAAAAAGAATCCATCACTCGATTTTCTTTGGAGAAGATTTCTTAAATTCGTCTCGAAAAAGAGAGTTATTAACCTCGCCAAGAGGCTCGGTTAATAACCGTCTTTTTCTAGACTCATTTAAGAAATCTTGATCTCCAAAGAAAACTCATGATGGATCCTATATTTCTTATATCAAAGCTCAAGGTGATATTATCGGATCATTTTCAGTCCGTCGTCTGTCAGTCTGTCATTTTTCTGAGGCACTACTTCCACTGTACTCTCGACCCCACCATCTAAAAAATAAAATGTTATATAATTTCGAAAAGAAGTCGCTACCTGTGAATGGTAAATTGTATTTTAAAACAGAAATACTTAAACATTATTTTTGAAAATGTTTAAAGAATTCTGAATATTTTAACATTGAGGAAAAAAATGAAAATTTAGTGCTATTTCTACATAGGCATATAAAAAGTGAAGTGTTGCCAAACAAATGTTATAAACCTGAAAATATGTAATTTTTTTAATTACATAGGAAACAGTGGTCACTTTTGCCTAAGTATTGGTTATACAGAAAAAAGGCACAGGAAACTGATTACCACATAGTTATATTGCAAATTTCTGTAGATTGAGTAATATGCTAGCAACACACCAACTTTTGTAAAACTCTGAATGTTTTAAAAAAATGATGAAACTGTAGCCAGCGTCTTTAAAAATGTTTTGCATTTTGAAATCACGATTTCAGAAAGTGAAATCATTAAAATCGCGTTCTTTTAAATAGATACTAAGCTGGGTCAGCATATGATTATCATATGAGGGTCATATCGGCATCTTTACTTCTTCTGCATTGTCTGCTTTCTTTGTCTCGATTCATTTAGTCATTTTTTTCATTATCAGGTATTTATCTTCCTCTTCCCCTTCCTCCTCTTCTTTTTGTTGCTGTCCTTCTTCTTCTTCTTCTTCTTCTTCTTCTTCTTCTTCTTCTTCTTCTTCTTCTTCTTCTTCTTCTTCTTCTTCTTATGTATTGGGATTACTGAATCTAGGCATAACTGTCCCCCAGCTGGGTGGGAGTTAGAAATAGGCCAGTTGTCGCACTACAGTGTGGTAAAAATCCACCACTGTGCCTGCTCGTTTGCCGTGCAGCTGCAACCCGTGCCGCCTGATGGTGGGATCCTGGTAGTTGAATAGGCTCGGAGTATGGTAATTTTAAACTCCGAGTCTACAATACACTGCTTTGGCCTGGAGTTTGGTTAAACGGGAGGTCGAGAAGGCCCGTAGACCCCCCCCCCCCAACTGGTTTTCGCTCTTTGCTCTTGGGGAACTGACTTGACCATTTTCTTTTGTTTATTTTTAAGATTTCTACTGGCATGTTCAAAACAATTAAAATGACATTACAAACAAACAAAACAGACTTTATAATTCTTGCTATATGTTGACTATACATGTGAACTTTCATAATGCTCAATCTTGATTATAAATATCTTCTTTGTTTTTTTTTAATACTCCCGCTATTGCTATCATACTTCTGCTAAACTTGAAGGAGAATAGACCCCTCCCCCCCCCCTTCTCCTTCCAAAGCTTGTGTCACACTTAACTTATAACAAGAGGCAATAAACCTTAATATATGTTAATATTTAGGCACGTATGTTGTTTTTTATCTAATGGATCTAGTTAGAGGATTTAAAACAGTTTATTGGTAAAAAATCAGGACTAAACTTGTCATTTCACGACTAAACTTCACATGCTGAATATCACATAGATCGTAGCATATACAACGTTTAATACCTACGCCCATATTGACCCGTTCTGCTCTTGGTAACCTTTTTATATAGGCTATGGTAGCCAGGTGAGCAATATAGGCACATCTTGGCCTTCTTGTTTAACATAAAGGGACATTTGGCCTTCTTGTTCGAAATAATTACATCCTGTCTGCTTGCACAGGTTATATAAATGTACTGAACTGCATCTGCTTCCTTTAAGTCATGCTTCAAAATCATGCGCGGCGTCTTTGATGCTTTGCATCAAAATTCTTCTTGTGATTACTTGACATATAATTGGTATACTCACTGGATGGGTTTTAGACTAGGTAGAAATCTCCATATAAAATGAAAATATCTTTAGTATTGAAGGAATCGATTTGGTCAAAAACATTTTAAAAATAACTTAATGTCCATATCAGATGCGCATACACTAATAGTAATACAAGTGGTGTCACAAACTAAATGTTACTTCTACGGCTACATATGGTCCATTAATATCGCTTTGACAGCACAAACATTAATATCTAATTCCATTTCAATGAAATAAAGCAACACCTTTCGAATATGATTTGCCATGAATGCATAACAATTACCGCTTCTTTCTGAATACATGTCTTTATCAATGTCTTGAATGAAATGCTTGCCTGTAAATATAATATAATAGCTTGTGTTCTCTTAAAATTTGTTTCTTCTTATTGTTCAGGCCTCGACAATATCTTTAACTGTTCTCAAACCTCCTTCAAAACGGATTGTTTCACTATGTTACTATTTATTTATACGAAAGAAACACCATTAAAGTCAATGTTATAAAGCATATACAACGATAACATTTCAAGTAACATCAAACAAAATGTATATTGAAATTACACACTAAATATTAGCTAATTAATATATTGGGAAAAATGGTTCCAAGTTACACAGTTCAACGTTGTAATTAACATGAAGCATCTATTGTTAATGCATTTCCGTTGTTTTCTATGAAAGAATAATACTAGTCAAATAAAATAATTTGCAACAGTGTCAGTCGAAATTAATACATATACTTAACGAGCAAAGACGTTTGAAATGGTTTGCACGGCTAACTACTGATATGACCAGTTGACCGTAATATATCCGTTGATCATAAGGTAAGAGTTAAGTGGAGCTTTAAATGTTGTCCTGTTGAAAGAGAAAAGATGGGCGGGTCATAACTCAGTCTTATGTTTTTACAGTAAACAAGAAACCTTTCAGATTCACACTGCTATGTATGATTTTGATGATATTTGCGAAAAATGTAGATCTGCCCTGTGTTCCATAGTAAACACAACGTAAACACGTTTTGTCTATGGAGCGGAACGAAACCTACCTGTATTATGCATGTACTCCCGTCAAAAAGGTTTGGTTTACCGACTAATGCCCGGATTATCGACGAAACCTATATAGGTTTCGCAAAACAGGTTTTGGGTTTGGTGACTTTGGAACACAGGGCAGGATCAGCCAGTTCAGTCAATACAAATTATCTAATTTTATGTAGATTATGTCTCCTTTATGTAAACCGGAAATGACATTGCCAATTCCTTTGAATAAAAAGCAAGCGTTTCCTTTCAAGGGATCTTTATCTTTCATGGACACTCTTTCTCTGACGTTTATCTTTATCTTAACTAACCGGTAGAAAGTTACCAAATTTTCATAATAATTTAACGCTGATGAGTTTTCATCGGCTGTTTTGATCATAATAAAATGCTGAAACCCTAACCCTAACGGGTTCACTTTTCAAAAGGGTCAGAATTTTATATTACACCGCTACTGTACAAACCGAAACGACATGTTAAATAAACACAGGTATATGTGATAACACATAAAACAGTGGCCAGTCATATATGACATAAGACATAAACTACCTGTATGTTCGAGTATGGGAATACTGTTAGTTTTTTTATATGAAAGAAATACATGCATTTTCAACACCAAAAACGAGGTACACATATCTACAAATTGCGTTTAGTGAAAATGGATCTTATCGACAAAATATAAAGTTAATAAATTGCATCTAAAACGAGACATACTTCTAGTGTTCTGTCAAAAGATAAAGTTAAGGAAAATCACATTCACAACACAATAATACTTCAAATGTCCACGTGTAGCTGTTGATCAAAACAACAATATTATTGCAAGGATTCATTCATATTTGGGTGAGAAAAAAACTTACAGAAGCTTAGTTAGCATGACTTATGGTCATGAATTATGCAACTAAAGAAACAAGATAGTTTAACGGACAGTTAGCTGCTTTAAATGTATAAGCTGTGTTATTTATTCGTTATACGCTTCCTTTTTTTACGATTACAGCAGGACTCATGTAAAATAAAACAGCACACATATAAAACCGATCCAAGAGCAAAAATACTACTGGCTACATCAAGCACTACAACATACGATTCTGTCTGGTCAAATAGTGAACCTGAAATACAGAAAATATTGTTAGTTTATAAAAACACTGAAAAAAATACATCAACCAAACGTGAACTTAATCATATATGGTGGAAATAAATGTGATCAATCTTATACATCTATTTTCACGTAAAAGTATGACACGATACGTTCTTGAATATCCCTTAAACCAAGTATATTTATGTACACCACCACACGATCATTCACGAAGGCATATTTTCTAGTGCAGTAGACCGATTGATGCATGCATTTGTCCGTGGTCAATTCATTGTCAAATCAAAATACATAACAATGTTCAAAAATAGTTCTTGCTCTTGTTGGTCATTGTCCCGATAAGACCGACAAGATCGTGAACAATACCGACCTCTAACAACTTCGGACGGAAATTGTCGAGTCTATATACTGTTAATAAATACCGACCCCGTAGGTTAATCAGCGAACCCATTAAGAGTGTTCTAAGTTAACTGACTTGTAGGAATGAAGCCGCTATTTATCTCCTATTTTATTTTCTCGCTAGAAATGTTCTCTTAAAAGAAATAACCAGTTCATCAGACGAAAACTACCTTCAACAAGTGAAGATCAAGACACAGCCTTCACTGTCTGCCTATATTCGATGACGTAGAACGGTTTAAGTTCTGACAAGAAAAAGTACAAAGTCTAAATGGTTTTCAGCTAAATATATGCCGTTATATAAAGTATTGATATTCTTTCTAATGAGTTAATTCGAGATCGATAAAATGAGATCAATTAGTGGCTTGTATTATGCCGTTATACAAATTTAATGACCCCCTTTCCACCTAACGTTGAGCAGGTTTTCCTTATACTTAGATGTGAATAAGTCAACATTTCCAGAGGGTTGCATACATTTGCTAATTTGTTTTCAATGTCATAAGAAGTCTATTTGTTCTTTATGGGACAGTTCAAATACTTTACCAAAAAAGGGTCCGCTGCAAGTTGTTAGTATTCCGATCAGTGTTAACACCAGTCCAAATCCAACAGCTTGAGAATCCTTGTTCAGGATTTTGAAAATAACTACGGAAACAGAAACTGATGTTCCACCATCCGTTATTCCCGTAAAAGCATATCCAATCAAAATCAAAGAATATTTTGACGTCATTCGAATGAAGACCTGACCTAAGACTCCAAACGCAGAGGCAACAATGGGCGTTATAAATGGATTTCCCGAGAACTTATGAAACACAAGTGGGGAGAATCTACTGATGGTACTTGCAGCACTATAGCTTACGATGCATGTCACTGTTTCCTCTGCTGATAACCCTTTGAATACGCCTACATCTTGGTTAATTATCTGAAATCCTCCTATGGTGGCCAAAACGAGTGTTGTAGCAATCGCAAATAGTATATACGTCATTGTTTGCGAATGAGACCTTGCCTCTTCTATCTGATTTTCTGAATCTGCTATATTAATGTCTATCTCGCTTATATCAGCTCTATTGACGTTTTGATTGGCCAAGATTGGTGCGTCACAATTAGCATGCATATCATTTGGATTGTCCAAGGTGTGTGCGTCACAATTATCATGCGTATCGTTTGTATTGTCCATGGTTTTGCCGTCACAATGTGCATGCAACTCGTTTGGATTGTCCAAGGTTTTGACTTCACAATTAGTATGCAAATCGTTTGGATTGTCCAATGTTTTGACGTCACAATTAGCATGCAAATCGTGTTGATTGGTAAAGGTTTTTACGGCATAATCATCATGCAAATCGTTTGAATTGGCCAAAGTTTGTACGTCACAAATATCATGCATATCGTTCGGATTGGCCAAGGGATTGGCCAAGGTTTGTACGTCAGAATTAACATGCATATCGTTTGGATTGGCCAAGGTTTGTACGTCACAATCATCATGCATATCGTTTGTATTGGCTAAGGTTTGTACGTCACAATTATCATGCATATCGTTTGGATTGGCCAAGGTTTGTACGTCAGAAGTATCATGCGTATCGTATAGATTGTTCAAATTGTGTACGTCACAATCATCAGGATTATCTTTGCGGTTGCTCAAATGTTGTTCGTCAAAATTATCATGCGCATCGTTTCGATTGTTCAACGTGTGTACATCGCAACTATCATGTGTATAGGTTGGATTGTCCAATGTGTGTTCGTCAGAATTATAATGTGTATCATTTGGATTGCTTAATGTTCGTAAATCATGTGTATCATGCCTTTCGTTTAGATTTTCCAACGTGTGTGCGTCACACTTATCGTCCTTAATTTGCAAACAACTGAACACGATCATTGCCGCTATGTTGTTTAACGTTATTCCACCATAAATGAGAAATGTTCCGTTCAAGCCGTATGTTGATGTAAGCCATGAAAACAAATATGGGACTACTACTCCAGGTATTCCGCATGCAACATTTTGTAACGACAAAACAGTAGTTTTGTGTTTTTCTGGGGTCACTGAGCTCATAACCACTACAGCACTAACATATGTGAAGGATATACCAATACCTATAACGACACAAAAGTACGCTATAACAATGCACCGTGCCAGCCGAAACCGACTTCAGAGTTATTTTTTATGAAGGCTTTTAATATCAAATCACAAAGAAACATTGTGTTCTTTAGGCTTTTGCTTCTACAATGATCGGTTTAATATTTGTTGAAGGTAGATGACCTTCAACATATGGCCTGTGTAATCTTTGGTTGATTAATAGATTTGTCTTGCCTTTAAACATTTTCCATTATACTTTTTATTCAACTACATGTATGTTGATGTACTCAGTTTGATAAAAATCAAAGGGACATAACTGGATCGACAAGGTAAAACGAACACGCAGTATACGCCTCTCCCCTTGATAATAAATATTGTCCGTACATGTAGTTGAATTCAAGTGACACGTCCTTGAGAAATAACCCGGAAAAGAAACAGATATATATATTTAACAATATAAGAATATATGGATATTGAGTTATTCATACGTACCAGCTACAAGTCCAATCGAAAGGGTCAAAAACGTTACAGAAGAAGCCCAGTACGATATGATAAATCCTACGGGCAACAACACAGAGCCTATTGCTGATACAGTTATAAGGTTAATTCTTTTGATAATGTAGCCCCCAATGACACCTGTAAACCAAATTCAACATACATTTAATATGACTTTATTTCAACAACTGCGTTATAATGCTTATGATATGTTATGAATATATATGTATTTTTCACTTGTTCTGAATAAAATATTACCTAGTTAATATCTTATTCAGAAAAAGTAGTATATACATATATTCATAGTAGTTATACAACATCTTTCACGAGGCATCAGTCGGTAACCCTGGTTATACAATTGGTAAAATATGTGGTTTATTGTATTATAATAACGTGGCTTTATTTACAAATCCTATCAGTCACATCGCTTAACATAACTGAACAAAACATTTGTATGTGTAAAACGAATCAATCAGTTCCAACCCCGGTCGGTTGATATTCTTCTGGTGGTTGCCGAAAGATAATGCGACAAGCTGCATCTGTATTTCACCAATGGACTAGCAGTTTATGTGGGAAGGTAACTAGTTATCTGGGAAGAATGTTGCGTGGAGTATTAGGGCGAGAAAGCCAGGAAAACATGTTAGGTGTAGTGGACGCCGTGATTTAATTAAAGAATCGTCATAAATGGCGTTAAACTTCAATTTATTAATTTATCGTGTTTTAATTTAACCTAAACACATGATATAACACATAGGTCAGGCTCAGGTCAAAATTGACGAGTATTACCAGCCCCAAAACTTGTTCCAGCCAGTACAGAGTGAACCAGTGACGTTTCCCTTCGATTCTCAGCAAACTTCTCGATTGTAGCCGTGAACAGAGAACCATACGTTTGTAAGATACCATAGTTACAAAATGCCACAAAAAGAGCTGCGATTATAACAATCAATCGATGCATTCTAAAATAATAAAAAAATATATATATATCTTATATCTTTTGCAAACTACCTGCTAAGAATTATGCCTATATCTAAACATTCAGCGAATATATGATTGATAGTAAAGGGGGCATAGACAGGTACACACACGGGAGCATCCTCTCTGTTTTGCAAATAAATGTGTAATCCACGTATGTCCAATTCGCAATCGAGACAATAAAACAATTTCCTATCGCCGACATGCCCTTAGTCCGGGCGATCAGTCACCTTATTTGGGTTTTAATAAATGTAACTTATTATTTGCATTAAATTGGATCATCCAAAGATCTTTGGCAGATATCATGGATCAAGCAAATCACTAAAGTTATAAAATCCGAATATGGTACTTTAAAAGTTAAAACTTCCTTTGTAAGAGCAGACTTTGCTGCCTGGTCATGAGTTTCATAACTACGAATGCCCATATGGCCGGGAATCAAGCAAAAAAACAACATGTGATGATGCATAAATACGCGATACCTTAGAAAGAAAGTTGCCAATAAGAGGGTTCTCTATTTTTTAATTCTGAAGTGCCTGCATAGCAGACAATGAGTCAGTTAAAATAATATATCGCCAATGACTTTCGTCGGATTGAAGGAGGTCCAAAGCTAAATGTATTGCCTTTAACTCGACAGAAAATATAAAAGGTTTGTCTGGCAACCGAAATGTAATGAGTTCACTATCATGAACTCGTGTCCTCTGTATGTGAATCAAAAAATGTATCACCAACACGAACTTTGAACCAACGTTCATTTAAAAAAGCAGATATGAAATAAGCAAGGCGACCTTCTATGTGAAAGTCATTCTTAATTCCATATTTAAAAAAACCCTGATCAAATGATCCACTATGCTTCTATGACTGGAAAGTAGTATTTAGTTTGTTCTTTTCAAGAAACCAAACGAGTCTGTTGTTCACACTTATTTCCATTGCTTTACATATACAGCTAGGTCAGGCTTTTTCTTCGGGATTTGTAACATCTTTACCAGGTCTGGGAACTAAAATAATGATAGCCTCTTTCCAAGACGTTTGGCGATTTCCCGTTCCACAAACCTGATTTTAGACGTCAAGAAACAAGAAAGGTTGAAGTTTAAGTACAATGTAGTTGATATTGTATCAATCAACAAGGTTTAAAGGAAGAGAGTCATCCACGGAACATTTGAAAATCGGCCAACCAGTTTAGGAAGAGAAGAATTTTTAAATGTTTTCTTTCGGTTGCCAGGGAAACCAGGTTTGTGCATGGATCCGAAAAACATAGAAGGTATTTAGGAGAAAACATTAGGAGGATGCTTCCTATGAAGTTTAATCCTAATTAGCAAAGTGGTTAGGAAGGAGAAACGCGCATGCATGTATGCACGTACGACGGACAATTCGCCATGACATAAGTTTGATTTGCTTTCAGCCAGTGGAGCTAAAAATCAAGTTATCTTCTATCGTGAACCTTTCTTAAAAAAGCTCACTTCTTCTGCCATAACTTCCTCCTATGTAGAACATTGCCTCATGAGATAATTTACAGACACCTGTGCATTGACATCGAAGACTCACTACACAATGCAGACAACGATGAAATAACACAACAATATGTGTATGTAAGCAATAATAGTGGGTTATTAACATCTAAGTTGAATTGAATTGCGGAGCTGTGTGAATACAATTAATTCATAACTTTCATAAAAATAAAATCTTGTATTTTAGGGTTTCCTAAGGGAAGAAAGTCAGATAGTTAAAAAAATATATTAAAAAGTGTTTCATTAAATAACAAAAGCATGATCACGTATAGAATAGCTCGTAAGCTTTGCGTGACAATTATAATCTTTGAAATGGTAAAACTTGACTTTTACATGATAGAGAGAAACGTATTTTGTTTTTACTGTTATCTGAAGATTTTTTTACAAAAAACGAGATGTGTTCAAAAAGTACGTGGACTTTTGTAAAATTTCAATTATTAAATAGTGTACAAGAATAAAACGTATATTGCTATGACAAGTAACTTTTTCGCTATATGATTTCCAAATTTCGTGGTGTTATCATATTCTGTTTCGTAGCAACAGCGCTAACAAATATAAATGAGATGTTTACCCGGAGCAGTCCGATAACGTCAATAACGTTACGTTTTTGAATATTGTTTCAGTGACTAATCACATTTTCTCGAAGTATTCACCATGCTTCTGAATGCACTTTATATGTCTCTTAACCCACTTATCATATACCGTTCTATACCACTGTTTGTCTAACCCGACACTTATACCGATCTTCTGTGATATATCTCGGACAGTAAGGCGCCGATCTCCATCAATAATTTCTTCAACGAATGACGATAGCGCTGCATTAATTTTTGGTTTTCGTCCTATTCTAGGGTCATCTTCTACTGATTATCGTCCTTCACGAAACAATTTGTGCCATTTAAAAACTAAAGAGCTACGGACCCGAGGTTTATGTTTGGATTCTTCTAACATTTTCATGGTTTCCATTGGTGTTTTGCTCAAATTCGCGCAAAATTTAATGACTGCGCGGATTTCCGTATTTTCGGATGTCGACATTTTACGTGCGTTCCCAGCCGACGCTTGTTATTAAAGCTGTTATTTTTTCAAACAAAAACGGAAATGACGTCATTTAACGGTATAAACCGTTGTCCATAACGTCACGTAATCAGCCGGAGAAATTTCGCGAAAGTAGGATAACTTTATCTTTTAAAATATATTAAATGAAATGAGTTAAAAGCATTATGAGTTGGCGTGCTCCGGGTGCGTGTTACCTGGCAATTGCGAATGTTTCCATATTGATCGTTTTTTATACTAAATATGGAATTCCTACATAGATCAATGCGGCACATATCTTGATAAATGGAGGTAAATCACGCCGAAAGTTTTCAAATTATTGAAAAAGTCCACGTACTTTTTGAACACACCTCGTACCTAGAGTAACAAATAATATTTTCATAATAATTCTTCACACAATTTCTTCCGTGATAATTCTGCCGGTGCACTTATTCGAAGAATTTCGTATCAGTAATGTTGAGTTATGTTAAACATGAAACTTCATGTTATATCGAATTACTATTTTATGTTCACGTATAAACATGTTTATGAAAATGTATTTACATAAATGACGAGTTATGTGCAAGTTCGTTAGCGACAGTTTGAGACTAATGCATGGAATGTAAAACAAGGATATAACAGATAAACTGCGAAGTAGACATGTCAATTTATATGAAAAAAATAATCAAAATACGATGTTAGTATATTTCGTAAATGTATTAACTGTATACAATTTAACTTGCAAAGCGGTAATTTTTTTGAAAATTTAAAGGACAATAATAGATACAACTTACCGCTTTCATGAAAGAATAAAACTGATTATTTTAATGTATATATATATATATATATATATATATATATTTTTTTTATTAATCCTCCTTTGCAGAAGATACATTGTAAACATACAATACAATACAATACATTACAAACACAATAATCAACTTTCTACAAAATGTACATGAAATTGTAATAGTAAGAAAAACAGGACAGACACAATGACAGAGGAGTATATAATTAATGTGCATAGTTGATTGGAAATTGCGATGTGAACCCCATATTGAAAACATGGTGTAAATTGATGAAATTATTGTAGGAAGATGAGAAATAAGAAAAACTTCCATCTTTGTAACAACACTTTCAAAAAGTCCATTATTATATTTAACAGCTTTGTACATTAATGAAAGTATACTAGATGAAGTTGATCGGTACAAAACACATACAACTCATGCTATAGGCTTTCACACAAAATGCAAACAAACAAACCTTGAATGCAATACAACATAGGAAGGCAACGTGGTGAAAATAACAGAGCATCTACTCAACATTAGCCGGCATCTGATGACACAATTTAGAACATAGTATTCAGACATGCATGTAAATTTCATAGCAAAGCTTGAAAAGTGAGCACCTCCGCAATATTGAATAAATGCTTCTGCTGCCACAACAAATTTAAAAACTGCCCATCACAGAATTGACACTTCAGAGAAAAATACATTTATTACACACATAATTGTATCTTATTAGTAAATAAACTAGTTGCAGACATATATATATATATATATATATATATATATATATACATACACACACATATATATATATATATATATATACATATATGCATATATACATACATACACATATACATATTGGATTTAAGTCCACATTGCATGAAGACATGAACACAGTTCATATACGTACTTGCCTGTAGATTCTTCACATACAGAACTGTTTAAGTCAGACAGAATATATAAAACTTTACGTTCTGGTGTTTCAATCATAAAATCCAGGTATTTGACAGTGCCATACATTAGAAATAACGCTTTAAATAAACGTTCACTATATTTAAGATTCCTAACACAAAAGAACATAACATGTGCTACTAAATGGTTAGTGTACATATCACACTTTCTACATGTAACTGGAATACTGTTAAACACAAAACTGATCATTTGAATAATCGACTTACACTGCGGCATTACATTTCTGTTAGACTTGGAAAACACCCATATATTGGAAGGGACAATTTCATTAAACGTTGGATGTAACTTTGAGAAAAGACTTACTGAACAATTTTCTGTTATATTTCGATATATTCTAGTACTAAAATACAAGTATAATTGTTTATTTTTGGTATTTTTCCACATTGTTTTGGTAGGGAATATTCCGTCTGCGATATATGAGCTGATGAAATTGGTAAGGTTATATTTACCGACAAGTTTGAAACAATCAGCAATAAAACCTCTTACACCTACTGGGTTATTCGTATATTCTATTAAACGTCTTGTAAAAACAGATTTAACTAAGAAACTTGGATCTATCCTACAAAGTTGGCCAAATAGCTTTAGTTTCCTTAAATCAATTTCAGCCGCAATAGCTAACAACCCAATTAAAGATAAAGCAATGTCGGAATTAGTATATTTAGAGATCGCTTGCATCTGCTTTATACAATATCTATGACTACGTTCAATTAATAGAGTTTGATCATCACTGAGAGCATCCCATAGTTCACACCCGTATAAAGCTTTGGGTAGGACTATACTTTTATACACTATTTTTGCGGACAGAGGATGAATACCATTTTCGAAGAGGCCGCAATGGACAAGAGTTAAAAAGGTCGATCTTAACTTTTGACAACATTCCTCAACATTTATAGATCTGTTGCAATATTTGCTAAGCGTAATGCCGAGATGTTTATAAGTATTTAACTCAGAGACAGTGTCATTACCTAATGACCATGAACGTGTTGCAGATCTATATTCATTAGGTCTTTCGTTCATAACGATAACAGCTGATTTTCCTGCATTATAAAGATACTTGTTATGCATACCATAGTTATAAAAAATGTTCATAAGCCGGTCTAAGCCATGTTTCGATAGGGACATTAATACCATGTCGTCTGCTGACGTCGGACATACACACGTAAATCCATACAGTTGATATCCTACTGGTGACTCAGTTAATTGGTCCATTAGGTCATTAATAAAGATAAGGTATAAAAATGGACTGAGAACCCCTCCCTGTCTGGTTCCCTGCAATACTGGGAACCAGTCAGATAGAAAACCGTTACTTTTAATACAACTTGACATGCCTTTATACAGGTTTTGAATTGACATGAAAATGTATGGGTCGATTCCTTTTTTGTATAGTTTAATGAAAAGCGACTCATGCCAGACACAATCAAAAGCACTTTTTACATCTAAAAAACACATGTATAGCTTACTTAGATGTTCAATCGCAAAATTAACACTTTCGTGTACAATATAGGAAGTCATATTACACCCCAATCCTTTTCTAAACCCGCCTTGCTGATTATTTATGATACCAAAAGAACTTTTATTATCTAAACGAGACAGAAGAACAGACTCATACATTTTCAATAATACTGAAGAGAGGGTAATAGCCCTATAGTTTTTAGGTTCGTTTTTAGGTTTATTGTGGCCCTTGTGTAAGACGGTAATTACACCCTTTTTCATGACATTGGGTGTATATGATAGTTTTAACATACTGTTGAAAAGATTGGTAAGTAATTGTCTTATAACATAACCACTGTTAACAAAGTGCTCATAATACAGCCCATCGATCCCACTACTTTTATTCTTTTTCAAACTTTTAATAACTTGATTTATTTCTGTAAGAGTAATTTCAGTAAATGTAGATGAAGGAATAGTTTGATTGAGGGAGTAATTTATATCCTGTAATTCTTTTGTCACTTTCTGATTTAAGTCTGTATCGCAATTGGAGATTTCTGAGGGTGTGTACATATTGCGAAAATATTCGAACCATTGTTCATTGATAGATTTTGGATCACGATATATAATTTCATTAAACGTTATCTCTGAACCAGTGGCTGACTTTTGTTTTCTTTTCCTATTCACTAATTTCCAAAATGAGTTGCTGTCGCTTTCCGCATATTTGTCGATATCAGCATATATTTTATCTATGTACTGTTTACATTTAGTCCGATGCTGTTTTCTAAATCCTCGCTTTAAATTCTTATAATTTCTATATGTGATATCATCAGGATCTCTATTTCGGCCATTTTCCAGCCAACTACGTCTAGCTGTTAGCATATCAACGTGATCTGTTTTCAACTCAGAATCCCAATAAGGTTTAAGATGTTTCTTAAATTTGCGTTTAGGAAAACATATATTTGCTGCCTTGTTAACATTTTCAGTAAATGTTTCACAGAAACTGTCAATGTTATTTGTCGTAGACATATTATGCTCAATCAATGCCTGGAAAGTTTCATCATAATTAGTAAAGTCCTTAAACAATTGAACATGCTCAGAAGTTACTTTTTGCCAGTTTATACCATTACATGTGTACTTACATGTAGGCTCATAATTGTTGTTTACTTCATCAATTTTTATTGAGAAAATTATTGGAAGATGACTGGAAAAGTTTAATGCATTATCATCAGGTATATGACAAAACTGACTAAATCAACCTGTTCCAATGGTAAAAGGCTATAATCAATCATGGTATGTGAGCCAGCACTATAGCTGTAGTTTGTATATTTTAAACCCGTACAAGATTGTAGAGCATTTATTGCCACATAGTTCTGTCTCAAAATGAGATCATTTAAACAGTTTGCACGACTACTAGCTTTTTTCGAAAAAGTACTAACAATTTCAGTATTAAAATCACCCATAATTATTACAGTTCCCTTTTGCCTGTATGTATTAATAATATTGTCGAGAGATTCGATGTACTCTTTGTAGACAGACAGAGAATGATTTGTACAAGGGAGATAAACTTGAAATATAAAAACAATGTTGGTTTGGCTAAGCATAATTTGAATTCCAAGAATTCTATCATCATCTAGAAATATTGGCGAAACAAAATTGTCAAATCTCACTTCTTCTGCCATAACTTCCTCCTATGTAGAACATTGCCTCATGAGATAATTTACAGACACCTGTGCATTGACATCGAAGACTCACTACACAATGCAGACAACGATGAAATAACACTCGACAATATGTGTATGTAAGCAATAATAGTGGGTTATTAACATCTAAGTTGAATTGAATTGCGGAGCTGTGTGAATACAATTAATTCATAACTTTCATAAAAATAAAATCTTGTATTTTAGGGTTTCCTAAGGGAAGAAAGTCAGATAGTTAAAAAAATATATTAAAAAGTGTTTCATTAAATAACAAAAGCATGATCACGTATAGAATAGCTCGTAAGCTTTGCGTGACAATTATAATCTTTGAAATGGTAAAACTTGACTTTTACATGATAGAGAGAAACGTATTTTGTTTTTACTGTTATCTGAAGATTTTTTTACAAAAAACGAGATGTGTTCAAAAAGTACGTGGACTTTTGTAATATTTCAATTATTAAATAGTGTACAAGAATAAAACGTATATTGCTATGACATGTAACTTTTTCGCTATATGATTTCCAAATTTCGTGGTGTTATCATATTCTGTTTCGTAGCAACAGCGCTAACAAATATAAATGATATGTTTACCCGGAGCAGTCCGATAACGTCAATAACGTTACGTTTTTGAATATTGTTTCAGTGACTAATCACATTTTCTCGAAGTATTCACCATGCTTCTGAATGCACTTTATATGTCTCTTAACCCACTTATCATATACCGTTCTATACCACTGTTTGTCTAACCCGACACTTATACCGATCTTCTGTGATATATCTCGGACAGTAAGGCGCCGATCTCCATCAATAATTTCTTTAACGAATGACGATAGCGCTGCATTAATTTTTGGTTTTCGTCCTATTCTAGGGTCATCTTCTACTGATTATCGTCCTTCACGAAACAATTTGTGCCATTTAAAAACTAAAGAGCTACGGACCCGAGGTTTATGTTTGGATTCTTCTAACATTTTCATAGTTTCCATTGGTGTTTTGCTCAAATTCGCGCAAAATTTAATGACTGCGCGGATTTCCGTATATTCGGATGTCGACATTTTACGTGCGTTCCCAGCCGACGCTTGTTATTAAAGCTGTTATTTTTTCAAACAAAAACGGAAATGACGTCATTTAACGGTATAAACCGTTGTCCATAACGTCACGTAATCAGCCGGAGAAATTTCGCGAAAGTAGGATAATTTTATCTTTTAAAATATATTAAATGAAATGAGTTAAAAGCATTATGAGTTGGCGTGCTCCGGGTGCGTGTTACCTGGCAATTGCGAATGTTTCCATATTGATCGTTTTTTATACTAAATATGGAATTCCTACATAGATCAATGCGGCACATATCTTGATAAATGGAGGTAAATCACGCCGAAAGTTTTCAAATTATTGAAAAAGTCCACGTACTTTTTGAACACACCTCGTACCTAGAGTAACAAATAATATTTTCATAATAATTCTTCACACAATTTCTTCCGTGATAATTCTGCCGGTGCACTTATTCGAAAAATTTCGTATCAGTAATGTTGAGTTATGTTAAACATGAAACTTCATGTTATATCGAATTACTATTTTATGTTCACGTATAAACATGTTTATGAAAATGTATTTACATAAATGACGAGTTATGTGCAAGTTCGTTAGCGACAGTTTGAGACTAATGCATGGAATGTAAAACAAGGATATAACAGATAAACTGCGAAGTAGACATGTCAATTTATATGAAAAAAATAATCAAAATACGATGTTAGTATATTTCGTAAATGTATTAACTGTATACAATTTAACTTGCAATGCGGTAATTTTTTTGAAAATTTAAAGGACAATAATAGATACAACTTACCGCTTTCATGAAAGAATAAAACTGATTATTTTAATGAAGAATAGGGAATTCATTGTATTAACCCTGGATATGTTTCAATTTAAATTTTAAATTCCGCATTGTCCGTTTCGACGCGCGACAGAGCTTTATCGTCATTGCGATTTACTTAAGGATCAACACGATAGATTATTTTCATTTTTTCGTAAATGGTAGAGAACATGTTGTTCTATCTTACACATTTTTGAAAAAAAGAAAACCTCTAGCGATTTATTTAAAAATAAAAAATATCTGAAAAAATGTTAAAATATCTTAGAGAAAATTTCATTTTAACTCCCCTTATGTTACGTTTATCGTTTTGACAGTTGAATGGAATTGATATCATTACGCAGGTAATTTTATTCTCTACAGTGTGGTGTTAATTGTTTTCTGAGTACCACTTCAAATGAGAAAGTCATGGTGATTTCTTTAACAACACTATCATTGTCTAAAATACGTTCGTCTTTTCAAAAGTAAGGTTCCTACCTTAACAGCCCCTAACACCTTTGCGGTAAATGATTTTTAAATCTAAGATATATCTCACAGTTACCGGCTAATGCATGTGTCGATATGTATAACAAATATAACTGATTGTCTCCACAGAAATCGTATATACGTGTTTCATCACCACATCCTTGATGTACCTATAGGAGTGTTGAGACTTCAAAAGTCCAAGGATACTGCCTTTTGCAACATTATTAATTTTACATTGTACACTTTTGGAAAAATTAATGCGAAGTAAATGTTTATCATAAAAGATACATCACCATATACGGTTGAGTGGCGAAATTTAAAAAAATAATCTTGATAGCACGATGAACAAGAATGTTTCGTTCTGTTCAAATATAAGTTGAACACCGCTAAAGGAGTGAGACAACTGAGTGTTTCCATCACCCGAATCCTCCCCTGAATCACATTATAAATAATTATTGGCTTTCTTTTGGTTGACCATGTTAGGTTTTTAAGGTTCATCGGAGAGGTTCTGCACCGGCCTAGGAACCCAACAAGGTATACGCCAAAGTCACACTATCGACATACTCGATTTAATCGAGCAACTGATATTCATGCGGTATCTGACCAAGCATGGATTCCATAAGAAAGTGAACACTCGTCAACTAAAGACCTATTGTATCCGAGTGACCTAAGCGACCGCCTTCTTGGAAAGCCAAATACGGAAATAAGGCATTTTAAATTCGAAAAGTATATTAGAAAGAGTGAAATGTAACTCATAATGCTTCCCAGGGCTCGGCATGACTAGTCGATTTATCAGATCGGACCAATCTGACAATAAACTACCATAAACAGTCAAGTGTTCAAATAAAGGTTTAAACAACGATATTCACTCTCATAAATGGTAAAATGTCCAAATAAGGATTTAAACAAAGATATTCACTGTCGTAAATTGTGAAATGTCCAATTCAAGGTTTGAACAAAGCTATGGACTCACATAGATGGTCAAGTGTCCAAAAAAAGGTTTAAACAAAGTTATTAACTCCCATAAATGGGCAAGTGTCGAAGTAAAGGTTTAAACAAAGCTATTAATTGCCATAAATGGGCAAGTGCCGACGTAAAGGTTTGAACAAAGTTATTAACTCCCATAAATGGTCAAGAGTTCAAATAAAGGTTTAAACAAAATAATTAACTCTCATAAATAGTCCAGTGCCCAAATAAGGTTTAAAAGTTATTCACTCCCATAAATGGTCAAGTGTCCAGGAAAATGTTTAACCAAAGTTTTTAATTCCCATAAATGGTCAAGTACACAAATAAATGTTTAAACAAAGTTATTCACTCCCTTAAATGGTCAACAGTCCAAATAAAGGTTTAAACAAAATAATTTACTCCTATCAACGGTAAAGTGTACAAATACAGGTTTAAACAAAGTTATTCACTCCCTTAAATGGTCAAGAGGCCAACTAAAGGTTTAAACAAAATAATTCACTCTCATAAATGGTCAACGTTATTCACTCACATAAATGGTCAAGAGGCCAACTAAAGGTTTAGGCAAAGTTATTCACTCCTATAAATGGTCAAGTGTCGATTAAAAGTTTAAATAAAGTGATTCACTCTCATTAATGATCAAGCGTCCTTACACAGGTTTAAACAAAGTTATTCACTCACATAAATAAATGATTGTTCAAATAAAGGCAAAGTTATGCTCTCCTATAAATGATCAAGTGTACAAATAAAGGTCAAAACAAAGTTAATCAGTTTCATCAATGGTCAATTCTCCAAATAAGACTTAAACAAAGGTATTCACCCCCACAAATGGTCATGTGTACAAAAAAGGTTTAAACAAAGTTATTCACTCAGATAAATGTTCAAGTGTAGGAATAAAGGTTTAAACAAAGTTATTCACTCCCATTGATGACATAGTTAAATGTTTCCTATATTATGAATTATATACATGTGAATAACAAACGATTACCACTGATAAACCACGTACCTCATATTAGTGAATTAGAACAACTTCTACTTATCATGTTGAACATTAGTTAATATCCATCCTAATATACATAATAACAAGAGGACGATCATGGTCCTATATCGCTCACGTGATTTATACAGGAATGTTCCTTGGGTGGATCTCTTTCAAACTTGTTCAAATAATTCTATTCCATGCAGAACTTTGGTTACCACGACAACAAAAAAGGGGATATTTGGTATGTAGTATCATCTAGTTGCCTATACCAAGATTATTCATATTATAGCCCTCGGGTCAAAAATGACTTGTACAGGGTATTTTTTTAAAAAATCTTCTTGTCTTTAAGTAGAAGGCCAAGGCCTTTGATATTTAGTATGTAGCTTCATCTAGTAGACTTCTACTAAGATTGTTCAAATTATAGACTTGGGGTCGAAAATGGCCCCTCCCTTGGGGTCACTTGTTTAACATAGACTCGTATAGGAAAGAAACTTTAAAAATCGTCTTGTCTAAAAGTAGATGACCCAGGCCTTTGATAGTTGATATGTAGCTTCATCTAGTGGACCTCTACCAAGATTGTTCAAATTATAGCCCTGGGTAAAAAAAATGATCCCTCCCCGGGGGTCACTTATTTTACATAGACTTGTATTTATAGGGAAAACACTTTATAACTCTTCTTGTCTAAAAGTGGAAGGCCAAGGCCTTTGATAGTTAGTATGTAGCTTCATCTAGTAGACTTCTACCAAGATTGTTCAAATGATAGACCTGGGGTCGAAAATGGCCCCTCCCCGGGGGGGGGGGGGGGGTCACTTGTTTTACATAGACTTGTATTTATAGGGAAAACACTTTATAACTTTTCTTGTCTAAAGGTAGAAGGCCAGGGCCTTTGACATTTGGTATGTAGCTTCATCTAGTGAACCTCTACCAAATTTTGTTCAATTTATAGCCCTGAGGTCAATAATGACTCATCCTCGGGGTTCACTTGTTTTACATAGACTCATATAGGGAAAAACACTTTTAAAATATTCTTGTTTAAAAGTAGAAGGCCAAGGCCTTTGATATTTGTTATGTAAATTTATCTATTGAACTTCTATCAAGATTGTTCAAATTATAGCCATGGGGTCAAAAATGACACCTCCCCGGGGGTCACTTGTTTTACACAGACTCGATTAAGGAAAAAACATTAAAAAATATCCCTGTCTAAAAGTAGAAGGACAAGGCCTCTGATATTTGGTATGTAGCTTCATCTATTGAGACCTCTACTAAGATTGGTGAAATTATAGCCCAGGGCCCCGTTTTATCAAAGGTCCTAAGGCCTGTCTAAGTTAGGACCGGTCCTATCACAAACGTTAGGACCGTAGACCGTTTTATCAAAGTCGTCCTAACTAAGACGACCTAAATATTGGCCCGATTTGGTCCTAACTTAAGGACTGGTCAGGGGCAGTGTTAAGTCGGCTTTTTGGTCGTAAAAATGGCGGACGACTTTTTTGTTTCTCTCGCTTCGAGTATTGTATTGCCTTTTACTAGATAGCTATGGATGTTTCATGAGAAATATGGACTTCAAGGGCGATTTATTGTTGATAAATTGTAAGGCGATGCCTTTGATCCATCCACAACGCTCTTGATCATCAACAATTCGCGGATCCAAAAATGCTGTAAACGAATCGTTAGCTAAAAAACAACAGGTAAAATACTTTGCAACAAATTGGTAAATATTCCGATCTATTTAAAATAATGTGTGTACAGAATACTCAAGGGTATTTATGACTAATCAAATAGCCAAGGTAGTGTACCCATAAAGTTATAGAGCGC
>JASEVX010000044.1:835845-1045344 GCA_031761405.1 Serripes groenlandicus | reverse complement strand
GTATGTCCAATTCGCAATCGAGACAATAAAACAATTTCCTATCGCCGACATGCCCTTAGTCCGGGCGATCAGTCACCTTATTTGGGTTTTAATAAATGTAACTTATTATTTGCATTAAATTGGATCATCCAAAGATCTTTGGCAGATATCATGGATCAAGCAAATCACTAAAGTTATAAAATCCGAATATGGTACTTTAAAAGTTAAAACTTCCTTTGTAAGAGCAGACTTTGCTGCCTGGTCATGAGTTTCATAACTACGAATGCCCATATGGCCGGGAATCAAGCAAAAAAACAACATGTGATGATGCATAAATACGCGATACCTTAGAAAGAAAGTTGCCAATAAGAGGGTTCTCTATTTTTTAATTCTGAAGTGCCTGCATAGCAGACAATGAGTCAGTTAAAATAATATATCGCCAATGACTTTCGTCGGATTGAAGGAGGTCCAAAGCTAAATGTATTGCCTTTAACTCGACAGAAAATATAAAAGGTTTGTCTGGCAACCGAAATGTAATGAGTTCACTATCATGAACTCGTGTCCTCTGTATGTGAATCAAAAAATGTATCACCAACACGAACTTTGAACCAACGTTCATTTAAAAAAGCAGATATGAAATAAGCAAGGCGACCTTCTATGTGAAAGTCATTCTTAATTCCATATTTAAAAAAACCCTGATCAAATGATCCACTATGCTTCTATGACTGGAAAGTAGTATTTAGTTTGTTCTTTTCAAGAAACCAAACGAGTCTGTTGTTCACACTTATTTCCATTGCTTTACATATACAGCTAGGTCAGGCTTTTTCTTCGGGATTTGTAACATCTTTACCAGGTCTGGGAACTAAAATAATGATAGCCTCTTTCCAAGACGTTTGGCGATTTCCCGTTCCACAAACCTGATTTTAGACGTCAAGAAACAAGAAAGGTTGAAGTTTAAGTACAATGTAGTTGATATTGTATCAATCAACAAGGTTTAAAGGAAGAGAGTCATCCACGGAACATTTGAAAATCGGCCAACCAGTTTAGGAAGAGAAGAATTTTTAAATGTTTTCTTTCGGTTGCCAGGGAAACCAGGTTTGTGCATGGATCCGAAAAACATAGAAGGTATTTAGGAGAAAACATTAGGAGGATGCTTCCTATGAAGTTTAATCCTAATTAGCAAAGTGGTTAGGAAGGAGAAACGCGCATGCATGTATGCACGTACGACGGACAATTCGCCATGACATAAGTTTGATTTGCTTTCAGCCAGTGGAGCTAAAAATCAAGTTATCTTCTATCGTGAACCTTTCTTAAAAAAGCTCACTTCTTCTGCCATAACTTCCTCCTATGTAGAACATTGCCTCATGAGATAATTTACAGACACCTGTGCATTGACATCGAAGACTCACTACACAATGCAGACAACGATGAAATAACACAACAATATGTGTATGTAAGCAATAATAGTGGGTTATTAACATCTAAGTTGAATTGAATTGCGGAGCTGTGTGAATACAATTAATTCATAACTTTCATAAAAATAAAATCTTGTATTTTAGGGTTTCCTAAGGGAAGAAAGTCAGATAGTTAAAAAAATATATTAAAAAGTGTTTCATTAAATAACAAAAGCATGATCACGTATAGAATAGCTCGTAAGCTTTGCGTGACAATTATAATCTTTGAAATGGTAAAACTTGACTTTTACATGATAGAGAGAAACGTATTTTGTTTTTACTGTTATCTGAAGATTTTTTTACAAAAAACGAGATGTGTTCAAAAAGTACGTGGACTTTTGTAAAATTTCAATTATTAAATAGTGTACAAGAATAAAACGTATATTGCTATGACAAGTAACTTTTTCGCTATATGATTTCCAAATTTCGTGGTGTTATCATATTCTGTTTCGTAGCAACAGCGCTAACAAATATAAATGAGATGTTTACCCGGAGCAGTCCGATAACGTCAATAACGTTACGTTTTTGAATATTGTTTCAGTGACTAATCACATTTTCTCGAAGTATTCACCATGCTTCTGAATGCACTTTATATGTCTCTTAACCCACTTATCATATACCGTTCTATACCACTGTTTGTCTAACCCGACACTTATACCGATCTTCTGTGATATATCTCGGACAGTAAGGCGCCGATCTCCATCAATAATTTCTTCAACGAATGACGATAGCGCTGCATTAATTTTTGGTTTTCGTCCTATTCTAGGGTCATCTTCTACTGATTATCGTCCTTCACGAAACAATTTGTGCCATTTAAAAACTAAAGAGCTACGGACCCGAGGTTTATGTTTGGATTCTTCTAACATTTTCATGGTTTCCATTGGTGTTTTGCTCAAATTCGCGCAAAATTTAATGACTGCGCGGATTTCCGTATTTTCGGATGTCGACATTTTACGTGCGTTCCCAGCCGACGCTTGTTATTAAAGCTGTTATTTTTTCAAACAAAAACGGAAATGACGTCATTTAACGGTATAAACCGTTGTCCATAACGTCACGTAATCAGCCGGAGAAATTTCGCGAAAGTAGGATAACTTTATCTTTTAAAATATATTAAATGAAATGAGTTAAAAGCATTATGAGTTGGCGTGCTCCGGGTGCGTGTTACCTGGCAATTGCGAATGTTTCCATATTGATCGTTTTTTATACTAAATATGGAATTCCTACATAGATCAATGCGGCACATATCTTGATAAATGGAGGTAAATCACGCCGAAAGTTTTCAAATTATTGAAAAAGTCCACGTACTTTTTGAACACACCTCGTACCTAGAGTAACAAATAATATTTTCATAATAATTCTTCACACAATTTCTTCCGTGATAATTCTGCCGGTGCACTTATTCGAAGAATTTCGTATCAGTAATGTTGAGTTATGTTAAACATGAAACTTCATGTTATATCGAATTACTATTTTATGTTCACGTATAAACATGTTTATGAAAATGTATTTACATAAATGACGAGTTATGTGCAAGTTCGTTAGCGACAGTTTGAGACTAATGCATGGAATGTAAAACAAGGATATAACAGATAAACTGCGAAGTAGACATGTCAATTTATATGAAAAAAATAATCAAAATACGATGTTAGTATATTTCGTAAATGTATTAACTGTATACAATTTAACTTGCAAAGCGGTAATTTTTTTGAAAATTTAAAGGACAATAATAGATACAACTTACCGCTTTCATGAAAGAATAAAACTGATTATTTTAATGTATATATATATATATATATATATATATATTTTTTTTTTTTATTAATCCTCCTTTGCAGAAGATACATTGTAAACATACAATACAATACAATACAATACAAACACAATAATCAACTTTCTACAAAATGTACATGAAATTGTAATAGTAAGAAAAACAGGACAGACACAATGACAGAGGAGTATATAATTAATGTTCATAGTTGATTGGAAATTGCGATGTGAACCCCATATTGAAAACATGGTGTAAATTGATGAAATTATTGTAGGAAGATGAGAAATAAGAAAAACTTCCATCTTTGTAACAACACTTTCAAAAAGTCCATTATTATATTTAACAGCTTTGTACATTAATGAAAGTATACTAGATGAAGTTGATCGGTACAAAACACATACAACTCATGCTATAGGCTTTCACACAAAATGCAAACAAACAAACCTTGAATGCAATACAACATAGGAAGGCAACGTGGTGAAAATAACAGAGCATCTACTCAACATTAGCCGGCATCTGATGACACAATTTAGAACATAGTATTCAGACATGCATGTAAATTTCATAGCAAAGCTTGAAAAGTGAGCACCTCCGCAATATTGAATAAATGCTTCTGCTGCCACAACAAATTTAAAAACTGCCCATCACAGAATTGACACTTCAGAGAAAAATACATTTATTACACACATAATTGTATCTTATTAGTAAATAAACTAGTTGCAGACATATATATATATATATATATATACATACACACACATATATATATATATATATATACATATATGCATATATACATACATACACATATACATATTGGATTTAAGTCCACATTGCATGAAGACATGAACACAGTTCATATACGTACTTGCCTGTAGATTCTTCACATACAGAACTGTTTAAGTCAGACAGAATATATAAAACTTTACGTTCTGGTGTTTCAATCATAAAATCCAGGTATTTGACAGTGCCATACATTAGAAATAACGCTTTAAATAAACGTTCACTATATTTAAGATTCCTAACACAAAAGAACATAACATGTGCTACTAAATGGTTAGTGTACATATCACACTTTCTACATGTAACTGGAATACTGTTAAACACAAAACTGATCATTTGAATAATCGACTTACACTGCGGCATTACATTTCTGTTAGACTTGGAAAACACCCATATATTGGAAGGGACAATTTCATTAAACGTTGGATGTAACTTTGAGAAAAGACTTACTGAACAATTTTCTGTTATATTTCGATATATTCTAGTACTAAAATACAAGTATAATTGTTTATTTTTGGTATTTTTCCACATTGTTTTGGTAGGGAATATTCCGTCTGCGATATATGAGCTGATGAAATTGGTAAGGTTATATTTACCGACAAGTTTGAAACAATCAGCAATAAAACCTCTTACACCTACTGGGTTATTCGTATATTCTATTAAACGTCTTGTAAAAACAGATTTAACTAAGAAACTTGGATCTATCCTACAAAGTTGGCCAAATAGCTTTAGTTTCCTTAAATCAATTTCAGCCGCAATAGCTAACAACCCAATTAAAGATAAAGCAATGTCGGAATTAGTATATTTAGAGATCGCTTGCATCTGCTTTATACAATATCTATGACTACGTTCAATTAATAGAGTTTGATCATCACTGAGAGCATCCCATAGTTCACACCCGTATAAAGCTTTGGGTAGGACTATACTTTTATACACTATTTTTGCGGACAGAGGATGAATACCATTTTCGAAGAGGCCGCAATGGACAAGAGTTAAAAAGGTCGATCTTAACTTTTGACAACATTCCTCAACATTTATAGATCTGTTGCAATATTTGCTAAGCGTAATGCCGAGATGTTTATAAGTATTTAAC
Source organism: Serripes groenlandicus (assembly GCA_031761405.1). Taxonomy (NCBI): domain Eukaryota; kingdom Metazoa; phylum Mollusca; class Bivalvia; order Cardiida; family Cardiidae; genus Serripes; species Serripes groenlandicus. The sequence continues at coordinate 1,040,267 of JASEVX010000044.1, read as the reverse complement.
TCAGAGACAGTGTCATTACCTAATGACCATGAACGTGTTGCAGATCTATATTCATTAGGTCTTTCGTTCATAACGATAACAGCTGATTTTCCTGCATTATAAAGATACTTGTTATGCATACCATAGTTATAAAAAATGTTCATAAGCCGGTCTAAGCCATGTTTCGATAGGGACATTAATACCATGTCGTCTGCTGACGTCGGACATACACACGTAAATCCATACAGTTGATATCCTACTGGTGACTCAGTTAATTGGTCCATTAGGTCATTAATAAAGATAAGGTATAAAAATGGACTGAGAACCCCTCCCTGTCTGGTTCCCTGCAATACTGGGAACCAGTCAGATAGAAAACCGTTACTTTTAATACAACTTGACATGCCTTTATACAGGTTTTGAATTGACATGAAAATGTATGGGTCGATTCCTTTTTTGTATAGTTTAATGAAAAGCGACTCATGCCAGACACAATCAAAAGCACTTTTTACATCTAAAAAACACATGTATAGCTTACTTAGATGTTCAATCGCAAAATTAACACTTTCGTGTACAATATAGGAAGTCATATTACACCCCAATCCTTTTCTAAACCCGCCTTGCTGATTATTTATGATACCAAAAGAACTTTTATTATCTAAACGAGACAGAAGAACAGACTCATACATTTTCAATAATACTGAAGAGAGGGTAATAGCCCTATAGTTTTTAGGTTCGTTTTTAGGTTTATTGTGGCCCTTGTGTAAGACGGTAATTACACCCTTTTTCATGACATTGGGTGTATATGATAGTTTTAACATACTGTTGAAAAGATTGGTAAGTAATTGTCTTATAACATAACCACTGTTAACAAAGTGCTCATAATACAGCCCATCGATCCCACTACTTTTATTCTTTTTCAAACTTTTAATAACTTGATTTATTTCTGTAAGAGTAATTTCAGTAAATGTAGATGAAGGAATAGTTTGATTGAGGGAGTAATTTATATCCTGTAATTCTTTTGTCACTTTCTGATTTAAGTCTGTATCGCAATTGGAGATTTCTGAGGGTGTGTACATATTGCGAAAATATTCGAACCATTGTTCATTGATAGATTTTGGATCACGATATATAATTTCATTAAACGTTATCTCTGAACCAGTGGCTGACTTTTGTTTTCTTTTCCTATTCACTAATTTCCAAAATGAGTTGCTGTCGCTTTCCGCATATTTGTCGATATCAGCATATATTTTATCTATGTACTGTTTACATTTAGTCCGATGCTGTTTTCTAAATCCTCGCTTTAAATTCTTATAATTTCTATATGTGATATCATCAGGATCTCTATTTCGGCCATTTTCCAGCCAACTACGTCTAGCTGTTAGCATATCAACGTGATCTGTTTTCAACTCAGAATCCCAATAAGGTTTAAGATGTTTCTTAAATTTGCGTTTAGGAAAACATATATTTGCTGCCTTGTTAACATTTTCAGTAAATGTTTCACAGAAACTGTCAATGTTATTTGTCGTAGACATATTATGCTCAATCAATGCCTGGAAAGTTTCATCATAATTAGTAAAGTCCTTAAACAATTGAACATGCTCAGAAGTTACTTTTTGCCAGTTTATACCATTACATGTGTACTTACATGTAGGCTCATAATTGTTGTTTACTTCATCAATTTTTATTGAGAAAATTATTGGAAGATGACTGGAAAAGTTTAATGCATTATCATCAGGTATATGACAAAACTGACTAAATCAACCTGTTCCAATGGTAAAAGGCTATAATCAATCATGGTATGTGAGCCAGCACTATAGCTGTAGTTTGTATATTTTAAACCCGTACAAGATTGTAGAGCATTTATTGCCACATAGTTCTGTCTCAAAATGAGATCATTTAAACAGTTTGCACGACTACTAGCTTTTTTCGAAAAAGTACTAACAATTTCAGTATTAAAATCACCCATAATTATTACAGTTCCCTTTTGCCTGTATGTATTAATAATATTGTCGAGAGATTCGATGTACTCTTTGTAGACAGACAGAGAATGATTTGTACAAGGGAGATAAACTTGAAATATAAAAACAATGTTGGTTTGGCTAAGCATAATTTGAATTCCAAGAATTCTATCATCATCTAGAAATATTGGCGAAACAAAATTGTCAAATCTCACTTCTTCTGCCATAACTTCCTCCTATGTAGAACATTGCCTCATGAGATAATTTACAGACACCTGTGCATTGACATCGAAGACTCACTACACAATGCAGACAACGATGAAATAACACTCGACAATATGTGTATGTAAGCAATAATAGTGGGTTATTAACATCTAAGTTGAATTGAATTGCGGAGCTGTGTGAATACAATTAATTCATAACTTTCATAAAAATAAAATCTTGTATTTTAGGGTTTCCTAAGGGAAGAAAGTCAGATAGTTAAAAAAATATATTAAAAAGTGTTTCATTAAATAACAAAAGCATGATCACGTATAGAATAGCTCGTAAGCTTTGCGTGACAATTATAATCTTTGAAATGGTAAAACTTGACTTTTACATGATAGAGAGAAACGTATTTTGTTTTTACTGTTATCTGAAGATTTTTTTACAAAAAACGAGATGTGTTCAAAAAGTACGTGGACTTTTGTAATATTTCAATTATTAAATAGTGTACAAGAATAAAACGTATATTGCTATGACATGTAACTTTTTCGCTATATGATTTCCAAATTTCGTGGTGTTATCATATTCTGTTTCGTAGCAACAGCGCTAACAAATATAAATGATATGTTTACCCGGAGCAGTCCGATAACGTCAATAACGTTACGTTTTTGAATATTGTTTCAGTGACTAATCACATTTTCTCGAAGTATTCACCATGCTTCTGAATGCACTTTATATGTCTCTTAACCCACTTATCATATACCGTTCTATACCACTGTTTGTCTAACCCGACACTTATACCGATCTTCTGTGATATATCTCGGACAGTAAGGCGCCGATCTCCATCAATAATTTCTTTAACGAATGACGATAGCGCTGCATTAATTTTTGGTTTTCGTCCTATTCTAGGGTCATCTTCTACTGATTATCGTCCTTCACGAAACAATTTGTGCCATTTAAAAACTAAAGAGCTACGGACCCGAGGTTTATGTTTGGATTCTTCTAACATTTTCATAGTTTCCATTGGTGTTTTGCTCAAATTCGCGCAAAATTTAATGACTGCGCGGATTTCCGTATTTTCGGATGTCGACATTTTACGTGCGTTCCCAGCCGACGCTTGTTATTAAAGCTGTTATTTTTTCAAACAAAAACGGAAATGACGTCATTTAACGGTATAAACCGTTGTCCATAACGTCACGTAATCAGCCGGAGAAATTTCGCGAAAGTAGGATAATTTTATCTTTTAAAATATATTAAATGAAATGAGTTAAAAGCATTATGAGTTGGCGTGCTCCGGGTGCGTGTTACCTGGCAATTGCGAATGTTTCCATATTGATCGTTTTTTATACTAAATATGGAATTCCTACATAGATCAATGCGGCACATATCTTGATAAATGGAGGTAAATCACGCCGAAAGTTTTCAAATTATTGAAAAAGTCCACGTACTTTTTGAACACACCTCGTACCTAGAGTAACAAATAATATTTTCATAATAATTCTTCACACAATTTCTTCCGTGATAATTCTGCCGGTGCACTTATTCGAAAAATTTCGTATCAGTAATGTTGAGTTATGTTAAACATGAAACTTCATGTTATATCGAATTACTATTTTATGTTCACGTATAAACATGTTTATGAAAATGTATTTACATAAATGACGAGTTATGTGCAAGTTCGTTAGCGACAGTTTGAGACTAATGCATGGAATGTAAAACAAGGATATAACAGATAAACTGCGAAGTAGACATGTCAATTTATATGAAAAAAATAATCAAAATACGATGTTAGTATATTTCGTAAATGTATTAACTGTATACAATTTAACTTGCAATGCGGTAATTTTTTTGAAAATTTAAAGGACAATAATAGATACAACTTACCGCTTTCATGAAAGAATAAAACTGATTATTTTAATGAAGAATAGGGAATTCATTGTATTAACCCTGGATATGTTTCAATTTAAATTTTAAATTCCGCATTGTCCGTTTCGACGCGCGACAGAGCTTTATCGTCATTGCGATTTACTTAAGGATCAACACGATAGATTATTTTCATTTTTTCGTAAATGGTAGAGAACATGTTGTTCTATCTTACACATTTTTGAAAAAAAGAAAACCTCTAGCGATTTATTTAAAAATAAAAAATATCTGAAAAAATGTTAAAATATCTTAGAGAAAATTTCATTTTAACTCCCCTTATGTTACGTTTATCGTTTTGGCAGTTGAATGGAATTGATATCATTACGCAGGTAATTTTATTCTCTACAGTGTGGTGTTAATTGTTTTCTGAGTACCACTTCAAATGAGAAAGTCATGGTGATTTCTTTAACAACACTATCATTGTCTCAAATACGTTCGTCTTTTCAAAAGTAAGGTTCCTACCTTAACAGCCCCTAACACCTTTGCGGTAAATGATTTTTAAATCTAAGATATATCTCACAGTTACCGGCTAATGCATGTGTCGATATGTATAACAAATATAACTGATTGTCTCCACAGAAATCGTATATACGTGTTTCATCACCACATCCTTGATGTACCTATAGGAGTGTTGAGACTTCAAAAGTCCAAGGATACTGCCTTTTGCAACATTATTAATTTTACATTGTACACTTTTGGAAAAATTAATGCGAAGTAAATGTTTATCATAAAAGATACATCACCATATACGGTTGAGTGGCGAAATTTAAAAAAATAATCTTGATAGCACGATGAACAAGAATGTTTCGTTCTGTTCAAATATAAGTTGAACACCGCTAAAGGAGTGAGACAACTGAGTGTTTCCATCACCCGAATCCTCCCCTGAATCACATTATAAATAATTATTGGCTTTCTTTTGGTTGACCATGTTAGGTTTTTAAGGTTCATCGGAGAGGTTCTGCACCGGCCTACGAACCCAACAAGGTATACGCCAAAGTCACACTATCGACATACTCGATTTAATCGAGCAACTGATATTCATGCGGTATCTGACCAAGCATGGATTCCATAAGAAAGTGAACACTCGTCAACTAAAGACCTATTGTATCCGAGTGACCTAAGCGACCGCCTTCTTGGAAAGCCAAATACGGAAATAAGGCATTTTAAATTCGAAAAGTATATTAGAAAGAGTGAAATGTAACTCATAATGCTTCCCAGGGCTCGGCATGACTAGTCGATTTATCAGATCGGACCAATCTGACAATAAACTACCATAAACAGTCAAGTGTTCAAATAAAGGTTTAAACAACGATATTCACTCTCATAAATGGTAAAATGTCCAAATAAGGATTTAAACAAAGATATTCACTGTCGTAAATTGTGAAATGTCCAATTCAAGGTTTGAACAAAGCTATGGACTCACATAGATGGTCAAGTGTCCAAAAAAAGGTTTAAACAAAGTTATTAACTCCCATAAATGGGCAAGTGTCGAAGTAAAGGTTTAAACAAAGCTATTAATTGCCATAAATGGGCAAGTGCCGACGTAAAGGTTTGAACAAAGTTATTAACTCCCATAAATGGTCAAGAGTTCAAATAAAGGTTTAAACAAAATAATTAACTCTCATAAATAGTCCAGTGCCCAAATAAGGTTTAAAAGTTATTCACTCCCATAAATGGTCAAGTGTCCAGGAAAATGTTTAACCAAAGTTTTTAATTCCCATAAATGGTCAAGTACACAAATAAATGTTTAAACAAAGTTATTCACTCCCTTAAATGGTCAACAGTCCAAATAAAGGTTTAAACAAAATAATTTACTCCTATCAACGGTAAAGTGTACAAATACAGGTTTAAACAAAGTTATTCACTCCCTTAAATGGTCAAGAGGCCAACTAAAGGTTTAAACAAAATAATTCACTCTCATAAATGGTCAACGTTATTCACTCACATAAATGGTCAAGAGGCCAACTAAAGGTTTAGGCAAAGTTATTCACTCCTATAAATGGTCAAGTGTCGATTAAAAGTTTAAATAAAGTGATTCACTCTCATTAATGATCAAGCGTCCTTACACAGGTTTAAACAAAGTTATTCACTCACATAAATAAATGATTGTTCAAATAAAGGCAAAGTTATGCTCTCCTATAAATGATCAAGTGTACAAATAAAGGTCAAAACAAAGTTAATCAGTTTCATCAATGGTCAATTCTCCAAATAAGACTTAAACAAAGGTATTCACCCCCACAAATGGTCATGTGTACAAAAAAGGTTTAAACAAAGTTATTCACTCAGATAAATGTTCAAGTGTAGGAATAAAGGTTTAAACAAAGTTATTCACTCCCATTGATGACATAGTTAAATGTTTCCTATATTATGAATTATATACATGTGAATAACAAACGATTACCACTGATAAACCACGTACCTCATATTAGTGAATTAGAACAACTTCTACTTATCATGTTGAACATTAGTTAATATCCATCCTAATATACATAATAACAAGAGGACGATCATGGTCCTATATCGCTCACGTGATTTATACAGGAATGTTCCTTGGGTGGATCTCTTTCAAACTTGTTCAAATAATTCTATTCCATGCAGAACTTTGGTTACCACGACAACAAAAAGGGGGATATTTGGTATGTAGTATCATCTAGTTGCCTATACCAAGATTATTCATATTATAGCCCTCGGGTCAAAAATGACTTGTACAGGGTATTTTTTTAAAAAATCTTCTTGTCTTTAAGTAGAAGGCCAAGGCCTTTGATATTTAGTATGTAGCTTCATCTAGTAGACTTCTACTAAGATTGTTCAAATTATAGACTTGGGGTCGAAAATGGCCCCTCCCTTGGGGTCACTTGTTTAACATAGACTCGTATAGGAAAGAAACTTTAAAAATCGTCTTGTCTAAAAGTAGATGACCCAGGCCTTTGATAGTTGATATGTAGCTTCATCTAGTGGACCTCTACCAAGATTGTTCAAATTATAGCCCTGGGTAAAAAAAATGATCCCTCCCCGGGGGTCACTTGTTTTACATAGACTTGTATTTATAGGGAAAACACTTTATAACTCTTCTTGTCTAAAAGTGGAAGGCCAAGGCCTTTGATAGTTAGTATGTAGCTTCATCTAGTAGACTTCTACCAAGATTGTTCAAATGATAGACCTGGGGTCGAAAATGGCCCCTCCCCGGGGGGGGGGGGGGGGTCACTTGTTTTACATAGACTTGTATTTATAGGGAAAACACTTTATAACTTTTCTTGTCTAAAGGTAGAAGGCCAGGGCCTTTGACATTTGGTATGTAGCTTCATCTAGTGAACCTCTACCAAATTTTGTTCAATTTATAGCCCTGAGGTCAATAATGACTCATCCTCGGGGTTCACTTGTTTTACATAGACTCATATAGGGAAAAACACTTTTAAAATATTCTTGTTTAAAAGTAGAAGGCCAAGGCCTTTGATATTTGTTATGTAAATTTATCTATTGAACTTCTATCAAGATTGTTCAAATTATAGCCATGGGGTCAAAAATGACACCTCCCCGGGGGTCACTTGTTTTACACAGACTCGATTAAGGAAAAAACATTAAAAAATATCCCTGTCTAAAAGTAGAAGGACAAGGCCTCTGATATTTGGTATGTAGCTTCATCTATTGGACCTCTACTAAGATTGGTGAAATTATAGCCCAGGGCCCCGTTTTATCAAAGGTCCTAAGGCCTGTCTAAGTTAGGACCGGTCCTATCACAAACGTTAGGACCGTAGACCGTTTTATCAAAGTCGTCCTAACTAAGACGACCTAAATATTGGCCCGATTTGGTCCTAACTTAAGGACTGGTCAGGGGCAGTGTTAAGTCGGCTTTTTGGTCGTAAAAATGGCGGACGACTTTTTTGTTTCTCTCGCTTCGAGTATTGTATTGCCTTTTACTAGATAGCTATGGATGTTTCATGAGAAATATGGACTTCAAGGGCGATTTATTGTTGATAAATTGTAAGGCGATGCCTTTGATCCATCCACAACGCTCTTGATCATCAACAATTCGCGGATCCAAAAATGCTGTAAACGAATCGTTAGCTAAAAAACAACAGGTAAAATACTTTGCAACAAATTGGTAAATATTCCGATCTATTTAAAATAATGTGTGTACAGAATACTCAAGGGTATTTATGACTAATCAAATAGCCAAGGTAGTGTACCCATAAAGTTATAGAGCGCCTTTACACAGAGAATCGATCGAAATGATAAAGGGGTTGTGCACGATGGAAAAATCATGATAAATAAACAGAATAATGATAAGTAATTTGTTGTATCAGTACTTTTGTTCCATGAAGATGATGCAAAATTGTTCGACTATGTGTTGTAAATACGCGATGTTTACATGTTTCGTTTTGCATACATGTAGCAGAAATCGTTTAACGGATTCGTACCTAGAAATGCACGCAATCAAAATACAAATTGTTGGATATGATAACAGTGGTTCTTCACATCTTTTAATTGAAATATTTAATTTGTCATCAGTAAAGACTCATTTATGCATACCACTCTCTGTATAAAGGGACACATATATATATGCTTAGATAACATGAAATGTAACGTTTGCATAATGATACTTGTAGGTGTTTGGTTTTTTTGCCTGCCATGACAGGGATACAAATAATGGATACATAATAAAATAGTTTCAGTGAGGCTTCTCTTTCCTTATTATTCTCTGGGCTACTGTAGCTACTTGTAGTCCCCGTTATTCTACAGTACCCACTTTTTGGTATGAACATACACTTGTTATAGGGAATGGGTACTCTTTCTCTCTCACATAGGTTTGTGCTATGACATTATGAATGTTTAGATTAATTTACATTTTCAGGTTATGTCACACCATGATGTGTTGTTGCTGCTTGGTGTAGAAAAAAAGAGAAAGAACTCATGGAAATTGCTGTAGGTCTATAAGCAAAATATTATCTAAGTTTCTGCTATATTACACTTAAAATATTTTCATGTTTTAATGTTTATGGAATACTATAAAGCCTCTCTCCTTACTACTCACTGTTATGAAGATATAATGTTGATACCATTGCATGGACAAGGACTACATGTAACTGGCAATTACCACCGGTCCAGGATCTTATACAATTTTATTGAAAATGTCATTTAACACTTTCAATGAAACTCAATATTGGTATACATGTATGAAGGAACTTATCTTAGTTCCCTTTGTATGCTATTTGATCTTATGAATTAAACTGGAAACAGTTTAATAGCAATATGAGAATTGAAGAATCAAGATTATTTTTGAAATAAAATAGAAATTTCATAGTAGAAGGATTTTAATGTGAATAATGCATTGTAACAGCAGATATCAAACGTTAGTTGTTCTGTCAGGGAATGGGTATGAATTGAATGTTTTTTTTTTTAACAAAACAATGTTTTGAACAGAAGAAAAGGATATACCATTATTTAAGAATTATCATCTGGAGTGGTTACAGGATAAAACAAATCCTTTATCTATGTTCTTAACATTTCAGTCACTTTGGGCCCTTTTGTCCTTAAATAACAAGACACAACACTGGATCTAAATTAATTGTTTGTATCACTTGCCTTTTTTTAGATACATATAAACTCATGTGTGTCTGCCTGCTTTAAAAGGAATTCATCTGTTTTTTCTATTAGTTTTGAGAGTAAGTCACAACATATTGCCTTTCATTAACTTAATTCAAACCTTTATTCAATCCTTTATTGTTATTAAGACTATTTACATTTACAATCATTGACATCTTGTCTGCTGCAAAGGCATTATAACTCATTTGTGGTTGTTTGTTATATGGAAAACTGGTGCAAATGCATGCTATGTAATATTAGTAACATCTTTTAGCATATAATCTTTGACTTTGTATTTCAGATGGTGATCTGTCTGCACAAAGACACAATCTACAGCAACATCTAAATGATGTTTACAGAGGAAAAGGCAGAATAATTGAAATGTCAACAATAATATGTGTCTCATTAAAACTTTTCTTTATCAATTTTGATTAACATTTATATATTATTGTGAAAATTCAAAGCTAAATTCATAGTGCTCTTGAGAGATAAAAACACCCACATTATTCTAAGCAAAAAGTCTGTTGAACTGGATGAAGTCTTTAACCCTTTCCCACTTTAACAAATCTAAAAGCAGACTACTTTAAAAACTTACTGTCTAAAGTATTGAAAATCTCTTTAAATGAAAGTATATGTATTGAATAGAGTTGAAAACAATGTAACAAATGGAGTAAATTCGCTATTCTACACAATGTTTTCAAAAGTCGTCTGCTGCAGAGGCGTCAGCAAGTTTCTGTATCATTATGTGGGAATTTATTATAAAGTATTTTCCCTTTTCCCTATATCAAAGGTTGTTTACTGGTAATGCATGCTTCTGCATGTTTTTGCTTGAAACTTATGACTGTTTCTAGGAAAAGGGGTCTTTAGTAAGGAATGAAGACTAAAACCAGCCTCTGTGTCCAAATGAATGAGTTTTCAAAAGTATTTCGGGTATATCAAGCGTATCAGTTCACTGGCTTTCTGTCAACAGTGGTCCACATACATCATTCTTCAAGTAGACGTCTTAACTCACCTGAACACAAAGTATTAAAAGTGTGTTTTTGTGATGACCCTATGTCCAACATCATTTTCAACAATTTCTTTGAAAGAATCTTTTTTAATCGCAAGGCTTATTTCAATCAAACTCTATCACAGGAATGCTACTCTTGTAGTCTTTTTTAAACGTGTTCAAATGATTTAGTGTTATGTAGAAGTCTGTGCAGCATCAGAAATGGGATATAATGACAGAACAAATGAAATTCTTCTTCTCTGAATCTGCTTGTCATTCTTCAAGGTGATTTGATAGAAATGTACCTTACGTTACTACAAATATTGGAAAACATTGGCCCCCATGCAGCAACAGAAATGGGCTCAAATGTAAAAATAGCATAAAAAATTGTTTCCATGTAGACTTAACCAAAATTGGCCAGCCCATATTGATTTATTTAAAAAATATGGCAATAAAGAAGCATCAGAAAGGGGGTTAAATGAAAAGACTTAATTGTTTTGCTAATATGTTTAAAATATATTTGGCAAAGGCGTTACTTGGCAAAAGAACTCTTGTCAGACGAGCGATTTAGTGCAATCTAACCCTCTTATTTTAGTATAGAATAATCCTTAGGATCATATTATCCAGCTTAAAGGATTGATTGATTGATTGGCATTTTTCGTCGTTTTCAACAATTTTTCAGTCATATCACGGTGGCCAGTTCACTTACACATGTCTCCTGGCTTTCTCAAAAATTTCGAAAATCAATAAATGAAAGTATAAAAATTGAATAGATTTGAAAACATTTAGACAAAAGCAGAAATTGTTCATGATGAGTTATTTTGCTTTTGCCACAATGCTTTCAAATGTCATTTACTGCAGAGGTATCTGAAAGCGTCTACATGTGGGAAATGGTTAAGCACATTTGTAGTAGACGAATGACGCTAGTCACAATGAGTTTAGTCAATCATCGGAAAGAATGAATAGCAATCCGGGCAATCGAACTCACGACCCATATGTCCAATGGAGTGATAGCCCTCATCGTTCCCGACTAAGCTTTTGCGGCTTGGCAACACTATTGTTTAGGATGAGATGTTGATTGAAGTTAAATAATAAAGACTAACATAGAATAGATTATCTCATTGATTCAGCTCAGAGGAATATATTTATTGATTGGGGTCAATTAAACGCCATTTTCAACAATTGTTCAGTCATATCACCGCAGCCAGCTCACCTATTCATGTTTGTTCCGGCCTTCTCACACCAGTAATCCACACAGCAATCTTTCCAATGGTCTATTCTAGGTCGATTCGTCTTGTTCTGAAAGCATTTGGAAAGCATTCGTCATGTTCTAGGTCGGAAAGCATACGGAACCCAGCACCTCCAAATTTTCATTCCGAATGCACCAAGAACTAGACGCATGTTTCCCGAACGTTTTCCGTACATGCCGTTTGCTCCTAGAATGCTTCCCGAATACTTCCCGAACACACATGGTCGCCAAATTCGGATAATTCGGACGGTCGATTTAAATTATTTTGAACATGCAAAACAAATTGTTGAAGCTACTGAATGCCGTTCCGTATGCATCCGTTCGGGGCAGAACAGCCAGTATGCTCCTAGAACACATTAAATGCTTCCCGAATACGAACCGTTTGCTCCCCGAACACCGAAATTCCTATTCGGAAAGCAAACGGAGGTCATGTGATACTTAAAAGTGAATACTCCCCTTTTTAGCAACACGGTCTAGTTGTGTACACCCTGTCCCTACTTACACTCTGCGCGTAAGTTCAAATGATCAAATATCTCCCTTTTAATCACTTTCGCAACATCACCCATACATGCACGTAACATGTACACAAGCATTTTAGGTCATACACTTACTTTTCTAGATCTACATAGCTGCGGATTCACGGGGTCATGCGTTTGGTGATGTGCTACCTTGGTGGTAAATCTGAGATAAAGTAAAAAAACTAACTCTAACTAGTTCAGATACTGATACTATTTATAATATACCATATCGTATTTATAACTTATGATCCTGCGCTATTAAGATGGTGACTAAAAATCAGGATTGATTACAGCGACAGACACGCAATTGTTCCATTTAAACCTGGCGAATTGTGTACGATTGAATTGGACACATCGTAGTTTTATCCCTTGGTATCTTAGAATAAAAGTAAGAGTTTCTTTATTGGATTTTGACTTTGTGTACACTTATCTTAACATATTTTATTTAACATTGAATGTAATGTCATCTCAAGTGGTTTGTAAAAACCAGGCACAGCGCGATAAACAGAAGACTATTTTCCGAACTAATGTACGTACAACTTAACAATATTAACCAGACTATGACCTCTACACAAATATACATACATTTAGTTATCATTATTATAACATGTATGGTTTTTTATGAGATTAACAGTGTGTACTTAATCTAATTATGTGTATGTTCAATAAACACATCGCATGTTTGTGAACAAGTATGCACGTGAAATTAAAATGTATATTTTCAGGCCTTGTTATTATTATCTTGTGATAGTTCAAGAAAGATAATTCGAGTACGGTTTCATGAAAAGCGTCATTCGGGGAAATTAAATTGAATTGTAATTTGCTGTTAAAAAAGAAAAATCCCAGAAGGTTTTTCGGTTGGACTAACAAAAACAGATCCCATTAAATGTAAAAGATGAACTTATAGTATTGTATAATTGGATATATTTGCGTGTCCAAAAGCTCGGGATTTTCCGATTTCAGACATTTCGCTCGAAGAAATGTTTGCGAATCATAGAAATCCAGTTGTTCGTATTTTTTGCACGACATGAATATCACTTCACCGGAGTCGTGCACAATATCTACATGTCGTGAACATGTATGGATAATTATCGATAACATGTGTTGACACCTCATTACAAAACAACCTTTTACCTGTACGTTTGCTGTTTTACAATTAGGTGTTAAAACTATCTAGCGGTTTTGTTTCCTCACACAGGTATTGCCATTTTTAACATGTTAAAAGCAAAGCGCAGTCAGACCTTAAACAAAAAATTGAAAATTCTGCAACTGAAATTGACTTACGTTCCAGTGCTATAAAACCGGGCCGGGGATGTGAAACTTGTAAATATATTTAATGTATTGCTGCAAATATATTGCAAAGGTTTGGACGTAAATTCAACAACACACAATTTAAATTGAAATATATTTGTTATCGTTAGTCATCAGCCTCTTGCTATTTCATTTGGAATGAGCGTCAATTCTCAGGTAAGACGATGTGAATCAAAATACCGGCTGGACGGTACGTAGGTTGAATATACATCGACAAACGTTGAAAATTTCCTTGGCAGATATTTTCTCGAAATTCGCAAACATTTCCAGGGCGTAAACTGAACCACTTTTACAGTAACGGAAGGACGTACGACTCAAATTAAAATATAGTCATCCAGTCTTATGTATGCATATAAAGACGTCGTTTTGTTTTGTATAGGTTACAAATCCTTCTTTGTTTCCCTATAAATCGACCAGTTTCAGTCCTCAATTGTCACACTTTCTTAGCGTTTCTCAATTAGAATACTATATATATCATTGAAAAGAGTTACCTCCTAGTTCTAAAACAATCCAAAGAAAATCAGGGGTCATGCATTATGCAAGAAAGAACTCACCAGGCGAAAATGGTCATCGTCATTTTGGACCAAATCGGGCCCGGACAAACCGGTGTTTAGCATTCTCTTGTTTTACTTTCAAACATGGTCAAAATGCTAAAAGTGATCAAAGTGATCATTCCCAGTGCATTCTATACACATTCACAATGCATTTAAACTCAATGTCATATATATATAGAGTATACCATCACCAGAATGTATTGAATATACATTCTGGTGATGGTATACTCTCATTTCTACACAAACAAAGGTTTTTAGGAACAATAGTGTGGATTAAGTTTTTCAAATACATAACCGTACATCTATGTGTATGTATATTGTGCTATCCCCAGCGGAGTATCTATTTCTTATGGTGGCATATTACTGCCGTAAGAATACCAGTTAATGTTTTGCACAATATTAATAAGTTATCTAGTTAGGGTTTGCGAATTTCACTTAATAAGTAACATACTAACTAGTTAACTAGATAAGATTCGTGTTACCACTTATTTAACATCCTCGAAACGCAAGACTAAAAAGAGGCATGAAAGTGCTCAGAACTGCCACCCGTTACATGTTTATTCTGTATAGTGCAACACTGATAGGTTATCTAGTTCTGGTCTGCGAATTTCACTTAATAAGTAACATACTAACTGCTTAATTAGATAAGATTCGTGTTGCGAGTTATTAATAAATCGATTTATACGTACATTAACTTACAACTGAAATCCTATCTAGTTAACTACTTATTTTTGCACATGAAAAAAACTGGTTAACAAGATAAGATTCGTGTTACCAGATATCAAGTTGTACATAAATCGATAAATGGCAACTCAAATGTTATCTAGTTAACCACTTAATAAGTAACATAATGACTGGGAAACTAGATAAGATTCGTGTTGCCATCTTTCGATCACGCGTTTATTGCGTTGGAAATAGAGCGGAAATTCGAATGACGTAACAACTGTAGGCAATTAGAGCATTGGTAACGCACGTGGTTTAAGAACCTTTTGGTATAAGACGTGCGCCGGTTGTAGCACTCTGACCAGCTACATAATATTGTCGATGAGGAAAACACAGGTAAATAAATAAAATCATAAAGTGGTATATTTCGTTGGTTTTATTATGAAGGTATAGTTATAAGATTAACCCTAGAGTACCACGACTCTCTCAAGAGTCTGCCTTTACTCTCTCTCCTCTATCTCTATTTCTCACTCCATCTTCTCTGCTCGCTACCTTAAAATACAAACATTATATAGTATAGGGCTGGCGTCATGTACACCAGAGTATCCACTATCCCGTATATAGTTATACTGCTCCATGGAGCTAATGCCTCACGTGTACAGTATATCTCTCACCTCATTGTGTTACACAGTTCGCATCCCGCTCAAGTCGTGTGATTTTTTTATTTAGAAATACATTTCATCATTAGTTTGTCATTTTTGTAGAATGATTTTATCATATGATTAATGTAAACGCCTTCTGAGACCTCTGCAACAAGCTGATTCAAACAAAAGGATTGTGAATTTAAGAATACAAAAACTACTGCATTTCGTTGACCTATGCTTTGTGAAAACCTATTGGGGGAAAAAAACCATTTCAATTGCTTTTAGACAGCTCTAACCATTGATTAATCCTTGCTAGACGGACAACTAAGATTTGCATTAAATAGAAGTTCGTATTGAATTAGTTTACCCTAAATTAATCTCAGTAACAGAGCATTTCCCTTTAGTTCCAGCAAAGATTAAACACAACAGCACAGTGTAAATATTTGTCTGGTAGTAAAACAAATTTGTTAATTTTAAAAAGTAGTATTTATTTTTTTCAAACAAGGTCTGTGCATCAAGGCCGTTATCAGGTTTATATTGTCAAGTAAACATAAAGACAAACTACATGTATATTAATATAACTTACTTTCCAGTCTTGGCGTATACGTTTCCTGTTTATGTATTGTATGTAGAGTGTAAACTACATGTGTGTTACAAACTAATATGAAGTTAAAGTCACGACTACGTATTTGATAATGATACCGATGATGTTGGTAATGATGAAGATGTTGATGATAATGATGATTATGATGATGATGATGGTGATGGTGATGATGATAATGATGATGATGGTGATGATAATGATGATGATGATGTTGATGATGATGATGATGATGATGATGATGATATCAATGCTGATAATACGAAAAAAAAACATAAATAGTTTTTTTCGCTTATAGTTAACAGGTGTGAGAATTTTTTTTTTTTTTTTTTTTTTTTTCAATAACCCATGAAGCTTTCTGAAATGAAACTGGGAAAAATCCATGGGCCGCCATTTTGGATATGTATAAAAAGCAGACGTAAAACACAGATTGAAAATTATTGTCGGCTTTTTAATCTTTTTTTTTTAAATCGGTATTTTGGGTATGTATAAAATGAGCAGAAAAACACGGATTGAAAATTATTGTCGTCTTTTTAATCATTTCTTTTAAAATCGATATTTAAGATCATTTAAGTGTTGTGTTATGTGGGAATTAACATATGTACGTAAAGTTAAAAATAAATGGAAATCTGTAAGAAATATGTTTTCCCGTTCGTCAAAAAAATGACAGCATTAGCATTCTACGCCCGAAACTAAATTTTGACTGTATCGTAGCCAAAGAAGGGCGTGACGTCATTTCCGTTACACTTCATCTTGGCGTTACGTCAATGGAGCGACGTCGTTTCCCGCAAAAAAGTGGTATCAACATGAAAGACTCCAAATTCCTATACATGAGCTATTGACTCACTCATTCAAAGTATACTTATTTATCAAACATTGTGGCAAAAGGATAACTTTCTCATAAGGAGCAATTGTTCTTGTGGC
The DNA here is from genome assembly GCA_031761405.1 of Serripes groenlandicus. Classification (NCBI taxonomy): domain Eukaryota; kingdom Metazoa; phylum Mollusca; class Bivalvia; order Cardiida; family Cardiidae; genus Serripes; species Serripes groenlandicus. The sequence goes on along the minus strand of JASEVX010000044.1, from coordinate 1,023,168 downwards.
GACAATCTTTTCCTCAATCGTCTGTTGCATAGGCCTCAGAAACCGTCTCTAATAGGGAAAAGGTTTAGCAGAAATGTGACCCCTTATATAATTTGTTCGAGGACAGTCATATTGACTGGTTGAAAAAGGCAGTTGCCAGGTGACATCAGAAAAGGGCTGATCTATTTGCTTCTTTACCATAATGCAGGTGTTCGATTAAGGATCATCTTGGCCCTCATGTTTTAACCTCGTTCATTATAAATGTATTCATTGATTTTGTGAAAGTCTTTACTTTATTATTTTCTTTTCAAATAATAGACAACATCAATACGAATTCCAAATATGTTTTGATAATGCAAGAAACATGACATTAACATTATTATTGTCTAGTCAATTACTTATAAATCCTGTTTTATGGCCAAAGTATGCTCTTTAATTTTTGTTTATAATTATCTTGCGTTTTTTTCGTAAATAGGTAGCACCTATAGATATATTAGTAATTGTGTGTGTATGTCTGAATTATGTATCATTATTTAAAGGTCTAACCATGAATGTATGCGTAGTGGGTGCAGGGGCCGGAGGACTAGCGGCCGTTAAATGTTGTCCTGATGAGGGGCTCGAACCCATGTGCTATGAGAAATCAAATTGCATTGGAGGTATTTTGGCATTACTCCCCTGAGGTAGACTGTTTTGTGCTTTCCTGTTGGTCTTTAAACGTTTACACTGTCAGAATAACACGTGATCTTTTAATCTGAGCTATTGTGTTCTAATTGAGACCTGTCACAACGTCTAAACGATTAACAAAATCGTAGTGTATACTTGCATACTTTCCAGAATTGTTGACTTACACTCTTATCTTCGTCGAATGATAACAACAATGTTTCTGGTACTATAGAAGACAATGTTTATACTTTCAACTGTACTTTTAATGAAGTTTTATCGCGTTTTTGTTCGATGCTACAAGCACCTATATCGTGAATTCATAACGTTAAAGCTACAACGCTGACAACTAAACATCAACGAGCAAACACCGGTGTTGCGATATATCATCCGAAGTTAATTATTAAAACCATTTCTATTTTGGGTATGGAATTTTATTTGTTATATGTGGTTAATGGTAAAATATAATTACTCATGATACTATTTGATATTAATGTTTGGTATAACTATTACATATTAGCAGTGTATTGTCATGCACAACATTTCTGTAATAAGTCGATGAACAACCATATTTAAGCTATATATATGTAAATAATAAACTCATATTAAACAACAGGTTATTGAGTGCCAGCCGTCCGTTATGAGGTCCACTGTTTGCAACAGTAGCATGGAAATGATGTGTTATAGTGATTTCTCTGTTCCGAAAGAGAAATTTAACGTTCATGCATAATCGTGAAGTAGAAACTTACCTCGGAATGTAAGCCTTTGTCCAATCATCATCAAATTTGGTCAGAATGTGTATTAGTATAATATCTCGTACACGATTGATAACTAGCCATATCACTCAAGTCAATCGAGAGTTATCGTCCTTTAATTATAGAAATTACATAAAATTGGTCTTGTCAGCTCAATAACTTTAGAAGCCTTTGTCCAATCATCACTAAGTTTGGTCAAAAAGTGTATAGGCATAAAATCTCGGAAAAGTTTGATAACTAGACATATCGCTTAAGTCAATCGTGAGTTAATGCCCTTTATTTATAGAAATTACCTAAAATTGGTCTTGTCAGCTCAATCACTTTAGTAGCCTTTGTTTAATCATCACCAAATTTGATCAGTATGTGTATTGGCATAATATCTCAGAAAAGTTCGATAACTAGCCATATCGATTTAGTCAATCGAGAGTTATAGTTCTTTAATTATAGAAAATTGCCTAAAATGTGTCTTGTCAGCTCAATAACTTTAGAAGCCTTTAACCAATCAACACCAAATTTTGTCAGAATGTGTATTGGCATGATATCCCGGACAAGTTCGATAACTAGCCATATTGCTTCAGTAAATCGAGAGTTATTGTCCTTGAGTTATAGAAATTACCTAAAATTGGTCTTGTCAGCTAAATAACTTGTTAAGCCTTTATCCGATCATCACCAAATTTAGACAATATGTTGATGGGCAGAATATCTTGGTCAGGTTCAATTACTTACCATGTTATCTTAGTCACTACATACTTATGTCCCTTGGAATTACCAAAACTGTACTAACAGTGTCCGCTCTCTAAATTTGCCTGACGTACAACCAGTTATCACTATACTTGGTCTCAAAAAAACCAGGACAGGCGTATCTTGTGGCGCTCTTGTTTAAATTACAATTACACTATCACAAGCTCTGATTCATTAGGAATTCCTTTTTTTTGGTAAAGAACATGAGGCATTTACCAAATGAGACTTTCTTTGAGGACAATCTTGATCGTAAATTAAATGTGTTTAGCTACATTTTGAGACCTTATAGTTTTAACTGGTAAAACACCTGGTCTAGCCAGGAGTTCTGAGTTCAAATCTCAGTGGAGAAAACATTACACTGTAGCTAAATACATACAATTTAATCAATATCAGCAAAGCTTTTGTGATAATCCTCAATCCATCTTGCAATATTCACTAGCAACTATTTATTTAAACAACGGATGCTTTTAAACTACTTGACCAATTTTAACTGAACTGCACAGAAATATTGATTTGGTGTCCTCTTTCAAAATGTTCAAAGGAATAAATTCTGTGTTGAATTCTGGAAACTACCCCATCAGAAAAGAAGTAAAGTGACACAATGTTTAGGTATTCTGATAATTCTGTATAATTTGGCAGGAAAGTTCCTTATGTAACCCTAAAAATATTCAAATTATATTGATTGGTTAACAAATATTATCCGCATGTGGCATGAGAAAAGGACGTTGCAGGTATAATTTCAAAGTTTTCCTTATGTGACCATCCATACACTTATTCAAGTCATATTTATTAAATTAAAACCAATGTTGCAAGGCATTATCATAGTGTGGGGTCTTGTTTCAAGATCATTTGGCTTAAAAAACAATTTTCCTCTTAAACTGCATGTCTTATGTCAAGATAGTTTGGCAAAAAACGTTCTTTAATTAACCCTCTACATAAATTGTTCAAGGGATATTGATTAATTCAAAGCAATGCTGAAATGTGGCATAAAACAAATGGTAAAATGACAAATCTAAACGTTTTTCCTCTGCAACTGCTTGTCTGATTTCAAGTTCAGTTGGCAGAAATGTTTGTTTTCTTTACAAAATGTTGATGCATTTAACCAAAGACATATAAACATATTTTATATTTTAATTCATGCATGTATTATGGCTATCAGGATATTCCCTCACACTTCATGATCAAAATACGTTCTATACTCTTTAAACCTCTTGGGTAAATGTTCAATATTCACTGGAAAAGGTAGTCTTTGACATTCGGGAAGTAAGTAGACTCACTCGGCTTGAACTTGAACTCTCTACCCCAGGGTGACGATTCTATCCATTATCAATTGAGCAAATAGTAAATGCGTTAGTGCACAACCGTAGGTGATTAAATCTGTTGAGACTGAATGCACTTTTCGAAACTTTCTGAGGTTTTTGCCTTAATTCATATTAAAGTACAAAGAATAAAGAAATTCTATGATTGGGATTTTTTTTGTGAAAAAAATGTAGCATACGCCTTTAACTAAACATGGATCGATAGTGTGATTATCAGGTAATGTAAAGCGCTTGTAATGTATGTAATGAGATGCGGATTTGTCAATTCAGTTCTTAAAAAGAGGACTTCAATTTGTATTGAATTATTGCATGCAGGAGATTTCATACGAGGGTTAAGTGAATTCGTAAATATGCTGAGTTTCTGCTATGTAGGGGAATACTGAAGATTTCGCTTTCGAAGTATATTCCAGGTATGTAGTTGATTACTACGTCCGATTCCTGGTATGTAGCTGATGATGACAACATCAGATTCCTGGTATGTAGCTGAATAATACATCCGATTCTGGTATGTAGGAAGAACTGAAGGAATTCACTTCTGCCGTAAAGTATTGAAGGAATTCACTTCCGCAGTAGATTCCTGGTACGTAGGGGGAGATCTGAAGGAATCCTCTACTGTTGTAGATTTCTGGTGCAAATGTATGTAGGGGAGAAGTGAAGAAATTCACTACTGCTGTAGAACTGTGGTTTGTAGAGGATTATTGAAGAAATTCACTTCCGCCGTAAAGTATTGAAGGAATTCACTACCTGGTATGTAGGGAAACGGGTAATCTTGTGTTAATCATGATAAGTAAATGTTTTTCAGATTCGCGTATATCGGGCAATGGTTTAACAATTGTTAAAACTGTTCAGTATATCTTGTTCAGGTTTGCGTATATCAGGAAACGGCTCAACTAGTGTTACTCATGATACGTTTATGTTTGTTAGATTTGCGTATTTCAGGATAAGTGCTAACTTGTGTTAATCATGATAAGTTTATGTTGTTTAGATTTGCGTATTTCAGGATAAGTGCTAACTTGTGTTAATCATGATAAGTTAATGTTGTCCTGATTTGCTTATTTCAGGATAAGTGCTAAATAGTTTTAATCATGATAAGTATATCTTGTTTAGATTTGCGTATGTCAGGATAAGTGCTAACTAGTGTTAATCATGATAAGTCTATTTTGTTCAGATTTGTGTATTCCGGAATAAGTGCTAAATAGTTTTTATCATAATAAGTATATCTTGTTGAGATTTGCGTATGTCAGGATAAGTGCCTACTAGTGTTAATCATGATAAGTCTATGTTGTTCAGATTTGTGTATTCCGGAATAAGTGCTAACTAGTGTTAATCATTGTTGTTCAGATTTGTGTATTCCGGAATAAGTGCTAACTATTGTTAATCATGCTAAGTATATGTTCTTCAGATTTGCGTATATCGTGCAACGAGTTAACTGGTGTTAATAATGATAAGTATATGTTCTTCAGATTTGCGTACTTCGGGAAACGAGTTATTTAATGTTAACCATGTTAAGTATATGTTGTTCAGATTTGCGTATATCGGGAAAGGGTTAATTAGGGTAAATAATGGTCGGTATATGTTCTTTAGATTTGAGTATATACGGAATTGGGTTTACGAGTTTAAATCATGATCAGTATGATAAGTATATGTTGTTCAGATTTGCGTATTCTGGAATAAGTGCTAACTAGTGTTAATAATGATAAGTTTATGTCAGATTTGCATATTTCAGGATATGTGCTAAATCGTGCCATGATAAGTTTATGTTTTTCAGATTTGCGTATTTCAGGATATGTGCTAGATCGTGTTCATCATGATAAGTTTATGTTGTTCAGATTAGCGTACATGTACATCAGAAAAAGGTGTTAATACAGCAGGTCACTCCTATATTTATAAGATTGCGTATGATGTGTAAACATATAAATAAGTCGGTTGGTTAGGTAATTGACTATGTTCTCAAATGCTTAATGTCTAAACAAAGTTTATGATCTGTTCTGTCCTGTTCTATATCAAACTATCACAAGAGAAAGTTGATGCAACGCATCAATGTCGCCGGATATCCATACTGCAGTTATGCATAACACTAACATTATAGTAGTTGAATAAACAGTTATCAACTGAGGGGCATATTGGAACATCAGGGGTGGGGTCAATTGAAAATGTATCAAACTTGCATTGTTTTGTCAACGAAGTGAATGATAATTGAAGCCTTTCATTGTTTATGATCAATCTCCATTTCAAAGTAGGTTGACCATACACACAACCAACTAATTATTGATCATAAACAGTAATGGAAATGAGTAATCTTGCAAATCATTAGTCTAAGTATGTATACACTGCTATAAGTAATAATTATAAGATTTGTGAATTCCACATACACTTTTCAAGATGTTTGTCAGAAAATTTTAATTCTATTATTTTTCAATATAACCACAACACAGACAATTTAGGATTTGCATGCAATAGCACGTCATTTTACCTTTCCTCTTTTAAAGTCAACAGTGGACACCTTTGCAGCAATCTACTTTTGAAACAATGAGATAAGGGTTAAATCGCTGAAGACATGAGTTTTCTCTTTTTCTCAAAATGCTATTAGCTTAGCATCCAATTATATTATACTTTAACAAATGTTGAAATGTAGTCCAATATTTATAAATTAGACCACTTTCGAAATATAATATCAACTAAACAGTTAAATCTCATTGAAATTGTTGTATAATTTTAACTTAATTTCGAACATAAACTTAGCCCTATAACATGTTAATTTATTTGAATTCTTTCCTTCCCTTTTTTATAATGAAAACAACAAACTACTCATGTTTTAAAATTATATTATGATGAGCGCCCTTGTGTCAATGATGCATAAAAAATTGCAGATCGGAAGCAATATGCCTTTAGGGAATTAAATGACACATTTAAAATTGTCAAGGACGAAATAATTTTGTACGAAAGACCCGATTCTTTCTTATTCGCAGAGGTGTCGTTCTTGAAACTCTCTTTATAGGCAGAGAGTGTTCGTTCAAAGTCATGTTTCCAGTAAAACCAGTTTTATCTCGGTTTGTTCTTTTCTTCATTTGTTTCGAACCAAATAAACATTTTAAATCACCTATAATTTACTATTTGTAAGTGAGTGTAAAGAGCGGCTATCTGCAAAGGAGATTGATCTACGCAGTTGGTATTCGCGAGTCACGCAGGTGCGCGTAAGTAAACAAATTAGACTGCGACGTAAAGGTTTGTAGTTATCGACTTTTGATTACAGTATATAGTGTAAAATAAAGTATACCAGTCTAGCTAATAGGGACTGTTTTGTCTTCGTAAATAAAACAAAAAAACATAAATGCGAGTCAAAATAAAGAAACTGAAAATACCTAAAACATCGGAATATTTATTTCATTTTAGATGTGTCATTACTTAGTGTTTTTAAACAAACACAATTGTAATATGTTCAAGACATCTAAATATGTTTCTTTCTAATAATAATCCCCCCTCCCATGTGATTTCCGAAAACCTATTAAAAATAGAAGTCGCGGGCTTCTGCCCGGCGACTAATGATTAGCATCTCTCCGTATCAGTATGTATGCACTCAAATCGAAAATATCGCTTGTTCAAAGAAATCTTGAAAAGTCAAGGAAATGGATACGATTGTGCGGCAGGCCACACAGTCAGTTGAGCGAGAAAACCCAAAGGAACGGGGGAAAGCCAAATATGTGTACGTGTGTCGAAAGGTAATTTGCAGTTTTCATCCTTTAACGTTTAACTTCAACAACCAAACCATTCACTTATAAAACGAAATAAGCTGAGTGATTCTAAAATACACGGTTGTTATGTTCATATCTATGTGTTTTTTATTAATATAATTTGTGTATAAAGCAGTTTATGTGTGTGTATCTTTATGTTGTACAATTTAGCAGACACCGTCCGCATTGTCCCGCCTCCATAAACCTTCTATGGTGTGTAAATTGGTATACACACGAAGATTAAATGAAGTTGATTTCGCGCACTTTATCTTCGTACAACATTGAACAGAACGGTCGGTGGTCGGGGGAAGAGATTTCATTCACTCATTTAATGTTATGTTTTGTTTTTTTGCCAGAGCATGATGCACGCGAAGAACATTTGGTATATTTTACAAATGCAATAAAGATGTGATATAATTTATTTCAGGGTTCACAATTTTGATTTGTGAGACTTCGTATAATTTCGTACCATTCTTGGCGACTTTGTACCACATATATAATAATATATTTTTTTTAGAGAGTTTTTCTGCAGTGTTAAATATGTACTAACGATGTCGATTATATCAGACATTATGGGGTAAAAGAGGGGAAAAACGAATGACAAACTTTCATTACATGTTTTATGAAACTTTATTCAATATTCAAGATGTATGCCAACAGATTGAAAATAATGTATGTTTACATAAATATATGATGAAGATGAAAAATAAAAAGACATATCACGGGGGCTTTCGACTTGGAGTAAGGGTGTCATAGCTTAGTGCAGGAAATGGGTTGGGTACTTCAAACATAAAGCAAACTATTCTGACATAATGTAAATTACATGATTGTTCTGATATGTTTGTTAGTTCTTAACAATAGTTTCAGACCTTAAAAAGCGTATTTCTACTGAGCTTGAAATAAAATTCAAAATACAACTTAACTAGTTTAAAATATATTTAACTAATTACACAAAAACACATTGTTCATGCTGATGCCTCTGCAGTGGCAGGCTATTGAAAACATTTTGATCAGTATTTCAATTTTACACATTTTACTTTTAACTCGATTCAGTTATTATACTTGTATAAATTGCATTTAAATACATTGTTCATGTTTGACCCAGTGCAGGAAAACAATTACAAGTTGGTATATGTCGAGGGCTTGGCGTGAAACAGTTGTAACTAAAACCCTATTTTTAAAACCCTGGTTTAGGGGCAATTTTGACCCTTTTGTAAACAATGCAAATTTAGGTGCCATTGCTCAGAACGAGCAATGGCACCTAAATTTCCATTGTTTACCAAGAAAAATGATTTAACGCTTATAAAGACTTTATGGTGAGGTGATAAACCTTGGTAAAAAAATACAAATTATAGATACAACCCTTTCACGCCAAGCCCTCGATGTGTGTTACTCTATAGGTTGAGATAACCCTATCCATGTGCTGTTATTAGAACCTACGCCAGTTGACAGAAGCTTTAAACAATTTTGTTTCAGTAATTTGTTAACGGTGTAGATCTGGATCAGACCGCAGGCGCAAAGGCTGATTTGGGTCTACATTGTTCACACAAGCCAACTTGTACATTGAGAGAAAAGGCTAAATATAGTTTTCTTCTTTTGCCACAAACATTACATAAGTTATCTTTTGAAGAATAGTGATAAATTGTCTGCAAGTGGGAAACATGCAGATTTAGTTTAGACTCTAATATCTATTTACTTCAACACATAGTAAATAATTACTGTCAAAACCTGAATGAACAGCATATACTATTTACTTAATTAGGTAAACATGGAAAACAAAATTAGACTACACAGCAAACTGATATTGGTCTATGTTGTTTGCAAACAAAAGTATGTGTATTCAGTTTCAACATATGATCATTTTACAGGGACAGGAGCAGCATTGTATGTCAACTTCAACTGGTGGAACATTTTGCAGTTCATCCGTCATTTAATCGGGTCCACCAATCACAGACTGCACAGATAAAGCTGAATCCTTCTGCATATCAATACAAGTCAGCGGTCTTTGGAAACACAGTATCACCACAGCTGTCCAGTTCCCTCGGTTTTGCAAAGGGCAGTACATATGGGGGCCTACATAAAATGATATGACATTTTTGTAAAATGTGATTTGATGTTAACCCTTCCAAACATACAAGCAATCTGCAGCAGACTATTTTTGAATACATCTTGACAAAACCGGAAATCTTTAAATAAATGTTTAATCATTCAGTTGAGTTGAAAATATTGTCATAAAAGGAGGTATTGCTTATCATGAGCCATTTTATTCTTTTCTCACAATGTTTTCATAATCTGACTGACCCAGAGTTATCAATATGGGTATATGTATATGATGGAAATTGTTAAGTATTTTTCATGTCAAACTGAAGAAGTGTGATTTATTTGTATCTAAGATTTTGACCATCTAAATATTTTGGATATTTCTTCAGAGAACTAGTCATTAAAAGATGAGAGAGGCAAACTTAAAAAATGTTTGCCATTACCCCTTGGGATTTATCATGTGTTGCAATTTAAATGCTCATTCACTGTAAATGGGAAAGCTGCTTCTACAAGTTAATACAATTTCAGCGAAGCCCGGCCGGGTAGCTCAATTGGTAGCGTATCTGACTCGTGATCTGGAGGTCACGGGTTCGATACCCGGTTGCGGCGACATTCTTTCGGGCGATGTTTTCCATTGCCTCTCACCTCTGATCTATGTGAGAAAGTAGTCAGTGGCTTCGAAAGAATGTTGTGTAAGTACTGGTGTGGGAAAGCCAGGAAAACATGGGTAGGTGCACTGACCGCCGTGATATGACCAAAGCTGTTGAAAGCGGCGTTAAACTCCAAACAAACAAACAAACAAAACAATTTCAGCACTGCATTACTTACATACTATAGTCTCACATGTATTGCTACCCTTTTACTGGTTTGTTTACTCAGGTAGCAGTGTGATTTGTTTACCCAGGGATCCCAAATAAGTGAACAATTGTCTTGATCAATTGAGATTTTGTTGAAATAGGCATAGAATCCTAATAGAAGACAACACAATTAAATGAGAGGCTCAGGCTAATCCAATGAGTTGATCACATAGTGGTGTATGTGCACTTAGGTTTGTGGATAATGCATCTACAATGTAGCAGATAGGGCTGTGCTTTAACCATATCACAAGCCTATATTTTAGTCTTCCTGTAAAATCCAACAATTTTAAATTTGAGACATAAAAAAAAAATAAGTAGTCAGAAAAAAAGGATTTCAATAAAACCCTTGATACATTTTGTTTGTATCAATCCTGAGTCCCAATGAGGAAAACTATTAAGAATGGTATGACCCATTCATGCACCGAACCCTCGACCTCCTGCATTTAAAGCGGCTGCTGTACCACCACTCAGTTCAAGCTGACCATAACGAAATTTCTGGAATTTTTCTTCACCCCATAAACTATATTATTATTGAATACAGTGAAAATATGTGAACAGTGTAGATAATGATGAGAAAGCATTTATATAGGCTGATCTGGATGTTTATTATTCATTTAAGCCAACTTATACCGTTTCCCTAGCACTGTATCATTATAATTATATTATTTTATCCAAATACTCACAAGCAGTAATGTATTCCTAATTTCCTGTTGTCAACTAATGAAGCAATTGTTTGGACCCATTGGCTTATTCGACTGATTTTGCTGGTTATCTTTCAGGCTCCATCATCAATATTCCTTTCAAAACATGTGCACACTGGCCAGATAACCTACAATGAATTCATGTGATATATTATATTGTAACAAAATGTTTGTGTATATATTCTGAATATTCAATAGTGATAATCATATATTTGATTTGTCCATATTTTGTTTAATAACCAATTCCTACAACATGCTTGCAGCAGACAAACATTGTGGAAACAGGAGAATTTGATCAATATGATAACATTGTTTTCTGATATCGTCTGCTGCTGATGATGTTATAAAATGATGTTGTCAGATTGATCAAATGCATGTGGGAAAGGGTTAGCTTCCTCTAAGAGTTTATTCCATAGATTTATTAAACTATTATCCAGTATTCAATCATTAATATCTGAATCCTTTCCCGCATACATTATACCAGATTTGAAAACATTCTGAAAAAGAGAGAAATTACACTCTACTATAGTAATTTCACATTTTGACACAATGTTTTCAACATTTAATCAATATTTACACGTTCATTTGTAGATATTGTTAATATCTTCCAATAGATGTGTTCGAAAGACGTAGATTAATTTCAACCGACTAGAAGTACAGTACCGATTACCAGTCAAGCTTGACAGATCAATATGTCGATCTCATTTATCTGTTCACAACTATATGAAACCGAAAATAGGACGAGGTGTCGAAACGTAAGGGGGCCGAAAGCTCTGTCAGACATAAACATGAATATATATAAAACAAAAAGTAGATGTTAATCAAGAATAATGAATTAAATACGCTAGTTACCGTAGCTAATGTGTGCGGAGCTAACTCGAAAATCGGCGATCCGACAATTGGATCACTGTGTTCAAAATATCTCACTGTTTTACTGTATCGAGTGTAACAGTAGTAGGTTCTACGAATACCGTGTTATCACGAATACCAAGGTAAACACAAAACTGGTGTTTTCTTTGTTGCGCGCGCACAACCGGATGCCGTATGATTCCATCAGGAAAGCCCTTTATCACGACTTTCAAATGCTACAATATTTTTTTAAAAAAATCAATATTCTCAGAAATTACGACACATCATGATTGTTACCCATAATAAAAAGAAAATCCTACATACCCCTCACCAACAAAATCATCATTTTTTTAGTAGAAAACCTGTTGTTAATTTTTTCTTTCACATTTGAAAATGTTGTGTATTAACTGCTTATGACATCATAGGAATTTTAAGTCACATGATTACATTCCCTGAAGTTGTCTCGACTATAGAAAACAGGGAAGAAATTAAGGACCAAAATTCTAAAAGAATATATTTATTTTTTTGGCCTGTATGTTTGAGGTGGTTATAAATTTTAACAGATGCTATTTTTAAACTTCTAAATCATATACTGTGTTACAAAATTTAAGGATGTTATTATAAGGACTAAAAAAATGACAAAGAAATGGGTCATTTTTGGAAAATATGATAAATTGTGCCAATAAGAAAATTTAACAAATTTATTCTGAAAATATCGTGTAAACAAGTTCATAGTTTGGAACAGTTAATAAATTAACATTTAAATTAAATATAATTGTTCTAGTGACAGATGTTTTATAGGATAATCATTTTCACATTTAATCTCACAATCTTGTAAAGAGTTGATACAACAGGACCACCATACTAATACTTTTTGTAATTACACCGGTGAGTGATTGCCTCCCTTGAATGTCAATTTCAAAATGGGTGCGGATGGACTCAATTTTTGGAACTTTGCACAGAAGTGAATGATTATTTTGTGTAAGTTAATTAACAAGGACATATAAAGGAATGAGTGACACTGGATATAATTTACAGTTAAGTTTGCTTTATTATTATTTTTTCGAAAAAAACGTAAGTACACCGATAATAGGGAGTCCCATCCTACAGGTCGTTTAGTTAATCAAAGCACTGAAAGTAATGTGGGGAAAAGCTGGTCACCTGTTGCATGTTTTGGAGAAGTAAAAATACAGTTGCATAATTGCAAATTATGTTAACTTTAATGCAGAAATGCATACCGTTCAACGTATATCAAAGAAAGAGTAAACTATTTGCATTTAACTCATAAATGGTAGTCATGTTTTATATAAGCAAATATAGTATGTGACATTATTTTGAAGAAAAAGGACATATTCTTATAATGTATTGACAAGTCTTCATTAATATGGAAAAGGCACAGCCTCAAAACGAGCCCAAAACAGAACCGAACAAGATATTACATAATACTATTCAATAGAAGAAACATATCAAAAACCTTACCTTCAATTATTCTTACAAATCAGAACAGTTCTCCCATGTCTTCAGTTGCATCTTATCAAAGAGCTCTTTAATCTTTATGACCAGGTCCTTTTGTATAATCCATGCTTAATCCGAAGGATGAATCTCTCCTATATAGTTTCAACATTGTACATTGAAGTTTTAAAACCAGCACAAATTGAGACATGACTAGAGAGGACAATATAAAAAATAGTTCCAACTCTGATCATATCCCGGGTCGTGAAAGTTCATGGTGTTGGCAAGTCTTTTCTTCACTCATCGTGATTGGTCATCATCCTTCAGATCCATGATGTGGTCGGATGGATGTCTCCACTAAATGGTCCGATACTCCAAACTCTCAACGTTAGACTTCTGTTTTAGTTATTATAACTTACTCAGATGAAATGGAATGTTTAATTCTTAGTAATTTTTTAAACAAATAATTTTAATATAATTATTTATTTAATGCTAAACGATGAGATACTGATTTCTATCAGTGAGATATAATCCATTTCACCAGCACTGTGAGTGATATAGGAATGACGCCATGTTCCTAGTTTCCGGTCATCTTATACTACACACTTATACTACACACGTTATACATATATAAAGAAATAGGTAAAATACCCAAATCTGCAAATTGCCATTAATCGGATCGCTGCCCTGAGTTATGCAAAGCACAATGTCAATCATAATAACTTATATTGCAGTCAAGATTTCCCTTTTATCAGACCTGGTGAGCTTGTTGTTTTACCCAACTTGACCCATATTTGAATATATGGCTTATATATCCTTAAGAAAATATTTATGACAAAATTTCAAAATGACCAAGTTAAAAATATGGCTTCCAGTCTTGACATATTTATTTTAATTTGGCCTAGTGACCTAGATTTTAAACTGACATGACCTTTTTTTCGAAAATGGTCTAGCTGTTGACAAGACAAACAGTCTTAAAAAGTGTCAAGTTGCTGATCAATGCAAATAATGCAGCCTCTAGAGTGTTAAAAAGATTTTTCTCAAATTTAGCCTAGTGACCTAGTTTTTGACAGAACATGACCTTCACTAAAACTTCAACATGCTGATATTAAAAATGCGGCTTCACAGTATTCACAAATGTTTCCATTAATTTGGCGAAGTGACCTAGTTTTAGACCCGACATGACCCATTTTCAAACCTAGCCTAGATATCATCAAGAAAAAGATTAATTTGGCATAGAAACCTAGTTCTTGACTGGACATGACATGACCGGTATAATCAAACTTAAGACTAGATATCACCAAGAAAATTATTCTAATAAAGTTTCAATATATGCTCAAATTAAAAATGCAGCCTCCAGAGTGTTCACAAGATTTCCCTTCAATTTTACCTAAGTTAGACCTCAAATGATCCAGTTATAAACTTGGGAATATTTGATAGAGATGAATGTTCTGATAAACATTCATAACAATTGATGCCAAATGTTGCCTGTAGACTGTTCACAAGGCAATTGGTGTTGATGCTCGACTGATGGACAAAATGTGATCACAATGGATCACCTGGAGCACTTTGTGCTCAGGTGAGCTAAATAAAATTGCTTAATTTAAAGTCTCAAACTAAATATTGTTACAAAATGTTTGAAGACAACTATAAATAAGCTCTTATCTCTTTCCCATGTACAACACATATGCAGCAGAAGGTTTAATTCCTAGACAAAATTGAAAACACTTTGACAAAAGTAGAAATTGCTTGGTTAGACTAATTTCTGCTTTTTTTCATAATGTTTTCAAAACTGGTCAGCTGCAGAGTTGTTAGAAAACGTATATATGTGGAAAAGGGTTAAAACATGTAGAACTAGTAAAAGGGCCATAACTCTGTAAAGTAACATGCAATAATTAGTTGTAACCCTTTAGGATATGCAAATCTCATCTTGGTATAGAAGCTTCATGTAAAAGTGTATTGATTTCCACCCAGTGGTTTGTAAGAAATAGGCCGGACAAAATATGGCTTACTTAATAAGTAAAAGGGCCATATAATAACTGTAAAATAACATGCAATTGTAACCCCTTTAGGATATGTACATCTGCTCTTGTATAGAAGCTTCATGTAAATTTTTATTGAATTCCAACCAGTGGTTTGTAAGAAATAGGCCGGACGAATGATGGCTTCCGACCGACAGACCGACAGGCAGACAGACAGACAAACCGACACAGTGACTCTATATACCCCCTCTTCTTCGAAGGGGGTATAATAACGGTTTACCGGAGTGATGTTTAGCCACTTGATCAATTTATATATTTGCAAAATTTGAAGAATTACTTTGAAACAGATCATTAATGTTTCCACTCCGGCCAATGCCATTGAATTTGAATATGGTGAGGCATGTTTGGAACTAATCAGTGTAATGTAAGTGAACAAACATAATATCTTGATTTTAAAGAAGAAACGAAATACTGACACTTAATCAGTAAGATTGTAGATCAGGCAGGCCAAATGTCAAGTTCTAGTCACTATTTAATTTTCTATGTATGGAGAAAGCAGATAAACCAGACAGTTGTGACGTTTGAGTAGTAGTGTAACCAAACAATGTCAGGGCGAAAAACTAACAAGACCCAATGACAGAATATCGTTTTATTATTGAAAAAGCTGAATTTAAAACCCCCCATAAAATTCACTATTTGTTTGAATGACTTTTCATTCGGGTTCAAACCTGTACAAATGTGCAACTTGGATAGTGAATTGACTCTGCCACAGATCTGCCAATGCATTTCCATCGATGGACCCACCAATTAATCACTAATAATTAATCAGCTGATCCATTGGTTAAATGAATATAAATTGGTATGAACAAAATATACAGAAATCTGATCTTTATTCATAATTAAATAACAATTCCAAATCGAAACCATTACTAGAATCGCAAAGACGACATACACTGTGCACAACTTCACATATGACTATGAGTGCGATACACATTTGGAACGAAATGGAATCCCAGTTTCATTTTTGGCAACAAAAAGCAATGAACATGTCTGACATGATAAGAATGTTGCAAGGTGTTTACATACTATTTGTATAATCGTGATTGTGAGCATGCAGCCTAAACTTACATTATGGTCAAGCGATACACTCCTAATCTGCACACTTTGGTTTGCTGTACTAGTGTTTCAAACACGAACAGTAGGTATTACTCTTCGGTGTCACTAAACAGAGTCTGGTAGAGTCCGGTAGAGTCTGGTAGAGTCTGGTCGTCAAATATCCCACTATATCACTGTTTTGTTGTGTTTTTGTATCGAAATGAATAAAATAAAGTGCTATTGTATCATATAAATAAAAATAAAAAAGGTATTTGTCTATTTTGGTTCATTTTCGAGTTAAAATAGAAATATTATACGCGTGAACACGGACACTGGTAAAGTCTGGTCATTATTAAGCAATAAATACAAAGTTTTATACGATTTTTAAGTTATAAAATGTTTAATTTAATATATATGTGTCATATTATATATTTATTTCTTATATTATTTCAGCTGATAATCGGGAAAATAGTGGAAGAGTGAGGATTTTTAACGATAACATTGTGTTTCGTAAATCAAAATGGCTGACGTGAAATTTCTGTTTATAATGCGGCAATATCGCACATCCTGAACGAGTAATACACTAAATTCTCTCTCTATTATGAGTCAACTAATTGATTAGGTGTGATCAACAGATAAGTGTTATAATTATATTATAACAATTCCAAGATTTTAAATGTATGAAAACTACAAGATTGGAATAATTGTATGTGTAATATGTCATTAACGTTAATTAAACCAAATACTTAGAGAGCTATATACTTACTTGAAAGTAATTCATATAAAAACATGCAAAGATATTTAACTAGAATAATAAATATATTTCCTGATATAGTTCATAAAATGCATTTTGCGAAATATTGTATCCAGGCTACACCACATGGAGAAACTCTCATGGCCCAAAATTTAATGTTTGGATCTATATTATATCATTTTGGGAATTTTATTCTATGTTTTCCATTTTAGGTTACCGAAATAGAGCCTGTGTGCCTGACGAGGTCCTGGGCCGTAAAAGACCCTACACAGAGCTCCATTTTTTTGGATCTTTTATTCTATGATTTTGGTTCTATGTACATTCATTTGATAGAGATTCAAAGCATGGCTGAGCAGCAGCAGGCTACCGGCCGTGTCTGCACCACTGTTGAGCGTGCTAGCCTAGGGCTCTCGCAGCGCTTGTTTAGCATGCAGACATTGCCGACATGTGAACCCGGGGCCAACATTATCCGCGAAACCTATAAGTCAATATAGAGCCCTTCCCCTGCCAGCTCGCTATTAAATCGAGTGATACGCAAAGGACAAACCAGGAATTCTCTCTTAACACATTTGTCTCAACCCGAATCTCTAACAGATGTATGCCGGTTGATTTTGTATCCTCAAGATTTAGGTGTGTTTGATCAGAGACATATAAACACATATATGTGTTTATATGTCTCTGATTTGATTCAATTCGTTTCTAATTGGTGACGTGATCTTATTTTTTGTTAACAAAAAAGACCCTACACAGAGCTCCATTTTTTGGAATTTTTATTCATTGTTTTGGGTTGATATTTTCCGCTTCTTTATGTCTGCTTCCTGGTGACATAACCAGTGGTCAAATTTAAACTAGCGTGAACATTTTAGACAGATATAGAGGATTTATTGTTGAAAATGTCGAATGTACAACTAACATACAGGTATTAGCGAATGATTGATATAAAACATATATTGTTGTTGGTTTGCAACTAAAATATGCAGTCCTTTTTACATGAATGTTTTTCAATATAATCTTTTTTTTTTTTTTTATCAATTGTGTTTGTTTTGCAATTTTTCAGGCGTTTGCGCGGGCCGAGTTTTCGTGCAATTCTCGTAATGGAGGGTAATGTTAGTTGCTTATCTGTTGATGTGATGTTTGAAATGTGATGCGACTTAAAGTTCAATAATTTCATAAATCGCCTTAATCTCTGGTCAGGACTTAACTGTGTCCATGTAGCATGAGAAACATGTAGCACCGACGCTTGTGTCGCCAAACAATATTTACCCGAGTCGTTCAATGCGCCTCTCACATCAAGAGTTTGACACTGTTCAAGTTCTTGTAACTTTTCTATCATGTCGGGCAATTTATGGACTACCCAGTTTGTCGTCCTATTGATAACATGGTTGTATGACTCGTTGCATTATTAAACCATTGTTGTGGTAGCCAGGGATGTTTGAGTTTTGGGAGAAACATATGCTTCTCCAAATTGGTAAGTATCCGTTGTAAATATGTCAAATTTGGATGAGTATTGGATACTTCTTTGTCCATTTCTGTGAATGAGGTTGCAGTTTCAGCACTTAAGATACCATTAGGACCGAAGAGTTTACAAATAATGCGGTTAACCTCGAGCTCAGGTTAAGGACGACACTTACTGAGTTTATTTACCGCATTATCCTTCAAATGTTTCACGCAAAGAACTCTTGTGGCTTGTGGGAAACATATGTCAATGGCTTGACAAGTCGAAAACTCTTCGTCGGAACAAAAACTTAATTTACTCTGGTCGATGACACTCAATTTATCCTGCAATTTCATATGAATTACTTTTAAGTAAGCATACAACTCACTAAGCATTTGGTTTACTTAATGTTAATGACATATAACACATAAATTATTCCAATCTAGTAGTTTTCATACATTTAAAATCTTGGTTATTATAACACTAATCTGTTGATCACACCTAATCAATTAGTTGGCCCATAATAGAGAGAGAATTTAGTGTATTACTCGTTCAGGATGTGCGATATTGCCGCATTGTAAACAGAAAATTTACGTTAGCCATTTTGATTTACGAAACAGAATGTTATCGTTAAAAATACCCAATCTTCCACTATTTTCCCGATTATCAGTTGTAGTAATATAAGAAATAAATATATAATATGACACATATAAATCAAATTAAACTTTTTATAACTTAAAAATGGTATAAAACTTTGTATTTATTGCTTAATAATGACCAGACTCTACCAGTGTCCGTGTTCACGCGTATAATATTTCTATATTCACTCGAAAATGAACTAAAATAGACAAATACCTTTTTTATTTTTATTTATATGATACAATAGCACTTTATTTTATTCATTTCAATACAAAAACACATCAAAACAGTGATATAGTGGGATATTTGACGACCAGACTCTACCAGACTCTACCGGACTCTACCAGACTCTGTTTAGTGATACCCTTACTCTTAACCAGATCCTGGTAAAATGTAAACAAGAATTAACGTTTCGCCCCAACATGGTTTTGTGACATACAAAAGTAATATAAAAGACCTGTGACAAACTTATCTCCTAGAACGAAAAGAACATTCTAATGTGATATTTGTTTGCAAAAATGCACTAGATATTAAAGAGTTAAACGCTATAAGTTACTTGATAAACGTATAGATCTGGTGGGCGAAATGTCAAGGCAATGTTCTAGTTACCGATTCACTTTCAATGTATCGAGAAAGCAGGAAACCAGCCAGTAACTGTGCTTGATTAAGTATTCTTCGCGTAATCTTCTCTGTTTTGAATGGTTGTTCTCCCTTAATGTGTAAATAATCTATGATTTGAGTCAAACCAAGGAATAAACTGACTAATGTAGGAATTTATGATGACTTTTCCGAGCTAGATTATCGCGCATCTGTGCTGATATTCTCTCATAGTAATATAGGTTATTGCATCAATATGGGAAAATATTGTGTTGGACGAGTTCCTTCGGCCGAGTTGCCCGAGCTTGCGAGGGCAAACTCCGCCGAAGGAACGAGTCCCAACACAATAGATTCCCATAATCATGCAATAACCTTTTTATTGTATAATTTGATATTGGCTATTTAAAATGTGTCGTTTTGTTTGTTTTAAACACGTCACACTATTAGAAAATTAACAGTTGTTTTGGATTGTTAAGATAAATAAACATTAACGATATATCGCGCAATTATACTCTCCTTTACGCTGGTTGCTACGGTCGCGGAAAATATAATTTACGAACCGCCATTGTTGTCGACTCGAAATTGGAATCGTCAACAAAATGATGTGTAACGCCTTTTCTAACAGTGTTTTTCATTAAGAACTCGTGTTTTATCTTATTCTTGTATTTACACCTGGATATTTGTTTTTTTATTACGATTTAGATGCCCCTTTAAAAGGGCTTTTTGTCCTCGCAGTATGTTCAGTAAAGCGAACACACATCTTTGATGTACATAAAAAGGCTACTGCGTTAATAAACTTCACATCGGAGGATAATAAAACAAATCCGAAGACCTACCTTTAAAACAATCATTTGCTTATTCATCCTAGCAGTTATGAATCCCTCTTTATTTGTTGATTCAATTATAATAGATCGTCATAGACAATCAAAACAACAATCGAGCAATATTATTGATGTACATACGTCACATTATTACGTCAGAAACTACGTACGCTTTTACTAGCATAGCTAACGCTATAAATAGACCAGATTGGGTTTTGTGTATGTCTATCGATTGTTTTCACTACGTGTCATCTATAAAAGATGTACCAAACAATGTACTACAAACCGTATAAGCACTGCTTTTTCCTAGGACTACAAGCGAGTGAAACCTTGAGCAGATCACATCTGTAAACTGATTCAAGTCCCGTCTACATTGATACACAGGCTAAACAAAAAGATGTTTTTTTAATTTCATTTATATTTATAAATATGCCTAATCATTTTTTTTAACCATTTTAATGGCTTCACTTGCCTGCGATGCACTAAGCCCTGAGAGTAACAAAGTAGAAGTAGAAGTTAGCTGGTCTCTAAATCATGAAAGGTTGGATGAGAGCGCTTTGTAACGTTAGTGTATGGAAATAGTTCCGTCCTTAGCGTCACGTGAAAAAGATTCCAGTGCAATATCAACCGTGCAATATCAAATGATATTGCATCCTTTGTTCATATGGAAACAAGAAGGAACAATATCAAAGTATACAATAACAAAGGATTATTCTTATTTTAACGGCCACTTTTTTCATAAAATAAACCTGATTGCACTTGATTCTGTTGTCAAAATGTTGTATTTCAAGTGGAATTACGTTTTATTCAGACACTGGACTATAATGTTAAGCCTTTGTGGCTTTATATTGTGATACAATGGCATTCACAACATTTCGAGTTGGACTGAAGACAGTTCCTGGACAACAAAGCCTTCGTCGCTGCGGACTACTTAGTTAAACAATAAATGTTCTTGTTTAATTTATCTACGCCAATCATTTTTTTTTTTTTTTTTTTTTTGGAGTTTAACGCCGCTTTCAACAGCTTTGGTCATATCACGGCGGTCAGTGCACCTACCCATGTTTTCCTGGCTTTCCTACACCAGTACTTACACAACATTCATTCGAAGCCACTGACTACTTTCTCACATAGATCAGAGGTGAGAGGCGATGGAAAAATCGCCCGAAAGAATGTCGCCGCAAACGGGTATCGAACCCGTGACATCCAGATCACGAGTCAGATACGCTACCAATTGAGCTACCCGGCCGGCGCTAATCATTTATAAGAAATGTCTTAAAAATATGAGATGATGAATAACCATAACACTTTTACGAAAACATCAAATCAGAGCGTGGGCTGCGAACCTGAAAGTCGCCCATGAAATGACATCCGGAAAAAAGGCCATACTGAATTTGATAGACCAGTGAATTCTGATATATATCTTTATCTTGAATAAAGATGTTATCTAATAACTCGCTGTGCTCGTTATTAATTAGCAGTAGTCCGTACAGTTTCATACATGAACAATTTTACGTAATTTTTAAACGCATTGAAAGTGCAGACAGCAATGGTCTCAGTACAAATCATGAATGCCACTTGAATATTAATTTTACCTATCATTTATTCATTGCACTTATAAACAATGAGGCGCTCTATAAAACGCCTTCGGTAATATTGGTTATGTAATTGGATAATAATCGGCATAATCTTTGAAGGCAAAATCGTTTACATGATGTGATTTTTGTTTTGTTAGCAAAACTCTTTATCACATAGACAGAATCGACAGCAGATCACTTTGAAAATATCTAGGCAAACAGGTTGCTAATCTGTATTAACCCTTTCCCTCATATAGACGCTTTCGGACGCCTCTGCAGCAGACGGCTTTTTGAAAACATATTGACAAAAGAAGAAATTACACAAAACGTTTTTTTTGTTTTCCACTTTTAGTCAAAGGTTATTCATTCAATTATGAAGATTTTCTATGTTTTGACAAAATACGTTCAAAGTCGTCTTCTGCAGAATTGTCGTATGAGGGAAAGGGTTGGTGACAGTTTTAGTATTGACTAGTTATCAGAACCTTATGGAAAAATTGGAAATTACTCATAACCATTTGTCTGTTAAATTGGTAACGACGCGGGCTGTCAACCCAGGGGTTGTGAGTTCGAATCCCGGATCGGCCAACTTTCTTTCCGACGTTTGACAAACGTCATTGCGACATTCGTCATTGCGACATGCGTCATTCTTCTTCCACCAATGGACTAAGTCTATGTGGAAAAGCAGCCAGATGCTTGGGAAGATTGTTGTGTGGAGTACTGGTGTGTGAAAACTAGGAAACACATGAGTAGGTGAACTGGCAGCCGTGATATGACTGAGAAATTGTTAAAAAACGGCGTTAAACCACATCAATCAATCAATCAATCATCTGTTAAAGATTAGTCAAAATGAGTCTAAAATAGGTAAAATGGTAAACAGTACCTGTAGAAAACGTAGAATATTGAAATAAACAACTTGAATCAGGTGTTAAAACATTGTATGAAGAGGAACTGCTCATTTCAGCGTTGCTTGATTTTCCACAATATTTTCACAATTATTATAATGATACTTTCATTGATCCCTTTCACACATACAAGCGAACGGAAGCAGACGGTCTTGAACACAGTGTGAAAACTCATGACGAGCATTGCCTACATGTTTTCAAAGTAATCATCAGCAGGTTTTTATATGTGGGAAAGGATATAGAGATTTCCATAGTTTACATAGATGCATTAAAAGTCGTCTGTTTTAGACTTATTGTATGTGGGAAAGGATATAGAGATTTCCATAGTTTACATGGATGCATTAAAAGTCGTCTGTTTTAGACTTATTGTATGTGGGAAAGGATATAGAGATTTCCATAGTTTACATGGATGCATTAAAAGTCGTCTGTTTTAGACTTATTGTATGTTGGAAAGGATATAGAGATTTCCATAGTTTACATAGATGCATTAAAAGTCGTCTGTTTTAGACTTATTGTATGTGGGAAAGGATATAGAGATTTCCATAGTTTACATGGATGCATTAAAAGTCGTCTGTTTTAGACTTATTGTATGTGGGAAAGGATATAGAGATTTCCATAGTTTACATGGATGCATTAAAAGTCGTCTGTTTTAGACATTGTATGTGGGAAAGTATTAAGCAACATCTCATATATAGTAGTTTACCCTTCACCACCTGCATTTTTTACGCATGTGCAGCAGAGGACATTTGAAAACATCGCTGCAAAATAAAAGGAGAAGTTGCTTGTTGTGAGCAATTACTCATTTTACCACAATGTTTTAAACTCTATTCGATAAATATAATTTTATTTAGAGCGATTTCCATATGGGTTTTTTTCAGCATCTGTTCAAGATTAGTCAAAATGTGTCTGCGATGTGGAAAGGGTAACATGGTAATTGTAGTAAAACGTTTTAATATCTAGAATATCGAATAAGGTTTGAAAACATTCTGTGAAAAGGAGCAATTGTTGATTTTAAGCGATTGTTCAATTACCAAAGATATTTTCAAAATTAGACACATTTGTTATCACGGAGATGCTTTCATAATTTCCGTTTGCAGACACATTCTGACTCCTATACAACAGACTACATTTGAAAACACCGGTAAAAAGGAGAATTTCTAATCATGAAAAAAGTTTTCCTTTGTCACACACCTGGGTTAAATAATTATTCTTTCATTTATATGTATAGATTTCCATGTGTTTTACCTTGATATATTCAAAGGCTTCAGTTGTAGACTTGTTGTATGTGTGAAAGGGTTAAACCACATAATCTATGCAGTACCCTTTTTATCACATTTGAAAATATCGCGGGGGGGGGGAACCTGTTTATTTGAATTCTTTAGAGAATGACATTATCAATATATTATAACTGTCTAAAAAGTTTCTTCATGAAAATGAGAATCTCAAAACATTCTGGATTCAAGCAGACAAATTGCTCATCATAAGCATTTACTCCTTCTTTTTCAACATGTGCTGCACTATTTTGATAGAACTTGTTTCTTTAAAAATAATTAGGTTTAGTTGTTTTTCAAAATCTTGTTGAATTACCTCCCTTTATTTATTTAAATAAAATAACACACCTAAAGATCAAATAAGTCCAATACACTTTCTGGAATCATATCAAAATGGATTCACTCACTGACTCACTCACTGACTCACTCACTGACTCACTCACTCGCTCCTTCACTCACTAACTTTAATCTATTCATGCGTTCATGAATGTATTTACTAACAATTTCATTAACTGTTTGTAAAGTTCTTATTCATATGTACAACTCTTTAAAATGACTGCATTTGCCTTACGTTTCGCTTTGGTAAGGCAATGTGATCATCTTATGCAATGATACAAATGTTTGATGATAGAAATTTTGCAAAATAACGATCGCTCCCTTTACATATTTTAAATTAAAGAGATTTTCCATAATTTCAAAGGTGTCTGCAGCAAATTTACTGTAAGTGGGAACAGATTTAGTTGTATACTTCATTTCAGCCAAATCCAGGGATTATGAGTTTGAACCCCAGCATGGCCAACATTCTTTCTGATGTTTGACAAAAGTCATTCGTCTTCCACCAAATGGGTTAACAGTCTATGTGGAAAAGCAGCCAGTTGCTTGGAAAAAATGGTGTGTGGAGAACTGGTTTGGGAAAGCCAGGAGACACATGCGTAGGTGAACTGGATGCCGTGGTATGAAAAATTGTTGAAAACGGCCTACAATCCAAAATAATCAATCATTTTAGCCAAGTCTCCCCCAAAGTTAAACTTTCACGTTATTAAATCAGTGAATATCAAGATCAGACTGTGCCTCAGAGCAGTCAGATCAGAATACTCACTATTCGTTATCTAGACAACAATCATCATTGAGGTTTCTGTATCTGACGAACAATTCGAAAGTACAAGTATACACTTCAATTGTAGTTAACATGAATTTGGAAAACCTCCTAGTGTCATTTGATCTATCTCGCGAAAAAACCCGCATTGTGGTTTCTGCGTTAAGTATCAATCCAGATCAGCCTAAGCATGCCGCACAGGCTTACCCGGATAAACACTTTTCGCCTCATGTGGATCTCCTGTTTCAGGAATCATTACTCTATACCTCTATTCCTCCTTAGACGGAATGTGTTGGCCCGGATCAGTATGCGCGGACTGCCATAATGTTGGTTTTCTCGCAGGATGGATCATTTTTGTGTGTGACTTGGCTCGTTTATAATGTAGAAGTGTGTACTTACTAGAATTCCACAATTCGACAAGCAACATAGGGAGGTCGTATCTCCTCTCGGCCAATGAAAGTATCATTCAACTGTGTTGAAAAGATTAACAAATACACTTCAAATCAAACAAAACAAACAAACTCGCTCACATGTTGATCTTTAAAAGTTTGCTTGGACTATCTCTTAACCCTTTCCCTCATACGACAATTCTCCAACAGACGACTTTGAACATAGTTTGTCAAAAAATAGAAAATCTCTGTAATTGAATGGATAACCTATGACAAAAAGTGGAAAACATTGTGTCGAAAGCAGAAATTGCTTGTTTTGAACAATTTCTTCTTTCGTCACTATGTGATCAAAAAGCCGTCTGCTGCAGAGGCGTCAGAAAGCAAGGGTCTGTGGCGCCAACGATGGGACAATACTCAATAAAGTTCTGAGTTGATCCATTTGGCTATCAAAAGGAGTTTTCTTTCTTTTGATAATGTTCATAGATTTTAAAGGCTAATAAAAGTGAAAATGAAATTAACTCATTTTGAATAGGTTCCAAACCTCTTGTATATTCACAATGTGAATTTCATATTCATAATCTGTACAAATCTGATAGGAACAGTTGATAACTGTGAACTTTATCACATTCACAGTAAACAGGTTATTGACAGACAGAAGATGGGATCAAACCTTTTGCAAGTAGAGCTAGAAACAAGTTAACAAACATATATATGTGTTAACCCTTTTCCACCTGCAGACGCATTTTGACCCAATAGCAGCAGACGACTTTTGAAAACATTGTGGAAAAAGGTGAAATTGCTCATGATGAGCAATTTCTCCTGTCACAATGTTTTCAACTTAAATTATCTAACAATTAAGCTAAGGAGATTTTTCAGGTTTTGGTCACTACGTTTTCAAAGTCGAATAAGAAAGAATCGGGTCTTTCGTACAAAATTATTTCGTCCTTGACAATTTTAAATGTGTCATTTAATTCCCTAAAGGCATATTGCTTCCGGTCTGCATATTGTTTTGCATCATTGACACAAGGGCGCTCATCATAATATAATTTTAAAACATGAGTAGTTTGTTATTTTCATCATGAAAAAGAAGGAAAGAATTAAAATAAATTAACATGTTGTAGGGCTAAGTTTATGTTCGAAATTAAGTTTAAATTATACAACAATTTCAATGAGATTTAACTGTTTAGTTGATGTTATATTTCGAAGGTGGTCTAATTAATAAATATTGGACTACATTTCAACATTTGTTAAAGTATGATATAATTAGGCTAATATCATTTTGAGAAAAAGAGAAAACTCATGTATTCAGGGATTTAACCCTTATCTCATTGTTTTAAAAGTAGATTGCTGCAAAGGTGTCCACTGTTGACTTTAAAAGAGGAAAGGTAAATTGACGTGCTATTGCATGCAAATCCTAAATTGTCTGTTTTGTGGTTTTATTGAAAAATAATAAAATTCAAATATTCTGACAAACATCTTGAAAAGTGTATGTGGAATTCACAAATCTTATCATTATTCCTTAATGAAAGCACTGTATACATACTAAGACTTATGATTAGCAAGATTACTCATTTCCATTACTGTTTATGATTAATAATTAGTTGGTTGTGTGTATGGTCAACCTACTTTGGAATGGAGATTGATCATAAACAATGAAAGGCTTCAATTATCATTCACTTCGTTGACAAAACAATGCAAGTTATGATACATTTTCACTTAACCCCACCCCTGATGTTCCAATATGCCCCTCAGTTGATAACTGTTTATTCAACTACTATAATGTTAGTGTTATGCATAACTGCACTATGGATATCCGGCGACATTGATGCGTTGCATCAACTTTCTCTTGTACCTACACTTAAAGAGAATTTCTATATGTTTGAGTAGGCATTTTAAAGTCGGCTTCAGCAGATTTGTTGCATGTGGGAAAGGGTTAACGAGGGACACATGGTTATTGTCACCACTGAGTGTTCATGTAAACATAACATTTAAACTATTTATAAAGGTTTTGTTCCAGCTTAACCATTTCCTGCATACAACAAATCTGCATAAGACGACTTTGAAAAAACCTGGTCAAAAATACTAAAAAAGGTGAAATTGCTCATGATGAGCAATTTCTCCTGTCACAATGTTTTCAACTTTATCTAACAATTAAGCTAAGGAGATTTTTCAGGTTTTGGTCACTACGTTTTCAAAGTCGTCTGCTGCAGATGTGTTGTATGTGGGATAGGGCCTATCAAATCACCTTAACTATATGTGTAATTTTTCAATGCAAGACTGCAAGTAGTTACAGAGATATTGGGTTTACACACAAAAAAACTTATGGGGCTTGGTAAGAGCTAATTTGGTGACTCCAAAGTTATTTGAAAAGTTCTTTTCAATAAGAACAGTATGTTTTCATGATTAAGTGATTTAGTATAAACAGATGGTAAGTGATGGCATGTTCTAAACAAAGCACACAAGTCACTCATTGATCAACTTGATCACTTGACATTTACAAAAGACATGAATTGTTCAACTTGATCACTTGACATTCACAAAATACATGAATTGTTCAACTTGATCACTTGACATTCACAAAAGACATGCATTGTTCAACTTGATCACTTGACATTCACAAAAGACATGCATTGTTCAACTTGATCACTTGACATTCACAAAAGACATGAATTGTTCAACTTGATCACTTGACATTCACAAAAGACATGAATTGTTCAACTTGATCACTTGACATGATTCACAAAAGACATGACTTGTTCAACTTGATCACTTGACATTCACAAAATACATGCATTGTTCAAATTGATCACTTGACATTCACAAAAGACATGCATTGTTCAACTTGATTACTTGACATTCACGAAAGACATGAATTGTTCAACTTGATCACTTGACATTCAAGTGAATCAAAAGACGAAACCTAGAATTCTTCAGAAAATGTCTAATCTATTCAGGACCAACAATTTGGAAAGATGTTCCCTTTCAAATTCGAACTGCAAATTCATTAAATTCTTTAAAGAAATTATACTTAGCATGGACATTCTCTGGTTATTCTTGAAATTAAGTAGTTTATTGTACAACACTTTTTTGAAAAATCTTATGTTGTGTAAACAATTTGCTTTTATTTTGAATTCTTTATATCTCTTGTGTATGTATAACAATGAGTATATAATGTATTGCTTGCTCTGAGGCCCACATGGAAGATTGGAACCTCTAAAATGTGAAGCCTCATAAAATAAAGTTGTTATTATTATTTTTATTATTAATATTATTATAAGAAAACAGAGATTGTCAAATTTACTTTTTTCCTTTCACCTACAATGTACTCAAAAACATGCTCAGCAATGGGGCAAAGTTGGTCTGTTACATGTATCAGGAACGGTGTGAACCAAAAGAGAAAACTTACATAGTCACAGAATCCTGTATTAAGGTCCTGGAAAGCCTCTGATGACATGTTTCGTAATTCGTTGGTGAGGGTAAAGTTCACAAGGTCAAGAGTTTGTCTTAGGTACGACACTGAAATTATACAGAATACTTGAGTACACCTTTAACCCTTTCCCACATATAGACGCTTTCTGACGCTTCTGTAGCAGACGCCTTTCGAAAACATTGTGATAAAAGTGGAAATTGCTCAAAACAAGCAATTTCCTCTCATGTCACAATATGTTCAACTCTGTGCTGTTTGCTGCTGAATTGTGCTATGTGGAAGGGGTTAAACTAAAGAGTAAATCTAACTAGAACTCTAGAATAAATAATAATCTTAGGTGACAGGACTAAGCTACAGAAATGATGAGTAGAATACTGAATAGTAGTTTGAACTTATTTATTTTTCATCGATTGCAATAAAAATAAATCAGCGTATATTAATCACGCTCAATGTCTGGTTTCTTGAGACATAACCAGTTTTAGTGCTGTTTGTGTGGAAAATTCCCAAAGTCAGAACCCGCTCATCACGGGACTCGAACCCAAGATCTTTAGTAAGACAGGCCGACGCTCTTCCTCTGCACCACTGTCTTCCACTGAATATTTAATAATACATTAAAAGAATAATGTACAACTTTAAACAAGGTCAAAAATGAAAATGTATATGTTTATATTAGGCAGACCACTCAAATGTATACTGTTATCTTAGGTAGACCATTCACATGTATATGGTTATCTAGGGCAGACCTCTCAAATGTATACTGTTATCTTAGGTAGACCACTCAAATGTATACTGTTATCTTAGGCAGACCTCTCAAATGTTTACTGTTATCTTAGGTAGACCATTCACATGTATACTGTTATCTAGGTCAAATACTGTTCTCTTAGGTAGACCATTTAACTGTATACTGTTATCTAGGGCAGGCCATTCAAGTGTATACTGTTAACTAATGTAGACTATTCAAATGTATATTGTTATCTAGGGCAGACCTCTCAAATGTATACTGTTATCTTAGGCAGACCACTCAAATGTATACTGTCATCTTAGGTAGACCTCTCACATGTATACTGTTACCTAAGGCAGACCATTCACATGTATTCTACCAACTAATGCAGACCATTCACATGTATACTGGTAACTAATGCAGACTATTCAAATGTATACCGGTAACTAAAAATGTAGACCATTCAAATGTACATGTATACTGTTAGCTAAATGCAGACCATTCAAATGTATATGGTTAACTACTGTAGACCATTAAACAAGACACTAGCATTCACAGTTAACTCAGGCAGATCAGACATTTATACATTTATCTAAGTTAGGCACCAATACAACACAGTTATTTAAAATATACACTTATATCAAAGGGACTCTCTCATGATCGGTTTAAACATTATATTACATGAATGAGCAATTATATATATATATATGATCCGTTCCACGGGAAAACCAACATTGTGAACTCTGCGTAAAGTATTGACGTAAGCATGCTAATCCGGACAGCCACTTCTCGCCACCTGCGGATTTTCTGTTTCAAGATTTATACTCTATACCTCCTCCTCCTTAGATGGAATGTGTTGGCCCAGATTAGCCTGTGCGGACTGTGCAGGCTGATCTGGGTCGATACATTACACAAAATTCATAATGTTGGTTTTCTCGTGTATTATATAATGGGTAACATTTGCAAAAGTATGAGTTTTAACACAGAAACATGTCCTTAGATTTTGAGGTTTGGCTTCAATCATAATATGTGAACTGATAGGCTTACACTGTCAGCTCCTTTGCTCATTTTCAGTGCTGCTGCTAAAATGTAGGTAAATTGGTATAGTTGTAACCTTTTCCTACATGTAGGCGCCTTCTTACACCTCTGCAGCAGATGACTTTTGAAAACATTTTGACAAAAAAAGTGATTGCTCATAATGAGCAATTACTCATTTTATCACAACCTTTTCAACTTATTTAAATAATAATACCTTCACTTAGGGAGGAAGGTAGGATTTTTACATTTTTGGCCAATGTTTTTAAAGTATGTGGGCAAGGGTTTAGAAATAATTGATAGAATATCATTGTTTAGAAAAATTTAACCAAAAATATTTTAACCCTTTCACACATACAGCAAATCTGCAGCAGATGACTTTGAATACATTTTAGCAAAGATCTTGAAAATCTCTTTCAAAGAAAGTCTTTAAATTTAATAGAGTTGAAAATGTGGCAAAAGGAGAAATTGCTAATATTGAGCAATTTTTATCTTTTACCATGTTTTCAAAATGTGTCTGCTACAAATGCGTCAAAATGCATCAGCTACAATTGAATGAACTAGAACTATCACTGAAGATGATAAATACCCCGTCAACAGCACCTTGACCTACACCATAACTTAATAAGTAAAAGGGTCATACTTCTATAAAATAACATGCAATTGTGACCCGTTTAGGATATTCACATCTCCTCTTAGTATAGAAGTTTTTTATTGAATTCCACCCAGTGGTTTGTAAGAAATAGGCCGGACAAAATATGGCTTCCGGCCGACCGACCGACCGACCGACCGACAGACAGACTGCCCGACACAGTGACTCCTATATACCCCCCTCTTCTTCGAAGGGGGTATGATAAAAATGAGTCTGCAAGTGGGAATGTGTTTATCATCGGGGATTCACACTTTCCAATGATACGTACAATCTGAAGGCAGCAGGGTTGTAGTACGGTCATCTACTTGATGATTGGAGACATTAACTCGGATCGGATCAATCCCTTTTTCTTTCAAAAGGTTACTTCCTATCAGTAGGTAATCTTTGCTTCCCACATTTAGTGGAACAAGTACGGCAAAAGATGAATTAATGTTGTCTTTGGTTATTGGCTCTTTGTCATTGAACAGCAGAGAAATAACAATCTCAACTGGGTTTGCACCACCTACATTTCTGTTTAAAAAAAAAAAAAAGACTGCTCAAAGGAAAAATTGCGTCACCTATAATAAATTACAGAGTAATGGAAACACAGACATACACATAGGAGTAATCCCTAAGTGTCACCCAGCAACTGCAGATGGCATAAAATAAAACATTTGTTTAACCCTTTCCTACATACAAATCTGCAAATTGGAAAACATCTAGGCAAAACATGGAAAATCTAAATTAATGTAGGTTCAATTACTAAAACAAGAGGGCCATGATGGTCGTGGATCGCTCACATATGTTTTGTAATGTGGTCAGGTAAGCAAGAGGTCCAATGTCAAGTATAGCTCCATTTGACACCAGGCAAAATAACCTAACCAATGTTGTGTCTTTTGTCAAATTAATAGGACATAAGGAAACTGAAAGGTCTGTTTCAGACACGAAGAGTTCAAAGTTTTTCCAATGTCTCCCTATGTAAAACTGGTGAACCCCTGGGCGTTGCCATTTTGACCAGGGTATAATTTGAACAATCTTGAAAGAGGACCACTAGACAATGTTACATACCAAATATCTAAGCTAAATGCCTTTTGGTTTCAGACAAGAAGATTTAAAAAGTGTTCCAATAAATCTCTATGTAAAATAGGTGACCCCGCTTGGCTGGGCAAGTTTTGACCCCAGGACCATAATTTGAACAATTTTTGTAGACAATGCTACACACCAAAAAATCTAAGCTCTAGGCCTTTTGGTTTCAGCCAAGAAAATATTCAAAGTTTGCACAATAAAACTATATATGTGAAAAAGGTGATCCGCAGGATGGGGACAATTTTGACCACAGGGGCATAATTTGAACAATATAGGTAGAGGACCACGAAGCAATGCTATGCACTAAATATATAAACTCTAGACCATGTAAACAAGAACTCCCCCCCCCCCCTTTTTGAAAAAATAGTGACAAAAGAAGAAATTGCTCAAATCAAGCAATTTCTTCCTTTTGCCACAATGTTTTCCACTTTAAGTCATTGGTTATCCATTCAATTGTAGAGATTTTTTATTTTTTGACAAAATATGTTCAAAGTCGTCTGCTGCAGAATTGTCGTATGAGGGAAAGGGTTAAAGAGCATGCAAGTCGAAGAGTAAATTAACTTACAAAAAGTTGTTGATGAAACATCTGACAAATCTATCATACTTGTTGTTAGAAACATTGACAGCAATTAATAATTCTTCGAGCTGAAAGAGATCAAAGTCGTTAAATAGCATTTGGCTGTTAACCCTTTCCCACATGCAGAGTTATTTTGAAAACATTGTAACCAAAGGTGGAATTGTTCATAATGAGCAATTTCCTTTTTGCCACAATGTTTTCAACTTTATTTAACAATTAATTGAGATGTTTCAGGTTTGTGTCACTAATTGTTTTCAAAGTCGACTGATGCAGATTTGTTGTATGTGAAAAGGTTAACACACAATTTGATGTATATATATAGATATAGATATAGATGAATAATAAACAAGTCAATAAAAGTATGAAATTATTCAGGGGCACTACATGTATTCTGCACTAGTACACAGTAAAACAAAGCCCTGATGTCGAAAATAGGCACCATTCATCAAATTAGAGGATTTAGAAGTAAGAGGAAACCTTTTCCCACTTACAGAAGCACAGACAACTTTAAAACATTGTGAAAAAAGAAATTGCACAAAATAAACAATTACTCCCTTTGCCACAGCGTTTTTCACTTTATTTAATAAATATATTTTTCATTTGTAAAGAATGCTCTATATTAAGTCAATGTTGCAGTGACCTAAATTTGGTATCTCATACACTGTCCTTAGTCAATGTTGCAGTGACCTTATTTTGGTATGTCATACACTGTCCTAAGTCAAGTTGCAGTGACCTAATTTTGGTATCTCATACACTGTCCTAAGTCAATGTTGCTGTGACCTAATTTTGGTATATCATACCCTGTCCTAAGTCAATGTTGCAGTGATCTTATTTTGGTATGTCATACACTTGTCTTCCCAAGATGCATCTACTTACTTACTTACTATTTAACTTTACTTCAAGAAACTATCTAAAGAGTTTCGCAAAATGTATGTCAAATGCTGGCAGAGTTATCCCTTTCCCACATATACAAAATCAGCAGCAGGCAAATGGCTTTGAAAGTGTACTTTTCAAAACGTGAAAAAATCCCTATAAACAAGAGTTCACAAAAGGATACCCCCCCCCCCCTCCCCCATTGCGCTTACAAGACATATGGACAGACAGACGGACGGACATATTTCCGACCGGAATAATCTTACTTCATACGCATCCTCAGGTTGTGTACTGCAACTGTGTAAAGTTTCATCAGAATCGGTCCAGCCGTTAAGGAGGAGTTGCGCTTACAAGACATATTGACAGACAGACAGACGGACGGACAGCGTGATTCCTATATACCCCTCCAAAACTTGTTTGTGGGGGGTATCATCATTTAATAAGAGTTGAAAACATTGTTGCAATCATCATGAGCAATTTTTCCATTTTCGACAATGTTTTCAAAAGCTGTCAGATGTAGAGGCATAAGAAAGTGTCTGAATGTGGGAAAAGGTAAACGTTGTATTCAACTGGGTCCAATTAGGGACATAAGTGATAATTTTATTATCTCCCTTGTCAGATAAAGACCAAGGAAGACCAAATGGTTGGTAGGTCCTTTTAGTTGGAATCCTTTGTCTTTATCTCTATTTCGCAATGAGATATTGCAATTACTCTGTACACATTAATTATAAATGTGTTAATAAAAGTAATGATTCAAAAGAGAAAATTTACATAGCAGTGTTTAAAGAAAACAAATGTCGAATTACTAATCAATCTAATAACAGTTAGCCAAGAAAATGCAATTTATAAGTGCACCATCCAGTGCAAAGAAAACTGATGATAAAAACAGAGGAAACCAAATGATAGGACCTAGCTAGATGTAGAGAGTATTAAAGGGAGATAACTGACCGATGTCTCCCATTCCACCTACCTTACTCAGCTCTAAGTAATACTTAACCCTTTCCCTCATATAGACGCTTTCTGACGCCTCTACAGCAGACAGCTTTTTGAAAACATAGTGAACATAAAATCAGCAAGGTATCTATTTATGTCAACTTAGTCATTTACATAAATACATTCCACCATTCCTGTTTTTACAAAATATTAGGGTAATAAAAGTGAGGAAATATACATTTAAGTATTTAAGAAATACTTAGTGCTAAGTAAGATTGGTGGAATTGGACCCAGGTGTAAACTAGAACTGTGAGTGAACTCACAAAAGGATACCCCCGTTGCGCTTACAAGACATATGAACAGACAGACGGACGGATATATTTCTGACTGGGATATTCTTACTTCATGCACATCCTTAGGTTGTGTACTGCAAGTGTGTAAAGTTTCATCAGAATCGGTCCAGTCGTTAAGGAGGAGTTGCGCTTACAAGACATATGGACAGACAGACGGATGGACGGACAGATATATTTCCGACCAGGATACTCTTACTTCATGCACATCCTCAGGTTGTGTACTGCAACTGTGTCAAATTTCATCAGAATCGGTCCAGCCGTTAAGGAGGAGTTACGCTTACAAGACATATGGACAGACAGACAGGTGTGCCTACGAATGGGCATTTGTTGGGTATTTTCCTTTTGTTCTTTTGTACTACCCAACAAGGATACGGTTTATACGGTAATTATCACCCTTTTACGGAATAAATAGCATTAATGTTAATTAGATACCCATTATAAAATTATAAAAAAACAACAGCGCCAAATGTCACAAAATACGCCCGTCGGTTTTTTTTGAGACCAAGTATAGTTATAATTGGTTGTACATCAAGCAAACTTAGAGAGCGAACACTGTTAGTACAGTTTTGGCCATTTCGAGGGACATAATTTTGTAGTGACTAAAATAACGTTGTAAGTTATCAAACCTGACCAAGATATTTGCCCATCAACACATTGTCTAAATTTGGTGATGATCGGATAAAGGCTTCACAAGTTATTTAGTTGACAAGACCAATTTTAGGTAATTTCTATAATTAAAGGGCAATAACTCTCTATCGACTAGAGCAATATGGCTAGTTATCAAACTTATCTTGATATATTACGCCAATACACATTCTGACCAAATTTGATGATGATTGGACAAAGGTTCCTAAAGTTATTGAGCTGACAAGACCAATTTTAGGTAATTTCTATAATTAAAGGGCAATAACTCTTGATTGACTCAAGCGATATGGCTAGTTATCGAACTTGTTTGAGATATTATGCCAGTACACATTCTGACCAAATTTGGTGATGATTGGATAAAGGCTTCTTAAGTTATTGAGCTGACAAGACCAATTTTAGGTAGTTTCTATAATTAAAGAGCGATTACTCTCAATTGACTACAGCGATATGGCTAGTTATCAAACGTGTCCGAGATATTATGCCAATACATATTCTGACTAAATTTGGTGATGATTGGATAAAGGCTTCTAAAGTAATTGAGCTGACAAGACCAATTTTAGGTAATTTCTATAACTAAAGGGCAATAACTCTTGATTGACTAAAGCGATATGGCTAGTTATCAAATTTGTCCGAGAAATTATGCCAATACACATTCTGACTAAATGTGGTGATGATTGGACAAAGGCTTCTAAAGTTATTGAGCTGACAAGACCAATTTTTGGTAATTTCTATAATTAAAGGGTGATAACTCTCGATTGACTAAAGTGATATGGCTAGTTATCGAACTTGACAGAGATATTATCCCAATACATATTCTAACTAAATTTGTTGATGATTGGACAAAGGTTTCTAAAGTTATTGAGCTGACAACATACTGGACGCCAAGCCCTCGAAATATCTGTCTAACTCAAAAAGCCATATCCAGAGATCTGTATGAAGCCCAGCACTGACATGTCAAATTACAGTCAACTTTTAGCCACCTACAGGCGCATTTTGAGGCTGCTACAGCAGGTAACTACATGGGAGATGTAGAGCAACAGAAATAATGCAGGGAGTGGGTAGAGAATTGACTAGAGAGTAGACGCTTATTGTTTGTACTTTCATATACCTAGAGAAATAATAGAGAAACAATTATAATTCGAGTTTGTTCACTTGTTTACGTCTTAACCCTTTCCCTCATATAGACGCTTTCTGACGCCTCTGCAGCAGATGGCTTTTTGAAAACAATGTTTTCCACAGGTAATCCATTCAATTATAGAGATTTTCGATTTTTTTGGCAAAATATGTTCAAAGTCGTCTGCTGCAGAATTGCCGTATGAGGAAAAGGGTTAACAACATCGAGGTACCACATTATCTGAAAAGGAAACCAGTTGGGGGACTAACAAAGGTCAAGATCTGTTGTGTCTACTATATGAAGTTTGCTGAGAATCAAGTGAGATACACATGTGTTCAAACTTACCAACATCACAGTTCTTGCCAGTCCATCCCTCTGTACAAATACACTGATAGTCACCGGGGCTGTTGGCACATGCCATGTAATTTACACAGACAGCTGGAGCACATTCATCAACATCTGTAAACGGTAGAAACTGGAGGTCAGCAAAGATTTCTTAAGATCTTTTTTTTTTAAAGTAGATGACTCTAAAAATGTCATATTTTGTGCATTTAACACTTTCCCACATGCAGATGCCTTTTTGAAGAAGCAAATAACTGTTGAAAAAATTTTGGAAAATAGATAAATTACTCAAAATGGGTAATTCTACTTTCCAACAATTTGTTCAACTCTATTTGATATTTATACTGCAATTTCATTTATAGAGATTGTCCATATTGTTGCCAAGTCGTTTGCTGCATATTTGGTATATATAGGTTATTAAATGAACAGATTGAAAGGCAGATGATCAGGGCGATTAATATTAACCCTGTCCCACCTGCAGACGCATTTTGATGCAATAGCAGCAGATGACTTTTGTAAACATTGTGGCCAAAGGTGAACTTGCTCATGATGAGCAATTTCTTCTTTGGCCACAATTTGTTCAACTTAATTTAACAATTAAGCTATTTTTAACAGCGACTTTTCAGGTTTTTGTCACTATGTTTTCAAAGTCGTCTGCTACAGATTTGTTGTATGTTGGAAAGGGTTAAGGAACAAATTTGGAACAGAGTGTAGCCAAAATGAAACGGAATAGATTGAGAACGGTACAGTTGTATCAGCCCTGGATATCCATACAGGTTGCATTATTCAGTTTGATATGACTGAAGTTGAAAATGAAAATGAAAATGGAACTAACCCTATCTGACATACAACGAATCGACAACATTGAAATCTTCTGAGGAAATTCAAGGAAAATCTCTTGATATAAAAGTTAAGTATTAGAAAAGACTTGAAAACATTGTGGCAAAAGGAGAAATTGCTCATTATTAGCAATTGCTCATTATGAGCATTTTCTCCTTTTGCCATGATGTCTGCTGCAGAGGCGTCAGAAAGTGTCTTAATGTGGGAAAGGGTTAACCCCCCCCCCCCCCCCCCCAACCCACACATCTGTCGATTAAATTTAGATATTTAGATACATGTATTACCATTTTGACACTGAGCAAACCCCCACCCCACCCCCAACACACACATCTGTCAATTAAATTTAGATACATATATTACCATTTTGACACTGAGCACCAGTCCAAGTAGAAGGACAAGTACAAAAGTAAGAGCCAGGGATGTTGGTACAGGTTGCATTATTCTGACATGGCTGCTCGGTAGCACATTCATCAACATCTGTAACAAAACACACATTAATAGTTACCTCATTTCGGATCTTTGATAAAGGGGGCATTTCATCCTCTTAACCCTTTCCCTCATATGACAATTCTGCAGCAGACAACTTTGAACATATTTTGTCAAGAAATGGAAAATCTCTATAGTTGAATGGATAACCTATGACTAGAAGTGGAAAACATTGTGGCAAAAGGAGAAATTGCTTGTTTTGAGCAATTTCTTCTTTTGACACTATGTTTTCAAAAATCCGTCTGCTGGAGAGGCGTCAGAACGCGTCTATATGAGGAAAAGAGTTAATAGTTACCTCATTTTAGATCTTAGATAAAAGGGGCATTTCATCATCTAAACACCTTATTTTTTACTTTCAAAACATATGGTGTGGGTAATCAAAATATTGGTCTACGTGAGTCAATTATTTTGAGTACCTACAACATAGGGTTCAGTTGAGTAATAAGAGAGATATTGGTGGATATTGACAAGTTTTCTCCTCCTTATGAAGATACTATATTATTTTGAAATCATCTGAGGAAGAACATTTTGAAATTGGAATTATAATGCTGCTACAAAGTTAAAATACATGGAGGACAAGAGTGCAAAACTTTCATAACATATCATCAAGGGTCATTACTTTTTCAAATCCAAGCCTATCTTGCTAGAAATTAAACTTGATCAAGATGTCATGCTCATGAAAATATTGACCAAGGTTGGTGAAGATTGGACATGGTTTTGCTCCAAGTAAAAATGGCAGACAAAGTGAACATAGTAATATTTCCCTAATGGAGTGTCCAGACAATCTTGCTGGAACTCAAACATGACCTTGACACTGTCGCCATTAACATTGTGATCCAAGTTTGATGAAGATCGGATGAGGATATAGGCCGATTTGGAAAGGAAATGTAATTTAACTAACTTTCACTAAATAAGGGGCAATATATCTAGCATGCCTTTGGTGATCTGGCAGGAATGTGTACTTGGACAAGATATTGTTGCTTTAAACATTGTGACTAAGTGGAGTCGAGATTTGAAAAAACTTTCTCAAGTTAGCAGATATTATTTGAGAATGTCGTTTTAAAATTGCTGATCCAACCACTACAGGTGTTCCAATAAAATACCTTTTTTAAAAGTCCTAAAAAAGAGAAGTCATTGCTCTGTATCAGAATATGATTAATATACATGTAAGGTAAAAGAACTTGTCTCACAATTGATGACAAATAAAAAATAAATAAACTAAGTGCATGTACCTTGTTCACAGAAATCTCCAGTATAGCTATTTGTACATTGACACTCATAGGTACCCGGTCTGTTTCTACAGGTCCCTCCATTCTGACAGATGTTAGGGTTCAAAACACATTCATCCACATCTGAATCGAAAACAATATTTCAAAACGCTTCTATATGTAGTTCATAAGATAACCCTTTCCCAATTAAAGACACTTTCTGACGCCTTTGCAGCATAGGAATCTTGAAAACATTGCGGCAATTAAATAATTAAACTCTCATTTATTGAGTTTTGTCATGTTTTTGTCAACACGTTCTAAAGGTCGTCTGCTGTTGTATATGGAGAACGTTATGGAATATTCAACACAAACTACGTAACAAAAAGTGAAAGCAAACCATTATACCCTTTCGATTTCTTTGAATTTGGGGATATAACAAGGTTTAAAACCTTTCTTCTCTAATACAGACAACTATAGCGCCTCTGTACTTAATGACTATTGAAAACATTGGAAAGGAGAAAACACTTCTGGATATATAAACGGAAATTTCCAATAAACTAAAGGATAACAATGAGAAAGAATAACTCATTCTGTAAAAATAGGAATTTACTTTTTTGCTTTTTAATTTTAATAATTCCGAAATGAAAATATGGGATAACTATACAGGCATTGGGGTAAAAATAGTTCATAGTGTGTCGACTGTCTTGTATAAAACTAGTTAGAACTCTTTGGATTCAATAAAGAAAGCGGGTGGATTTTGCATTATTCTGTCAACCAATCAAATCACTGTGATGAAGGAGGCAACCAATCAAAAACTCAACTTTCGCTGCTTAATACAAAGAGTGAATCGTGGTTGCTGCCTAACATTGACTTTTAGGAATGGGATAGGGGTGAAATGCTCCTACCCTAAAAAAAACACATGACTTCTTTATAACAAGTTTGTTAACCCTTTCTCAAATACTACAAATCTGTAGCATTGCACACATCTTGGCAAAAATACATAAAATGTCTGAATAAAAGTATAACTATATTAATGGGAACAAAACAGAGATTGCTCATTATGAGCAATTTCTCCATTTGCCAAAATGATTTCAAAAGTCGTCTGCTGCAGAAGCATGAGAAAGTGTCTGTATGTGGGAAAGGGTTATTCCATCAAAGTTTATCATACTTATATTAGCAATGCGATCAATGCGTGTTTATCCTGACTGCTCTTATTTTAATGTATGATTTAAATTTTAAAAAGAATCTGAGCAATTACTTTATATACTATCACATGATGACTCACATACAACAACTCTGCAACAGACGACTTTGAAAACATACCCGAAACAAAATTGGAAACTCCCTTTAAACGAAAGTAAAATAATTGAATAGCGGTGAAAACAGGGTGACAAAGGGAAATATCTCTTTTAATGAAAGAGTAATTTTTGCTTAGAGTTGTAAACATTGTGGCAAAAAGGAGATATTGTTCATTATAAGTAGTTTCCCCTTTTGCCACAATGTTTTCAAAAGATATCTGCTGTAGATGCCTCAAAAAGTATCTGTATGTAGGATAGGGTAGAGCCATTTCTACTGTACCTTGGTTGCATGTTTTGCCTGTATAGCCTGTTTCACAGGTACAGCTGAAGTCGCCAATAAGGTTGGAGCAGTTACCTCTTCTTCTACATATATTGCTGTCATCTAAACACTCATCAATATCTGAAAGAAAAACACAGTTCAGCCGTTCCATGAGAAATCCAACATTATGGCCTCTGTGTAATGTATTGACCCAGATTAGCCTGCATAATCCGCACAGACTGATCCAAGCTGCCACATTCCGTCTCATGGGGAAAGAGGTATAGAGTAATGATTCCTGAAACAGAAAATCCACAGGAGGCGAAAAGTGTCTATCCGGGTAAGCTTGCGGGATGGCTCATTTCATAATACATAATGTATATCATCCTTTCAAATTCTGATGAATTGTAAAACAAGAGTGTTCAAAACACATTGCTTGCTAGTATGTCAGTGTGACATACGGACAGACAAAAACTAAACAGAAGTGTGTCACACCAGAGATGTAGATCTTATGCATGTTCCTGGTTACACTGCTAAGAAAGGCAACACAAAATTGCAGAAAAATGTTCCAAAGAGAGGATTTGGAAAATGTTAACCCTTTCCCTGATATAGATGCTTTTTAAGGCCTCTCCTGCAGATGACTTTTTAAAAATACGCGACAAAAGAAGAAATTGCTCAAAACAAGCAATTTCTCCTTTTGTCACCATGTTTTCAACTCTGTTCAATTATAATACTTTCATTTAAAGGGAGCTTCCAATTTTTTTCGGGTATGTTTTCAAAGTCGCCTGCTGCAGATTTGTTAAATGTTGGAAAGGGAGGGTAAACTGAAGACATATAAAGCAAAACAGCCCAGCTCTCCTGTTGCTTGGTCTTTTTACAAATCAACATTGCTGGAAGGTATAACAGGTTGTAATAGGAACATTTCTACGAAATGATTTGAAAATCAAGTTTTCACTAGACCATAAAGGTTTAAACAGTTCAGCAAGTAGCAGTCATGTATTGTTTACCAATCAACTTGACTTGATGAAATCTGGTAGAAGGTCAACCATGGACATTCGGACGAGAAGAAGATTTTTAAGGCATAAATTGTAACAGATCCCCATCACCTGGATGCCATTTACCCATTAACATGGCAAATAATCTGGAAGAGGGTCAACCAAGGAACAATAATGCAAAAATTATTTGAAAATTGG
The DNA here is from genome assembly GCA_031761405.1 of Serripes groenlandicus. Taxonomy (NCBI): domain Eukaryota; kingdom Metazoa; phylum Mollusca; class Bivalvia; order Cardiida; family Cardiidae; genus Serripes; species Serripes groenlandicus. The sequence continues at coordinate 980,511 of JASEVX010000044.1, read as the reverse complement.
CAAATCAGTTTCCATGGAGAATATTTTAAAGTTTTCATTCTTTTGGTTTCCATGAAAAGCTATGCAAGGATCAAAAGGTTTTAACATAAATTAAGAGAGGACACTGAGTGGATGCTTTATATGAAGTTTTGCCACAAGTGGTCAAGTGGTTACAGAGGAGATGTTTTAAAAGCAAAATGGTTGATGCACACACAAGAGACAAAATGCTTTATGATTTGACATAATTTTGTCTTGCCTCATACAGTGGAGCTAATTTAAATAATAATGTAAAATAGGGCGGTGTTTACTATTGGATTAATTAAATCCTGCATTTACCTGAATCACAAAATCGACCAGTCCAACCTGTTGCACAGTTGCATCGAAACGTTCCTGGTAGGTTGGTGCATGTAGCTTCGTTTGAACATAAACTATTCGCACATTCATCTATATCTAGAAATAGAATACCAGTTTAAAGTGTAGACATTTTAGACTCATCTGCAGCGGATGACTTTTGAAACATTGTGGCAAAAGGGAAAATCCCTCATAATGAGCAATTTCTACTTTTGCTACAATGTTTTCAACACTATTCAATAATTATAACAAGAGGAAATATATTCAATAATTATTACAATATTTCATCAATCCTATGTCTTTACCCTTTCCCACTTACAACAAATCTGCAGCAGACGACTTTGGAAAAAATCAAGGACAAACTATGAAAAATCTCTATCAGAGAATAGTTGAAAGCAATGTGTCAAAAGGATAAATTGCTCATTATGAGTTGTCTGCTGCTTAACCCTTTCCCTCATACGACAATTCTGCAACAGACGACTTTGAACATATTTTGTCAAATAATGGAAAATCTCTATAATTGAATGGATAACCTATGACTAAATATGGAAAACATTGTGACAAAAGGAGAAATTGCACGTTTTGTGCAATTTCTTCTTTTGTTACTATGTTTTTAAAAAGCCGTCTGCTGCAGAGGCGTCAGAAAGCATCTATATGAGGGAAAGGGTTAAACGTGTATCTGATATGGCATTCTTACAGAGTTGCTGTTTGAAAATATCTGTGTGAAAAACAAATAATACGATCTGGAAAACTTGAATTGCAGTATCAATATCAAGTGAAAAAAGAAAAAAGATAAAAAAGAAATTGCTCATGTTTTCTCAAATGTCTTCTGTTTCCATACACTTTGCTTAATTACCAAATGTTTTTTTTATAAATTGGTTTTGATATAAAGTTTAACCCTTTCCATCATATAGACACTTTCTGACACCTCTGCAGCAGACGGCTTTGTAAAAACATGTCGACAAAAGAAGAAATTGCTCAAGATGAGCAATTTCTCCTTTTGTCAATATGTTTTCAAATCTATTCAATTATTGAACTTTCGTATAAAGGGATTTTCCATTTTATTTCAGGTATGTTTTTAAAGTCATCTGCTGAATATTGTATGTGGGAAAGGGTTAATCTATCAAAGTGCAAACTTAATTAAATAAAGAAGTACTATGAAATTATGTCATGTGACTCCAGAAGAAAAAGATATTGTTGAGTTTGAATAGGCAAATAAAGTCCACGCTAATCTGATCTCTTTCTTTACTTAGTCCACTTCACCTGTCCTTTCTTACCCTTTCCCACCTGCAGACACATTTTGATGCAATAGCAGCAGACGACATTTTAAAACATTGTGGCCAAAGGTGAAATTGATCATCATGAGCAATTTCACATTTGGCCACAATGTTTTCAACTTTGTTTAACGATTAAGCTATGTTTTTTTGAGATTTTTCAGGATTTTGTCAATATGTTTTCAAAGTCGTCTGCTGCAGATTTGTTGTATTTGGGAAAGGGTTAAGGGTAAATAGAATTTTCAAATTACGGGGAAGTCGTGAGGATCTTACCTTGGTCACAAAATTCCCCGGTAAAGCCCGGAGAACATACACAGTAAAATGTTCCAGGTAGATTCTGACATAGTCCGTTGTTGCATGGTGGGTTACCAGGCGCGGCACACTCATCAACGTCTGAAAACAAATATCACACCTTACTTACGGATACAGACAACCTTTCATGCCTGTGCTATAGACAACCTTTAAAACAACAAGTCTTCTGCAGCAGAAGAATTTTGAAAACATTTTGGCAAAAATATGGAAGAATTAATGTATAATTAATAAATTATTGAATAGTTGTGGCATAAAAGGAGAAATTTGTAATTATGAGTAATAACTCCTGTTGCCACAATGCTTTCAAACTCCATCTACTGCAGATGTTTTAAAAAGCCTATTTGTTTTTATTGTCAACTGAGTATTAACAGCAAATGATGGCAGATGGTTATAATGAAAAAAATGTTGTCAAATAGAATTCTTGTGCTCTGAACATTTACTGGTGGAAGACAGTGGTGCAAAGGTAGAGCGCTGGTCTCTCGTACAAAAGGTCCCAGGTTTGAGTCCTGTGATGAGCGGGTTCTGACTTCGGGTTTTTCCACAGAAACGGGGCGAATACTAGTAGAGTCTCTAGGAAGCAGACATTGAGTGTGATTAATATAAGCTGAAAGCTTGTTTCGCAATCGATGAAAAATAAATTAGTTTAAACTATCATTTAATAGTCTAAAGCCATCCGAATAACAAGTTTAAAGTAACTAAAAAAATGGTCATGCTAGGGTAATATATCTTTTATCTGGAATTAAACTATGGGTGCCCAGCTATTTGTATGCCAAGTTTGAATTTAAATACATTACATAGTTACCAGTACTAAATTTTGTTTTAGATGCTTAATCACTTCATGTCACCTAAAGTTTCAATTTTTCCCTACATGTTTCAAAGCAGAAGACTTAACCCTTTACCTCATATATACACTTTCTGACGCCTCTGCAGCAGACGGCTTTTTGAAAACAGTGACAAAAGAAGAAATGGGACAAAACGAGCCATTTCTCCTTTTGTCAATATGTTTTCCACTTGTTCAATATGTTCAAAGTCATCTGCTGCAGAATTGTTGTATCAGGGTAAAGGTTTCAATTATGTTATAGTAATATCACAGCATTTCCTGGGTTAAGATACCAGTACTACTGGTCCATTAGTCCGGACACCAGTGAGTCAGTCATGGCGCTAACCTTCCAAAGGTGGGTCTCTGTGGGAAAAAGTCCAGAATTAAAGTGAGAATATTTATGTAACCTGTTTGACAAAATTCGCCCATCCACTGTTCTTGACACTGACAGCCTGCTAGTCCACTAGACGATATGTTGCATGTTCCATTATTCAAACAAATCAATGAACTACATAAGTCTGAAATATTTAAAAAAATCAAAGTTTAGCCCTTTCCCATATACGACCATCCTGCAGCAAACGACTATGAAACTGTCTACTAAAACATATGGTAAATCTATATGATTGTAGGCATACCGGTAATTACTGATAAAAGTTGAAAACATTGTGGAAAAAGGAGAAATTGCTTGTTTTCAGCAATTTCTCCTTTAGTCACGATGTTTTAAAAAGTTGTCTGCTGCAGAGGCGTCAGAAAGCGTCTAATGCAATCAATCAAATCATCCTAAAAACCCTTTTCCACGTACAGAAAATCTGCAGCAGACGACTTTGAAAATATATCTTAAAACATTTGGAATCTCCCTTAATTTAAATGAAAGTACAATAATTGCATAGAGTTGAAAACATGGTGACAAAAGAATAAATTGCTTATTTTGAGCAATTTCTTCTTTTGTCGCCATGTTTTTAAAAAGCTGTCTGCTACAGAGGCGTCATAAAGCGTCTATATGAGGGAAAGGCTTCAATACACAACCTGAAGGTAAACACAATAACAAATACAAAAGTGTTTGAAAGGATCTCCAGCCAAGAAGTCATTAACCCTTTCCCTCATATAGACGCTTTCTGACGCCTCTGCAGCAGGCGGCTTTTTGAAAACATAGTGACAAAAGAAGAAATTGCACAAAACGTGCAATTTCTTCTTTTGCCACAATGTTTTCCACTTTTAGTCATAGGTTATCCATTTAATAATAGAGATTTTCTATCTTTTGACAAAATATGTTCAAAGTCGTCTGCTGCAGAATTGTCGTATGAGGGAAAGGGTTAGCATTCTCACTCTGTGACATAGTCAGTAATAAAGGGAGATTATCGAAAATGAAATTTATAAAGGCATGCAGTAGGAGTTGTTTCCCTTGTTTCGTTTTTGTTTTGTCTTTCTTTTTTGTTCCTTTGAACATTTTACATACAACAAATCTCCCTTACAATATTTTCAACTCAGTTCAATTGTGAAACAATTATTTACAAAATTTTCAATATTGTGTTAATATATTTTTGAAGTCTTCTGCTGCAGATTTGTTGTGTGTGGGGGGTCTACTTTTTGACACCTCTGCAGCAGACAACTTTTGAAAACATTGTGACAAAAGGAGAAATTGCTCAGAACAAGCATTATCATTTTTTGCCACAATGTTTTCAACTTTATACAATTATTACACTTTCATTTATTGAGTTGTTATATAATATATATTAGCAATGATGATTTCAAAGTCATCTGCAGATTTGTTGTATGAGGGAAAGGGGGTTCAGTGAATGAATGGACAGAAAACGGAGAAATGGTCTTTATGTATATACCCCAACCAGGCCAGGCAACTTAAAACATAAAGTGTGCCTGACGGTCAGACTTAAGACTGAAGTAAGTGTTCTGAATGTGTCATCTTACGAAGGCACCACATACAGACACATACTTCTACAGCAGACAACATTTAAAAACAATGTGGCAAAAGGAGAAAATGTTCATAATTAGCATTTTTTTTTTCCTTTTGCCCCCAAATGTGTTTAGCTTTATTCAAAAATTGTTCTGTTAATGATTAAGAATCTCAATATTTGTGCCTTTATGTCTTCATAAATTATTTGGTGTATGTTGGAAAGGGTTTAAAGTTTGAAAAATGACCTACCATCATTACAATGTATGCCTGTAACCTCAGGTGGACAGGCACACATGTACGACCCTGCTGTGTTGGTGCAAGTTCCATTTCTACAAAGTGTGGGATTCGCCATGCATTCATCCATATCTGTAAATACAGCATTACATCTAAAAGTGTTCATTCTGAAGAGCTAAAACCTTACCCACATAGGGCCTTTTTCTGACACCTTTGTTGCAGAGGACTTTTGAAAACACTGTGGCAAAAGTAGATATTGCTCATAATGACCAATTTCACCTTTGGCCTCAATGGGTTTTTTCAAATCTTTTCAATGATTTCATTTTCATCTATGGAGAGTTTCAATATATTTGCCAAGATGTTTTCAAAATTTACATCTGCAGATTGTTGTATGTGGGAAAGGACTTCAGTACAGTATCTGTTAACCCTTTCCCTCATACGACAATTCTGCAACAGACGCCTTTCAACATATTTTGAGAAAAAAATAGAAAATCTCTATAATAGGATTGATAACCTATGACTAAAAGTGGAAAACATTGTAGCAAAATGAGAAATTGCTTGTTTTGAGTAATTTCTTCTTTTGTCACTATGTTTTCAAAAAGCCGTCTGCTGCAGAGGTGTCAGTGTAACCTCTATAAACAGCAACTCCGATGAGCAAATACCTCTATAGTCCAACACCGACATCTCTCATACAAGGTTAATTTTAACACTTTCCCACTTACAGACAAATTTATGACTGATATTACCAGATAGGATGTTCGTGATCAATGTAATATAATTAAGTTTAACCCTTTCCCTCATAAAGACGCTTTCTGACACCTCTACAGCAGACAACTTTTTGAAAACATAGTGACAAAAGAAGAAATTGTTCATAATCATCAAGTTCTTTTTTTGCCACAATGCTTTCAATGCCCACATACAACAAATCTGCAGCAGACGACTTTGAAAACATCTCAAGATATATGGAAAATCTCCATTAATGAAGATGTACTTATTGAATAGTGTTGAAAACATTGTTTCAAAAGGAGAAATTGTTCGTTTTGAATAGAGTAACTGTCTGTAACATGTCTACATTGATTGCTGTAGACATATATTTAGCATAATTTAAACTTAATTATATTACATTGATTACGAAATAACCTATCAGATAATATCAATCATGCTCAATCTCTGCTTCCTGGAGACTTAACCAGTACTCCTGCCGTCTGTGTGGCAAAATCCCAAAAGATAGGACCTGATCATCACAGGATTCGACCCACGGACCGTTGGTAAAAGAAGCCAGCACTCTACCACAGCACCTCTGTCCTCCATTTATGCTTCTGTGGTACACTAATACATGTATTTGACATTTTTCACATCATCTAAATGTATTACCGATTTCACAAAGTGTTCCTCTCCATCCAGGTAGACATATACATGTGAAGTTACCGGCCGTGTTACGACAGACAGCGCCATTCTGTCAGGGAGACCCTAAACATTCATCGGCATCTGCAGTTGAACAAGAATATTGGATGGTTTATTAGAGTTTACCTGATAAATATAATATATATAATCTCAAAAAGAATTATACTTAATCCATCCCAACATACAACCAATTGGTTGCAGACAAGTTTGAAGACATATGAGTCAAAAATATGGAAACTCTCTTTAAATAAATGAAAGAACTGTTATTGAATAAAGTTGAAAATACTGAGGCAAAAAGAGAAAACGTATGTATGTGGGAAAGGGTTCTTCTAATTCAAATTTAACTTTATTCCACAACACTCCTTGAGAGAAAATATATTCCTCTGCTTAACCCTTTTCCTCTTACAACAATTCTGCAGCAGACTACTTTGAACATATTTTGTCAAAAAATAGAAAATCTCTATAATTGAATGGATAATCTATGACTAAAATTGAAAAACATTGTGGCAAAAGGAGAAATTGCTCGTTTTGAGCAATTTCTTCTTTTGTCACTATGTTTTCAAAAATCCGTCTGCTGCAGAGACGTCAGAAAGCGTCTATATAAGGAAAAGGGATAAACAGAATGTTGATCTAGAGGCGTTGCCCTGTACTCTTAAGTTTCCAATAGTTACATCCTTTCACAGATTATTTCAAAGCAGATTAACCTTTCCGACATACAGAAGCTTTCTGACGCCTCTGCAGCTGACGACTTTTGAAATTGTTGTGTCCAAAGGTGCAATTACTCATGATGAGCAAATTCTACATTTGCCAGAATGTTTTGAACTTAACTCAATTCATTAATTGTTCTTTCTATTAAAGAGAGTCTCCATATTTTGCCTAGATAATTTCAAAGTTGTCTGCTGCAGATTTACCCACATACAACAGATAAGCAGCAGACGACTTTGAAAATGTCTATGCAAAATTATTGAAAATCTCTATAATTGTAGGTATAATTACTGTAATAAGTTAAAAATTTGTGGCAAAAGGAGAAATTGCTTATCATGAGCAATTTCAACTTTGGCCAATGTTTTCAAATGTCGTTTGTTGCTATTGCATCAAAAAGCGTCTATAGGTGGGATAAGATTAAAATGTGAAATTGGATAAACGACAAAATAAAAGACAGACCTAGTTCACATCTTTGCCCTTTATAGTTAGGCATACAGGAACAGTTAAAGGATCCATCAACGTTGGTACAGGTTCCTCCATTCATACACTGTCCTGGGCTCTCAACACACTCATCTATATCTACACAGAGAAACAGGAAATAAGCGTAGTTAAATGTCTCGCTGTCATCCACTTTGACAATAAATATAAAGAAGGGTACTAGATGTATCTTTGATTCAAATTTGAAAGCCTAGTACAATGTATTTATTGAGAAAAAACATAAAAAAAAATAAAAAAATAAAAAAACATTGTGGAACAAGAAAATGTGTCCATGGAACACGGATGCCCCGGTTGTTAACTATATTTTAAAACGGACGGACGAACAGTTGGTCCAACCTCAAATTGATACAATTTTTTAAACAATGATATGTTGATTGTCATTTGTGTGAAGTTTCATAATGATAGGACATCAGGTTCACTAAAATCTAACTTGACCAAAAACTTTAACCTGAGAATGGAATGGACGAACAGACAGACGAACAGACGGATGAACAGTTGGTCCAACCTCAAATTGATACAATTTTTTAAACAATGATATGTTGATTGTCATTTGTGTGAAGTTTCATAATGATAGGACATCAGGTTCACTAAAATCTAACTTGACCAAAAACTTTAACCTGAGCGGGACGGACGAACGGACGAACGGACGGACGGACGGACGGACGGACGGACTAACAGACCGGAAAACTATATGCCCCTCGTATGCCGGGGCATAAAAAGGAGAAATTGCTCATAATGAGTCATTTCTTCTTTTGTCAAAGACTTCTCTAGAATGCAGGGAATGCCAAGTTAACTTAAATACTGTTAAAAGCAGAGTAACACATCCTTAAACCCTTTCCCTCATATAGACGCTTTCTGACGCCTCCCGCAGCTTCTCAAAAGAAGCATCTAATTGATTTTCTTGGTACCCACAACATGGGTTTTTTTTCAGTAAAAAGTGAGTCAAAATGCGTCTGCAAGTAGGAAGAGGTTTATTTTTTTCATTTTAAACAACAAACCTGTTTCACATGTAGTCCCATTCCATCCAGTGTTAGAACAATCACAAAAGAACATCCCAAACTGGTTAAAACATTCGCCACCATTTTTACATACTGGGGGAATGTCCAAACATTCGTTACGGTCTTAAAAACACATAGAAAATGATAATAATTGCGTTTTTTTGTTTTATTTCTATGGTGGGGTCTGCCTTTTTTCAGTTTTTTCTTGGGTTAGTTGCCAGCCCTAATGATTCATTTTTTCTTACATCAGTGATCCCTCGTAATGCAACCCGCACAATCCTCAGCTCCGAGGAGAGAGAAAGCTATTACTACCATTTTTAAAATCTCTGATCGGAGATCAAACCCGCGACCACCCACACCCGATTCAGATGTCTATTGTTCCACTACACCACTGCAGCATGGCAGGGAACAAAGAAGTTCTCTACCAGTTAGGGCAGGGGCAAACATACCTTGACATTACATAGAAACAAAGCAATATAGGACATGTCACAGGAAAACCAACTTTAAGGACTTTGCAGAGGTCTTGTTAAGATAACACCTTCATCAGGATCTTCCCAGATCAACATCCGTTTGTACAAGTAGCCTAAAGTCCTCTGACAAACATTAATTGATTGATTGATTGGGATTTAACGCCGTTTTAAACAATTTCTAAGTTATATCACGGCGGCCAGTTCACCTACTCATGCATTTCCTGGTTTTCTCACACCAGTACTCCACACAACAATCTTCCCAAGCAACTGGCTGCTTTTCCACATAGACTTAGCCCATTGGTGGAAGACGAATGACGCATGTCGCATTGACTTTTGTCAATCGTCTGAAAGAAAGTTGGCCAAGCCGGGATTCAAACTCACAACCCCTGAATTGACAGCCCTACTGACTGAGCTACCAGGGCTCGGCCTCTGACAAACAAATATGAGCAACAAAGGATGATACAAGTATGCATTTTGGTTGAACATGTAGTTGCATTCATCCCCTTTTTCCACAACATATAACAAATCTACAGCAGAAAACTTTGAGAATTTCAAGATTTATACTGATAAAGAGTGTAAATATTGCAGTCTTTTCAAAATTCTTGTTCTATGGCAGGTGTCAAATGTCGTCTGTGTGAAGAAACGGGTGAAATTATACTCCTTTTTGACTCACCAGAACTACATGTTGGTCCCTCCCATTCCGGGTCACATGTACAGTTAAATCCGCCCATATAGTTTTGACACGCCCCTCGTTTGTTACAAGAATCAGGATCTTCGCACTCATCCACATCTGAATCAAAATCAATATCAATAAGACTGTTTGAATGAACATATGTGTTGCCTTCCAATATGTCAGTTAGTGAATGTGTTGCATACAGACAGACAGACAGTGAATGGAAAAGTGATCCTTTTGTGTCCTCCTTGTCAAAGCAGATGACACATAAATTATTTGATGTGAATGTAACCGGGTATGGTATAATTACAGAGGAATAGATAACTGTTCTTTTCACCACAATATCTCTTGTTATTACACAACAAAACACTTTATTGTGTTTGATCAAAACAATCATCTCAGTGAGATGATCCTTTTGAGTACTCACAACATAGGGTTTGAACGGCAAAAAGGTATTTTAGAACATGAAAAAATGCCCCTTATCTAGAGCTCCGTTGTTAGGTTTAACCCTTTCCCTCAAATAAGATGCTTTCGGACGCTTCTGCAGCAGACAGCTTTTTAAAAACATAGTGACGAAAGAAGGAATTGCTCAAAACGAGCAATTTCTTCTTTAGCGACAATGTTTCGAACTTTTAATCATAGGTTATCCATTCAATTATAGAGATTTTCCATTTGTCGACAAAATATGTTCAAAGTCGTCTGCTGCAGAATTGTCATATGAGGGAAAGGGTTTAAAAAATGATTACATACAGTGTAGCCTGAAATGGACATTTCTAATGAACATGAGATAAAGATGTATGCCATGTAACACGATCATTTTGCACTTACTACAACATCTATCATCAATTATATTCAGTAATATTAACCCTTTCCTAGATTCAGATGCATTTTGACATGTTTTCAGTAGATGTTTAGACAGGTTTGGCTGTTAATAAATTGAGTATATGCTTCACTCATCAATTATTTATCTATTTATTTCAATTTTGCTACCATTTACCCCTTTCTGCAGCAGACGACTTCGAAAATATCTAGGCAAAAACACAGAAAAAATATCTCTATAAATGAAGGTAAAATTACTGAAAAATAATTGAAAACATTGTGGCAAAAGGAGAAATTGTTCGTTTTGCGTCAAAATGCGTCAAGCTATTTATCCTTGTCCCTAAATTTGTTCACATTTATATAAATAATAATGCTCCTGCTTTTCCAAATACAACTATTTTAATGGGATGTTTTCAATGCTGAGACTCTACACTTTCCCATATGTTTAGACCATCTGAAATATTGCAAACAAAAGGAGAAACTGCTGTTTTCGAATTCATTTGCTGCAGTTTGGTTGTAAGTGGGAAAAGGGTTAAAGGCAAAGGAAAAACAAAACCTACCATCTGTACAGTTCACTCCCTTCCATGTATTTGGGCAGCGACAGGAATAGCTGCCCGTCGTGTCGATACAAATACCACCATTCTCACAGGGGCTGTCAAACTGACATTCATTCTTGTCTGTAAGAAACGAAACCTTACCCCGTTACAAATACGCTTTGATGTCTTTTAACCCTTTCCCTCATATAGACGCTTAATGATGCCTCTGCAGCAGACAGCTTTTTGAAAACATAGTGACAAAAGAAGAAATTGCTCAAAACGAGCAATTTCTCCTTTTGACGCAATGTTTTCCACTTTTAGCCATAGGGTATCCATTCAATTATTGAGATACAGTATTCCAGTTTTTGTAAAATATGTGTAAAGTCGTCTGCTGCAGAACTGTTGTATGAGGGAAAGGGAAAGTGGAAGACCAGTGAGGCAATGGCCAAACAAGAAAAAAGGTAGATAACACAGTACATATAGGAAGGTTAGAGTTATGGTTCTTGTACACTGTACATCTGCAGGTTGAAAGCTAATTCATACCAAATATGAAGTTGAAACATTAGGAAAGAAATGAGAAAATGGCTGAACAAAAAACAAATGACAAGGAAGATAACTAGAGTTATGTTCCATGTATTATTTTATTCTCTCAGTGCACTAGGTATCAGTGATGCAAATATGCAATGAATCCGCCAAGCAGTAACAAAGTAATGAACAATTAATGCAAAGTGTGATAGACAGGCAGACATCAGATAAATGATTCTTGACCCTTTCAAACATACAGCAAATATGCAGCAGATGACTTAGAAAACTTCCAGTCAAACATTTGGAAAATATCTATTAATTCAACTTAAACTATTGATTAGACATTGTGGAAAAAGATGTATTACTCAATATAAGCAATTTCTTCTTTTGCCACAACCTTGTCAAAAGTTGTCTGCTGCAAATGTGTCAAAATATGTCTGCATGTGGAAAAGGACAAAGTTTCTCCCTTCATTACAGGCAGGTGACCCCAAAAAATGGGTCAGCTATATTTTAATGTTAAACCTATATACAAAGTTGCGTGACTAACATAAGCAGCTGACAAGTTACAGCATGTTACAAAACAGTCTGACGCTTGGTTATTTGAAGATGAGGCAAAAAGGATTTCAAACCTGTGCTTAAGACTACCTTTGTTAAGCAATTCCCTGTCTATAGCAACCACACTTTTAATTTCCCCATTACTCATTTCCTGCTTAAAGGACCCTGTAATTAAGACCACCTGTGAACAAAAAACAGATTGTTCTCTATCCATGGATGGTCTTATAACACAGGTTGGACTGTACATTTAAATATCTTTTATATGAGCAAAGGTAATATTTTACTATTATTCATACCACTTGAAATATTTTTAAATTTAATATAGTTTAACCCTTTCCCACATACAACAAATCTGCAACAGACGACTTTGAAATGGTTTGGGCAAAAATTTGGGAACATCTATAAATAGAATTGTTATTATTCAATAGAGTTGATAACATTGTGTCAAAAGGAGAAATTGCTAGTCTTGAGCAATTTCTCCTTTTGTCACAAAGTTTCCGAAAGCTGTCTGCTGCAGACACGTCAGAAAGCGTCCATATGTGGGAAATGGTTAAATCATACTGACAGTACATTTGTACTCAGTCCAGTGCAGTAAGACTGAACTACAAATGATGGCAATTATTGAGTTCATCCAAACTAGACATTTACCAATAGTACATCATTCTGACCTGTGCAGTTGCACTCAAGACTTCTCATAGCATTTATACATATGTCCCCCAGTCTCACAGGCTGGTTTTCAAATTAAACATTTATAACTTACTGATAATACATCTGTTCCCAGTCCACTAATCAGTGCAGTTGCACTTAAAACTTCTAATAGGATAACATATGTCCTTCTGTCTCACAGACGGGTCTTCGAATTTAACATTTATAACTTACTGATAGTACATCTGTCCCCAGTCCACTGATCAGTGCAGTTGCACTGAAAACTACCAATAGTATTAGTGCATGTGCCCCCATTCTGGCAAGAGTTTCTCTGACATTCATCATCATCTGGAAAAAAAGACAAATTAACATTAAATTTTACTCTTTCCCACGTACAATAAGTCTGCAGCAAACAACTTTAAAAATGTCACGGCATAAGTATGAACAACCTCTACAAATGTGCTGAATGTCGGTTTTGTCCTCAGTGTTTTAGATCATTCCTTTTGTGTCGCGGCTGGGCCCAGAAATTTTCCAGTTTAGATGAACCAGTCGACATGTGCAAATTACACGTGCCAATTGGACACAGGAGGCAAAGCAATACAGACATGTTTTGACTTTGACTGATGACTGAGACAAGACAGACTCCTTAAGACCAAGCAAATGATAATATAATGTAGGTTATACATATAGCTGCAGGTGAGTGGACACAATAAGTCTGCAGCAGACAACTTTAAAAATGTTACGGCAAAATTATGGACAACCTCTACAAATGAAAATACAATTATTGAACGGAGTTGAAATTATTGCAGCAAAAGACAACTTTAAAAATGTCATTGCGTAATATATTGTACATAAAAAAATGAGTGTAAACGTTTTTTGAAGATTTAAAAGTTTTATATACAGTTATTTTTTAGTTATAGTGCTTCTATAGTGATTCTTTTATATTGGAACTATTATCTCAGCGGTATAGCTGGCAGTGCCACTATTCAAGAGTGGGGGTTTACCTATACAAAAAAAACATGGCAAAAGTATGGACAACCTCTAAAAATACCACTTCAAGGATCCTTTCTCACATGCAGAATGTATGTTGACATTTCTGCATGTGATAACTTAAAATTTCTAAATAATTTCAATTTCATCTGCTGCAGCTTTGTAATGTGTCAGAAAACAAAAACCTATAATCTTAGCATCTGTACAGTTGACACAGATCCAACAATACAAACATAGAACTAATAGCGAAAATCTGTACTGATCAACTATACAGGGAACTTTCATCAATAATAACCAATAATCTTACAATCTGTACAGTTGTCACCGATCCAACTCGACACACAGAAACACTGATAAGAGAATCTGTACTGATCAACTATACAGGGAACTTTCATCAATAATAACCAATAATCTTACAATCTGTACAGTTGTCACCGATCCAACTCGACACACAGAAACACTGATAAGAGAATCTGTACTGATCAACTATACAGGGAACTTTCATCAATAATAACCAATAATCTTACAATCTGTACAGTTGTCACCGATCCAACTCGACACACAGAAACACTGATAAGAGAATCTGTACTGATCAACTATACAGGGAACTTTCATCAATAATAACCAATAATCTTACAATCTGTACAGTTGTCACCGATCCAACTCGACACACAGAAACACTGATAAGAGAATCTGTACTGATCAACTATACAGGGAACTTTCATCAATAATAACCAATAATCTTACAATCTGTACAGTTGTCACCGATCCAACTCGACACACAGAAACACTGATAAGAGAATCTGTACTGATCAACTATACAGGGAACTTTCATCAATAATAACCAATAATCTTACAATCTGTACAGTTGTCACCGATCCAACTCGACACACAGAAACACTGATAAGAGAATCTGTACTGATCAACTATACAGGGAACTTTCATCAATAATAACCAATAATCTTACAATCTGTACAGTTGTCACCGATCCAACTCGACACACAGAAACACTGATAAGAGAATCTGTACTGATCAACTATACAGGGAACTTTCATCAATAATAACCAATAATCTTACAATCTGTACAGTTGTCACCGATCCAACTCGACACACAGAAACACTGATAAGAGAATCTGTACTGATCAACTATACAGGGAACTTTCATCAATAATAACCAATAATCTTACAATCTGTACAGTTGTCACCGATCCAACTCGACACACTGAAACACTGATAAGAGAATCTGTACTGATCATCTATACAGGGAACTTTCATCAATAATAACCAATAATCTTACCATCTGTACAGTTGACACCGATCCAACCCGACACACAGAAACACTTGTAGGAGAAATCTGTACTGACACATGTTGCATTGTTCTGGCATGGACTGTAGAGCGCACATTCATCAATGTCTGAAATCAATTAGTCAACCTACATCTGATTGTGTGTTACTCTGCTTTTAACAGTATTTCAGTTAATCCTTTCCCTCATACGACAATTCTGCAGCAGACGACTTTGAACGTATTTTGTCAAAACATAGAAAATCTCCAAAATTGAATGGATAACCTATGACAAAAAGTGGAAAACATTGTGACAAAAGGAGAAATTGCACGTTTTGTGCAATTTCTTCTTTTGTTACTATGTTTTCAAAAAGCCGTCTCCTGCAGAGGCGTCAGAGAGCATCTATATGAGGGAAATGGTTAACATGGCATTCTCTGCATTCTAAAGAAGTCTTTGACAAAAGAAGAAATTACTCACTATGAGTAATTTCTCCTTTTGCCACAATGTTAACAAAAGTTATTTGCTGTAGACGTTTCAAAATACATCTGCAATTTAGAAAGGGTTAAAACTTTATTCGACCATTAAATCTTAATTTAGAGGGCATTGTCCAGGGTGAGAAAATTCTTTTGAATACCTAAAACAGAAGGTTTAGCAGGAGAGCTTTTTTGGGAGAAAAAACTATTAACTCCCTTTCTCTTTGTATGCCACTGACAGAAGACTTGTATATTAAATAATTGAACTTTCATTATTTCTTCAAACTTCAAATATTGCCTTAATGTTTTCAATGCTATCTGCTGCAACCTTGTAGAAGGGGAATAGATTAAAGCATAAATGCGATATCGTGCCGGACGTCTATGATAGTCAAGGAAATCATATCTCTGTCACGGAGTCACTGAGGGACGAATGTTTGTCATAACAAACTAAAAAAATAAAATTTAGATGCATAATTTCACCAA
Organism: Serripes groenlandicus; assembly: GCA_031761405.1. Classification (NCBI taxonomy): domain Eukaryota; kingdom Metazoa; phylum Mollusca; class Bivalvia; order Cardiida; family Cardiidae; genus Serripes; species Serripes groenlandicus. Next base: position 964,572 of record JASEVX010000044.1, on the reverse strand, counting down.
TCTAATTTAGCTTTAGGCCTGTGCGAGACGCTGGACTAGACATGCTCCCTGCAGTACACAGGACATATTGACACTTATCTGTTAATTGGTACATCTGTTGGTGTGGTTATCACCAATCATCCGATAATTCATTCATTGGGTTATTGTTGTGCTTAAGGAGTCGGGGAGTGTACTTTTATACTAATTAATGTTTTATGATCTGAAATGACCTGTGTGAAGAAGCCTGCAATAATCCTGGTCTTTCTCAGAAAGTAATATTTGTCAAAAATAGTCAGAAAATGTAGAACCGAAATCAAGTCATGGCCGTCAAAACAATTACATTTTTCCCAAAGTTAAATACGTCTAAAATACTCCCAGATATGCACTAGAATGCACCACAGACGTTCCTCATTTTAAAAATAAGAGGACCATGATGGATCGTGATTTTTATTGTTTTTTACTTCATCCATATTAGCCCCGCCCCCTAGAGGCAATATTTTTACACCAAACAACATGGAATCTGAGAGAGGGTCACCCTAGAAACATTACTACAAAATTATTTGAAAATCAGCCTGATACTTTCGGAGAAGAAGATTGTTTAAATTTTAACAATAGTCCCGCCCTATGGTGGCCATGTTTTCTGACCAATCAACATGGCTTGAAGGAACCTGATAGTGGGTCACTTAAGAAACATTTCTGCATTATTATTTGAAAATCAGCCTGACACTCTCAGAGGAGAAGATTTTTTAAGTTTTCACAATATCAATTTAAGGCAAAATGGCCCCGCCCCCCGGTGGCTATTCTTTTCGACTAATCAACATGGCTTGAAGGAATCTGATAGTGGGTCACTTAAAACATTTCTACAAAATTATTTGAAAATCTGCCAACCACTTTGGGAAGAGAAGAGAAAGTTTTTTTCGTTTCGTTACCATGGAAACCAGAATTCTGCGTGGATCCCAACAATTTGAAGGAATTCTGGTGAGATTATTGAGTGAATGCTTTCTGTGAAGTTTCAACAAAATTAACCTGCTGGTTACTGAGGAGATGTTGATGGACAAAAGGCGATCACAATAACTCATCTTGAGCACTTCGTGCTCAGGTGAGCTAAAAAAACAGGGTTGGATGGTAATTAAGTTGGCTGTCCCGGAATAACAAAAATTATCAGATGTATCGTTAAAGAGTTTTTGAATTTATGATCTAGAAAATGTTATCCAGTTTAGGGGTCCCACTGGATGGCATCATAAAAATTAACAAAATTTCTCAACCTGACATGGCAAGTAAGATGAACAGTACCAGAAACCACCTATTGTTTTAACCTTTTCCAACATACAGATACTTCTGACGCCTCTGCAGGGGATGGCTTTTGAAATAATTGTGGCAAATGGAGAAATTGCTCATAATAAGCAATTTCTCCTTTTGCCACAATAATTTCAACTTTCATTTATAGATTATTTTTTTTTCATTTTTACCAAGATGATTTCAAAGTCATCTGCTGCAGATTTATTGTATGTGGGAATGGGTTAAACCACACATACCTGTTTCACACTGGTTCCCGGTTCGACCTGGTAGACATGAACAAGTGTAGGAACCATCTGTATTTGTACATGTACCATTATACTGACAGGGTTCTTGTAGAGTGTCACACTCGTTGACGTCTGTAAAAACAAGAACAAAACTGAGATACCTTCTAAAAACATGAGGTTTTGAATAACTTAAATGATGATGACTCCATCAAATATATTATTTGATCCTACCCCATATGCATAAATTTGCAGCAGATGACAGATTTTTTTGTCCCGGAAAGGTCACCAGAAAATGACTACATGTATGGATTAACAGTCCTATACAACTCCTCTACATGTAGGTCCAGTCTTTGTTTTAGAACACAGAAATAACTGTGATAAACAGTCCTATACCATTCCTCTGAGTCTTGATGACTTTAAGTCCTTAATGCTTACCCATATTACAAGTAGTACCTGTCCATGTTTTAGGACACAGAAATAACATTGATTAACGGTCCTATATATTTCCTTAATGACTTTAAGTCCTTAATCCTTACCCGTATTACAAGTAGTTCCTGTCCATGTTTTAGGACAGAGGCATAACTGTGATGAACTTCCTATACACGTCCCTCCATTCTTACAGGGGTTTGCCTTACATCGATTGATAGCTGTGACAAAGAAAATTTAGACACATTTCACACAACCTTATATTTAATGCTTATATTATTTAATTTCTTCCTTTCAGACATTATTTACACTTCATTGAGTGATTATGCTCCTTACACTAGACTTGACATAAGGTGAATGTTTCTTGTTCTAAAATCCTTATTTCTTTTTAAACCCTATGTTGTGCACAATGGGGGCGGGGGGAAAGACAAAGAAGGAAAAATGCCTCAATTTGTTCATAAAATCAATTCTCCGATAAAATTCCCTCCTGGTTTTCAAATCCTTGATTGGACACTGGTTGCAACAATTATATTCATATCTATTAACCCTTTCCGTCATACGACAATTATGCAGCAGACGACTTTGGACGTATTTTGTCAAAACATAGAAAATCTCCATAATTCAATGGATAAATTGTGCAATTTCTTTTCTTGTCACTATGTTTTCAAAAAGCCGCCTGCTGCAGAGACGTCAGAAAGCGTCTATATGAGGGAAAAGGTTAAAAATCATACTTGCATTTAATTATTGATTTTCCTTAATTTTTTACCATTTTTGTTTTCAAATTTGCTTACTGCAGATTTGTTGTATGTGGGAAAGGGTTAAGAGCAATACTGTAGGGAAATTCCCACTTTATTCCTTCTTTGTTAAATATCAAGAAATTTTCAAAGTGATTATTTTGGTTTCATAAGAGCCCACAATGCAATAAGACTTAAATGTGATTAACAAATGAGAAAAACAGTAAAACTTCCATGTGTATAAGAAACTGAAAACTTGCACAAGCTTACAACTTTGACATCTATCCCCCTTCCAGTCAGCAGTGCAGACGCACTGGAAGCCTCCATCAGAGTTGGTGCAGGTGCCCCCATTATAACAAGCTGGTGCTAAAGTGGTACACTCATCAATATCTGTTTAAAAAAACAAAATCAAATATGAGTTTGTCACAGAATTTCATCTGTTATTAATAGAGAAATTTAGAACTGTCATTAACTGTGATTTTATCTATTCCCATATATGAGATGTCTGCAACAGAAAAGATATATACCTGTAGGTAAAAATATACAAAATTTCAATAAATGGAAAATTATTGAATAAAATTGAAAAGATTGTGACAAAAGAAAAAATGGCTCATTATGAGCAAATCACCAAAGGGGAAAGGGAAAACATCCCTGCTAACTGGTTTGATAAAATAAACGAAAGCTTGAAGTTAAAGGGGAGATCAATTTAGAATACCTGGCCCCATTTCCATCAACGATACTTAGCGCTAAGTAGTACTTAACGTATTATATCATTATTACGTTTCCTAATGAAAATGCCTGAATACTTTGTGTATTAAACATCTAAAATTGAAGCTAGTCATGGAAAAAATCTTATCCCTTTCTCACATATAGACGCTTTCTGAGTTCCTTTCAGCAGACGACTTTTGAAAACATTGTGGCAAAAGGAGAAATTGCTCAAAACAAGCCATATTCCATATTTTTGTTGAGATGATTTCAAAGATGTCTGCTAATAAATTTGATGTATGTGGGAAAGGGTTAAAGGTAGAATCAACTCTATCACTGTGCCATTGTTTTCAACTAAAACAAGTGTTACCTGTATCATTGTCATCAACTAAGACAAGTGTTACCTGTCTCAATGTCATCAACTAAGACAAGTGCTACCTGTGTCACTGTCATCAACTAAGACAAGTGTTACCTGTGTCAGTGTCATCAACTAAAACAAGTGTTACCTGTGTCACTATCATCAATTAAAACAAGTTATACCTGTCTCAGTGTCATCAACTAAAACAAGTGTTACCTGTGTCAGTGTCATCAACTAAAACAAGTGTTACATGTGTCACTGTCATCAACTAAAACAAGTGTTACCTGTGTCACTGTCATCAACTAAAACAAGTGTTACCTGTGTCACTGTCATCAACTAAAACAAGTGATACCTGTGTCACTGTCATCAACTAAAACAAGTGTTACCTGTGTAACTGTCATCAACTAAAACAAGCGTTACCTGTGTCAGTGTCATCAACTAAAACAAGTGTTACATGTGCCAGTGTCATCAACTAAAACAAGTGTTACCTGTGTAACTGTCATCAACTTAAACAAGTGTTACCTGTGTCAGCGTCATCAACTAAAACAAGTGTTACATGTGTCAGTGTCATCAACTAAAACAAGTGTTACCTGTGTCAGTGTCATCAACTAAAACAAGTGTAACCTGTGTCACTATCATCAACTAAAACAAGTTATACCTGTCTCAGTGTCATCAACTAAAACAAGTGTTACCTGTGTCAGTGTCATCAACTAAAACAAGTGTTACATGTGCCAGTGTCATCAACTAAAACAAGTGTTACCTGTGTAACTGTCATCAACTAAAACAAGTGTTACCTGTGTCAGCGTCATCAACTAAAACAAGTGTTACCTGTGTCAGTGTCATCAACTAAAACAAGTGTTACCTGTGTCAGTGTCATCAACTAAAACAAGTGTAACCTGTGTCACTATCATCAACTAAAACAAGTGATACCTGTCTCAGTGTTATCAACTAAAACAAGTGTTACCTGTGTCAGCGTCATCAACGAAAACAAGTGTTACATGTGCCAGTGTCATCAACTAAAACAAGTGTTACCTGTGTCAGTGTCATCAACTAAAACAAGTGTTATCTGTGTCAGTGTCATCAACTAAAACAAGTGTTACCTGTGTCAGTGTCATCAACTAAAACAAGTGTTACCTGCGTCACGGTCATCAACTAAAACAAGTGTTACCTGTGTCACTGTCATCAGCTAAAACAAGTGTTACCTGTGTCAGTGTCATCAACTAAAACAAGTGTTACCTGTGTCAGTGTCATCAACTAAAACAAGTGTTAACTGTGTCAGTGTCATCAACTAAAACAAGTGTAACCTGTGTCAGTGTCAACAACTCAAACAAGTGTTACCTGTGTCACTGTCATCAACTCAAACAAGTGTTACCTGTGTCAGTGTCATCAACTCAAACAAGTGCTACCTGTGTCACTGTCATCAACTCAAACAAGTGTTACCTGTGTAACTGTCATCAACTTAAACAAGTGTTACCTGTGTCACTGTCATCAACAAAAACAAGTGTTACCTGTGTCACTGTCATCAACTAAAACAAGTGTTACCTGTGTCACTGTCATCAACTAAAACAAGTGTTACCTGTGTCACTGTCATCAACTAAAACAAGTGTTACCTGTGTCACTGTCATCAATTAAAACAAGTGTTACCTGTGTCACTGTCATCAACTCAAACAAGTGTTACCTGTGTCACTGTCAAAAACTCAAACAAGTGTTACCTGTGTCATTGTCAAAAACTCAAACAAGTGTTACCTGTGTCACTGTCAAAAACTCAAACAAGTTTTACCTGTGTCAGTGTCATCAATTAAAACAAGTGTTACCTGTGTCAGTGTCATCAACTCAAACAAGTGTTACCTGTGTCAATGTCATCAACTAAAACAAGTGTTACCTGTGTCACTGTCATCAACTCAAACAAGTGTTACCTGTGTCACTGTCATCAACTCAAACAAGTGTTACCTGTGTCACTGTTATCAACAAAAACAAGTGTTACATGTGTCACTGTCATCAACTAAAACAAGTGTTACCTGTGTCACTGTCATCAACTAAAACAAGTGTTACTTATGCCAATGTCATCAACTCAAACAAGTGTTACCTGTGTCAATGTCATCAACTCAAACAAGTGTTACCTGTGTCACTGTCATCAACTCAAACAAGTGTTACCTGTGTCACTGTCATCAACTCAAACAAGTGTTACCTGTGTCACTGTTATCAACAAAAACAAGTGTTACCTGTGTCACTGTCATCAACAAAAACAAGTGTTACCTGTGTCACTGTCATCAACAAAAACAAGTGTTACCTGTGTCACTGTCATCAACAAAAACAAGTGTTACCTGTGTCACTGTCATCAACTAAAACAAGTGTTACCTGTGTCACTGTCATCAACTCAAACAAGTGTTACCTGTGTCACTGTCATCAACAAAAACAAGTGTTACCTGTGTCAGTGTCATCAACTAAAACAAGTGTTACCTGTGTCACTGTCATCAACTAAAACAAGTGTTACCTGTGTCACTGTCATCAACTAAAACAAGTGTTACCTGTGTCACTGTCATCAACTAAAACAAGTGTTACCTGTGTCACTGTCATCAACTCAAACAAGTGTTACCTGTGTCACAGTTCTGTCCCATCCAACCCTCAAGACAATATCATGTATAGGACCCAGCGGTATTCAGACATGTAGCCCCATTTTGACACACCCCTTCTGTGCACTCATCTATGTCTGTAAGGGAGAGAAAACTTGGTTATATCTTAAACTGTTCAACATACAACTTCGGGGCAAACTCTGTAAATTGTAATTTTATTTTTGACTAGACTTAACCCTTTCCCACATACAACAAATCTGCAGCAGATGACTTTGAATACATACCCAATACAAATTGGAAACTCCTTTTAAATGAAAGCACAATAATGGAATATAGTTGAAAACATGGTGACAAAAAGAGAAATTGCTTGTTTTGAGCAATTTCTTCTTTTGTCTACATATTTTCAAAAAGCCATCTGTTGCAGAGGCGTCAGAAAGCATCTATATGAGTAAAGGGTTGTTGCCAAGGAGAAGTTGCTCCTTTTTCCACAATATTTTCAAATCACGTCTGCTGCAAATGCATCAAAATGTGTCTGCAAATCGGAAAGAGGTTAAAATTTGAATACTGATCTAGTATCTGAAACTTTCAAAAACATTCCAGGGATAAAAATGTCCCATCTGGAAAAGCTCTCCTTCGTCACTAAAAAGAGTAAACTCTTCTGAATTGAAAAAATCTGAGGGAAAGGAGGAATACATGTTATACTTCAACTTAAGTAGACAAATGGATGAAGGTAGTAGGGCTGATAAAAGTACATGTGTATATGTAAGAAACTAAAAATGAAATCAATCAGAAATTGCTCATTATTATAAGCAAATTTCTTTAAAATACTAGAATGGAGTGCTCAGCGGAGCATATGTGTCACCTACTCCTGCTCATTGAAAGTGTGACGAAAAAGTGTTACGAAAAAGTGTGACGAAAAAGTGTGACGAAAAAGTGTGACGGACAGACAGACAGACGGATGGACAGACAGACAGACAGACAGACAGACAGACAGACAGACAGACAGACAGACAGACAGACAGACAGACAGACAGACAGACAGACAGACAGACAGACATACAGACAGACAGACAGACAGACAGACAGACAGACAGACAGACAGACTGACAGACAGACAGACGACGGACACAAAAAAAGTAATCCCTAAGTGCCTACCATGCTACGCAGGGTGACACAATAAAATGAAGTTTATTTAATAAAAAAAAGAAAAGATATTGATCAGATTTATTTTGTTTCAGGGAATTTAATAAGATTATAGCTGAATTACAGTTATAAAGCAATATCCCCTTTAAAATTCTACATATCTACCTCTAGGCAAAAACATCCAGGCAATAGAAGAAATTGCTCATTATGATCAATTTCACCTTTCCCACAATGTTTTCGAAAGTGTGTCAAAATGTGCCTGCATGTGGTAAAAGGTTTCCCAATTGTAGACGCTTTCTAACATATCTGCAGCGGACGACTTTTGAAAATATTTTGGCAAAAGATGAAATTGTTCATGATGAGTAATTTCTCCTTTTACCAAAACGTTTTCAACTTTATTTAATAATTAAACCCTTATTAATTGAGATTCTTTACTTTCTTGCCAATTTGTTTTCGAAAAATATCTGCTTTAGATTTGCTTTATGTGGGAAACGGGTTAAAACACCAAACATCAAGCCTACCAGAAGCACAGTTTTCACTTGTATATCCATTAGCACAATCACATGTGTAACTCCCTACTGTATTGGTGCATTGTCCTCCATTTAAACAGGGGGTGTTATTTACATCTATACACTCATCAATGTCTGTAAATACATTAATATTAAATCTCATTAATCATTTAAATTGCAGTGACAAGCATGAATAAATTCTATAAAACACATCTCACACACTATCTTACATCTATAGACGTCAATATTAATATGCATGCTCCTACTTTTCATTAAGCATCATGACTAATTCACTAACTTACATCTATAGACATCACACATAATACACATGACACTACTTCTATAAACATCACCACTCATTCACTAACTTACATCTATAGACATCACTTTTAATACACATTACCCTACTTCTATAAACATTATCACTCATTCACTAACTTACATCTATAGACATCACTATTAATACACATGCCCCTACTTCTATAAACATCACCACTCATTCATTAACTTACATATATAGACATCACCATTAATACACATGACCCTACTTCTATAAAAGTCATCACTCATTCACTAATTGACATCTATAGACATCACAAGTAATACACATGACCCTACTTCTATAAACATTATCACTAATTCACTAACTTACATATATAGACATCACTATTAATACACATGACCCTACTTCTATAGACATCACCACTCATTTACTAACTTACATCTATAGACATCACTATTAATACACATGCCCCTACTTCTATAAACATCACCACTCATTCATTAACTTACATATATAGACATCACTATTAATACACATGCCCCTACTTCTATAAATATCACCACTCATTCACTAACTTACATCTATAGAAATCATAAATTAATACACATGACCCTACTTCTATAAAAATCATCACTCATTCACTCACTTACATCTACAGAAATAATAAATTGATACACATGACCCTACTTCTATAAACATCATCACTCATTCACTAACTTACATCTATAGACATCACTACTAATACACATGACCATACTTATATAAACATCATCACTCATTCACTAACTTACATCTTTAGACATCACTATTAATACACATGACCCTACTTCTATAAACATCTTCACTCATTCATTAATTATCATCTATAGACATCACTATTAATACACATGAACCAACTTCTATAAACATCACAACTCATTCACTAACGTACATCTATAGAAATCATAAATTATTACACATGCCTTTACTTCTATAAACATCATCACTCATTCACTAACTTACATTTACAGTATCACCATTAAAACACATGCCCCTACTTCTATAAACATCACCACTCATTCACTTACTTACATTTACAGAAATCACCAGTAATACACATGCCCCTACTCCTATAAACATCCCTACTCATTCACTCAACTTCATCTATAGACATCACCAGTAATACACATGCCCTTACTTCTATAAACATCACCACTCATTTACATCTATAGACATCACCAGTAATACACATGCCCCTACTTCTATAAACATCCCTACTCATTCACTCAACTTCATCTATAGACATCACCAGTAATACACATGCCCTTACTTCTATAAACATCACCACTCATCTACATCTATAGACATCACCAGTAATACACATGCCCCTACTTCTATAAACATCCCTACTCATTCACTCAACTTCATCTATAGACATCACCAGTAATACACATGCCCTTACTTCTATAAACATCACCACTCATCTACATCTATAGACATCACCAGTAATACCCATGCCCCTAGTTCTATAAACATCCCTACTCATTCACTCAACTATATCTACATCTATAAACAACACTTATCATACTTTAACCTACATGACTTATATTGTCTGGCGAGTGTAGGATAATACCCCCATGGGATATTTACCCCATAGAATAACAGTCCAAAGGATATTTACCCCACGGGATCATAACCACCAAGGATTTTTACCCATTGGATAAAACCCCCTTCTTATTATAGAACAATCTTTTAAAAAGTTGTCATTCTTTCATTCTTAATTTGGATATTTAAAACTTTTTTTTTTTTTTCTATTAGCAAATCCAAACGAAAGTTAAATATGCCTTTATTTCCATTATCAAACATGTCACAGTATAGTAGCCTGGGTGTGATATGTCAACTTATCATAATAGGAAGAGGAATTTAAGTACTTCTCACATTTATTGTTTGTTTGAGTATCATTTCCTTTTCCTACAACGTTTTCACAATAAATTCAAATTACAATTGATATTTGGCTCATAAATGCATCTTCATATTAATATCAAACACCAAGGGGGTATTATCCACTTTTCACAAAGGGGGAAAGGGGTTTTGTCCAGTGGGTAAAGATCCTACGAGATTTTATCCTGTGGGGTTAATATCCTGTGCGGGTATTGTCCATACCCCTGACTGTCCTGGCACCATTTTATAGTGCCTTTCTAAGATAGCAGCTCAATTATGAAAATGGTTATCTCAAAGCTAGTCTTACCAGTTTCGCAATCTTTTCCTGTGAGACCAGCTGGACACTGGCATTTGTAGTCGTCTTGCTGTTCAATACATGTGCCCCCTCCTCTACAATTAGCACGAAGACAATGTTGCAACACTGTAAAGAAAGTGGGATACATCTATTGCATAACCCTTTCCCAAACTTACAAAAGACAACGTTATACCAAATGCAAACCTATTTTAGTGCATCTGCAGCAGACAACTTTGCAAATATTAAGGCAAAAATATGGGAAGTCTTTATACATGAAAGTGTATATATTGAATGTCAAAATGTTTCCAAATGTTGTCTGCTGCAGATGCACTAAAATATGTTTGCATTTACTATAACTTTCCCCGAAACAAACAGCAATTGCTGATTAAGACCTTTAACATCATTCAGGAATATTCCCAAAATATGTGTAGTTTCCGTGTTATGAGAAAAATCCTAAATTGACATGGATTATCAAAAACAGCCTCCATGAATTTCAATCACTTGAGTAAATCTTGAACTGAAATTTAATTACTTCTAATTTTAGATTATATCCCTTAAATATCGTGTTTGACCTCTATTATCATAAGTAACTGAACTGGGCTAAACCCTAACCAATATGCAGACGCATTTCAAGGTATCTGTAGCAGACAACCTTTGAAAACTTTGTGGCAAAAGGACAAAGAACTCAAAAATTAACAATTTCTCGCTTTTGCCGCAATGTTTTTAGCACGATTGAATAATTACATCGTCATACATAAGAATTATTTTTGCCAAGATGATTTTAAAGTCATCTGCTAAAGATTTGTTGTATGCAGGAATGAGTAAATTGCATACAGTAATGATAGACTTGAATAAGGAGGAATAACTATCTTTTCCCTACAATAACTTATTACCAAACTTTACCCTCCATTGTTGCTACTAGAAATAATTGTTTCATTGAGACAAATCGAGTACCCACAATATTGGGTTTAACCCTTTCCCACATACAACAAACCAGCAGCAGATGACTTTTAAATCATCTGGAGAAAAATATGGAAAATCTCTTATTAAAAATGTTTAGTTTTAGAATAGAGTTAAACATATTGTGGCAAAATGAGAAAATGCTAATAATGAGCAATTTCTCCTTTTGTCAAATTGTTTTCAAAATTCAACTGCTGCAGAGACGTCAAAAAGAGTCTGTTACAGGAAAGGGCTTAACCCTTTCCCTGATATAGATGCTTTCCGACACCTCTGCAGAAGACGGCTTTATGAAAACATAGTGACAAAAGAAGAAATTGCGCAAAACAAGCAATTTCTCCTTTTGCCACAACGTTTTCCACTCTTAGTCATAGGTTATCCATTCAATTATAAATATTTTCTATTTAGATATCTGAACATATGACTAGACTTACCTAAGCTAGGTTGTATTACAGGAGTTGATGGGGTCAGTGATGGGAAGAAGGTCTGACTTTCTGTAACATTGACAGGGTGTAGTGTTACGTTACACGAGTTTGGCTTTACTTGGACACCACCAAAAACCCATACCTCACCAAATAAGGGTGAATTTACTTTTGTAACAAACTGATCAAGGACAGCAAGAATCTGGTCGTCAAAATTTGGTGTCAGCTCTTCATAGAATGATGTGTGTCTGTACAGATGAAGGATTCTGTCTGTAAAAGTTGATAACAAAAAGTCATGATATTAGGATGGACTAGAAAACGAATCTTCTACCATTTCCATTATAGTTTAACCCTTTCCCACATACAACATATCTAAGGTAGGGGAAAACGTCTACACACAAAGTTGGTAACTCTCCTTGAAACAAAGTATAGTTTGAGATGTTTGTCAAGCAATATGCACCACCCCCCAGCAATGACATTGACCTTTAAACAGATACGCTCGTAATCAATAGGGATCATCTTCTGATCATGCTCAACCTCCCTGCCAAACTTGAGTTCTGTACGTCCAAGCAATATCCAGTTATCAATCAGATAAGCTTTGGTCTATCAATGGAACAAAAGACCGACATGAGCTATATCTTGGAAGATTATCAAAGAAATAAGTGAATTTATTTGTAAATGTTACTAACAGTCTGAGATAAAAAGATTTCTAAATGTTCTGTTCAACATAAAAAGGCAACAGATACATCCTTAGTTACCTGAATCAACACAATTCTATTATAATTAAATGTAAACAAACCTAAATTTCATGATATAACATCCGAGATAGTTCTGAGTGTTCTGATCATCTTGTAAGACATCCAAGAACTAAAAAAGGAATGATATATAAAAAAGAAGGATCATAAGATTACATGTTTAATTCTTTCCCACTTGCGGATGAGTTTTGACGCATCTAAAAGAGTCAACTTTTGAAAACATTGTGGCAAAAGAAGAAAATTGCTCATGCTGATAGGCAAAACTATGGAAAAGCTGTATTTATGCAAGTTAAAATAATTTTAGAGTTGTATACATTTCAAATAATTGCTCATTATGAACAATTTCTCCTTTTGCCACAAAATCTCCAAAAGTAGTCTGTTGCTGATGCACCAAAATGCGTCTGCATGTGGGACAAGGGGGGGTCAACATATTTGTAAGGAGTGTTAACCCTTTACAACATATAAACGTTTCCTGACGCCTCTACAGCAGACGGCTTTTGAAAACACTCTGGCAAAAGAAGAAATTGCTCATAAATTTCCACAGTGTTTTCAACTTTATTTGATAATTCAACTCCCATTTATTGGGATTTTTCACATTTTGTCAATAAGTTTTGAAAATCGTCTGCTGCAGATTTGTTATATGTAGTAAAGGGTTAATAAAGTTCTTTTCTGCATGCCTATCCATGCTGTCAGATCCTTATTTCTTACAAGTTTCTTGAATGTTTCTTTGACTGATTGGTGAAAAGTTCAAGATTAGACTGCATGAAGCACAGTTGTTTCAAATTAGATAATATCATGCCAGGCAAACTGTAACTGTTTAATTTCCCTTACGTTGCTTACTCTTTCCCTGGTACAAGAAATCTGCAGCAGACACCATTGAAAACTTTTCGTAACAAGAGCGCTTCCGAGCGAATGCAAACGCTCTACTGCTTTTTTCTAAGTAAAAAAAGGTGCATTACTGATTAATTATTAAAGCCAAAGTTATATGACTTCATATAGACATGCATATTGTTGCTAGAAACATGTCTACCAAGTTTTATATGAAAATGTTGAAAGTTTTTGAGTTATGCGGTAAGATTAAAGTTTTGTGACGACGCAGATGTCAATGACACCAAGGATATCACAATAGTGAATAGTCCCACAATTTTTCTTAAAAAAAAAACCGACAAGCAAAATACTATGAAAGCTTTCTATGAATGAAAGATCAATTATGAATATTCACAAGCCACATTCTGCATATACATCAAAATAGAAAGTGTTACAGTTAAGAACATCATGAAATTGACAAATTTGCCGACCACGCTCTGCTCCGCTCATAAAATTTGCTTTCCGCTAAAGTTCCAATCCGCTCTAAAAGCGTTCACTCATTTCAAATCATTCTGAGTGGTTTTTTTTCAGTTCCGCTCATGATGATCATATTTTATCGCTCATATTTAAACTATTTTGTCAAATAAAACTATACATACCAGGAAAGAATCAAGAAGAAGTCAAATCAACTTACGTGACTACAAAATTTTGTCTGTTCATCATCAAATATCATTGTAGTTTTGTCCAGCCATCCAGCCTCCACGTTATTGACTACTTCACATGTTATGTCAGCCAGAGTGGCAGCTGTATCAAATATGGAAGTACTCTTTACCCTTTCTCTCATACAATAATTCTGCAGCAGACGACTTTGAACATATTTTTTCAAGTAAAAAAGTAAATCTCTATAATTGAATGGATAACCTATGACTAAAAGTGGAAAACATTGTGGCAAAAGGAGAAATTGCTTGTTTTGAGCAATTTCTTCTTTTGTCACTATGTTTTCAAAAAGCCGTCTGCTGCAGAGGTGTCAAGGAGCGTCTCTATGAGGGAAAGGGTTAAAGTACTCATAGCACCATAATCATAGGATTAAGTGAGTCCATTAACTCTTTTCCCACCTACTGTAGCATTTTGATGCAAAAGCAGCAGACATCTTTAGAAAACATTTTTGACTTTATTTTACAATTAAGCTATCTTTTATGGAGATTTTCAGGTTCTTGTCTCTATGTTTTCAAAGTCGTCTGCTGCAGAATTGCTGAATTGTGGGAAAGGGTTAATGTTGTCCCGTAACAGAAACAGACACTTTTTGATCCATCTGCAGCACATGACTTTTGAAAACACGTCGGCAAAAGGAGAAATTACTCATTTCGAGCAATTTCTCCTTTTGCCGTTGTTATTAACACTTTCCAATAATTCAGCGATGCTTTGCGAGAATTAACATAAGACATTTCCACGATTTAACAGTCTGATCTGTCTCTACAGTGTCTGTCAATTAGGTCATAGAAGATTTAAGCAGTATTCATCTGGACCCTTGGCAAGTCTTGTTAAAGGTATGTTATCAAACTTCAATTTAAATACAATTTACATATTTTGCCTAAGTGTCTACAAAGCAGTCTGTTTAGAATTTGCTGTCAGAAATGGTTAAATGAAACAGTTTTGATCTGTTGGGTACGATGGTTACTAAGTCAAAGAAATGGTCTCAAAGATAAAACATGTACTTTCTATTTCCAAAGTACATCAAATCTGCAGCAGAAGATTTTAAATACATCAAGGTGAAAATAATTGCAAAGATTTGAAAACATTTTGACAAAAGTAGAAATTGCTTATCATTAGCAATTTCTCTTTTTCACTACAGACCAAAAAAGTATCAGGTAAATTATTTGTCTTCTTACTCCTTGCAATTTCGAAATTGAAAGAGATTAAATCAATCAGAAGAAGTTAAGAGACTTGTACTTACAGTAGACAATGATGCCGACAGATGTGCTTGTGACCGGTACTGACATTGTCGGTGTTGGGCTCATAGAAGTCGACTCAGGCATATTAATCGACACCGTAAAGTCCAGGATGTCATGGAGAAGATTCAGGTCACCAACTTTCAGTGTGATTTTATCCTGGATGACTAATTCCGGAGCGTTTTGAGTAATAATGGAAGGCACTGCAACACGTAAGTAGTCGCCATAGGGTGCGCCAAATGTCACCTGGTATGAGACCCTCTGCCCATTTTGTCTGTGGATAGAACAGTTCATGTAAATATTATCATGTTTTATCTGTGGATAGAACAGATTATGAAAACAGTGTCATGTTTTGTCTGCGGAAAAAAACAGTTCATTTAAAAAGTGTCATGTTTTGTCTGTGGATAGAACAGTTCATGTAAATAGTGTCATGTTTTGTCTGGATTGAACAGTTCTTGTAAAGAGTGTCATGTTTTGTCAGTGGGTAGAACATATCATGTAAAGAGTGTCTTGTTTTGTCTGTGGATAGAACAGTTCATGTAAATAGTGTCATGTTTTGTCTGTGAATAAAACAGGTCATGTAAATAGTGTCATGTTTTGTCTGTGGATAGAACAGGTCATGTAAACAGTGTCATGTTTTGTCTGTGGATAGAACAGTTCATGTAAATAGTGTCATGTTTTGTCTGTGGATAGAACAGTTCTTGTAAATAGTGTCATGTTTTGTCTGTGGATAGAACAGTTCATGAAAATAGTGTCTTGTTTTGTCTGTGGATAGAACAGTTCATGTAAAACAGTGTCATGTTTTGTCTGTGGATAGAACAGGTCATGTAAACAGTGTCATGTTTTGTCTGTGGATAGAACAGTTCATGTAAATAGTGTCATGTTTTGTCTGTGGATAGAACAGTTCGTGTAAATAGTGTCATGTTTTTGTTTGTGAATAGAACATTTCATGTAAATAGTGTCATGTTTTGTCTGTGAATAGAACAGTTCATGTAAATAGTTTCATGTTTTGTCTGTGAATAGAACAGTTCATGTAAATAGTTTCATGTTTTGTCTGTGGTTAGAACAGGTCATGTAAATAGTCTCATGTTTTGTCTGTGGATAGAACAGGTCATGTAAATAGTGTCATGTTTTGTCTGTGGATAGAACAGTTCATGAAAATAGTGTCATGTTTTGTCTGCGGATAAAACAGTTAATGTAAATAGTGTTATGTTTTGTCTGTGGATAGAACAGGTCATGAAAATAGTGTCATGTTTTGTCTGCGGATAAAACAGTTCATGTTAATAGTGTCATGTTTTGTCTGTGGATAGAACAGTTCATGTAAATAGTGTCATGTTTTGTCTGTGGATAGAACAGTTCTTGTAAATAGTGTCATGTTTTATCTGTGGAAAGAACAGGTCATGTAAATAGTATCATGTTTTGTCTGTGGAAAGAACAGGTCATATAAAAAGTGTCATTTTTTGTCTGTGGATAGAACAGGTCATGTAAATAGTGTCATGTTTTGTCTGTGGATAGAAGTTCATGTAAATAGTGTCATATTTTATCTGTGGATAGAACAGTTCTATTAAATAGTGTTATGTTTTGTCTGTCAATAGAACAGTTCATGTAAATAGTGTCATGTTTTTGTTTGTGAATAGAACAGGTCATGTAAATAGTGTCATGTTTTGTCTGTGGAAAGAACAGGTCATGTAAAAAGTGTCATGTTTTGTCTGTGGATAGAAGTTCATGTAAATAGTGTCATATTTTATCTGTGGATAGAACAGTTCTATTAAATAGTGTTATGTTTTGTCTGGCAATAGAACAGTTCATGTAAATAGTGTCATGTTTTTGTTTGTGAATAGAACAGTTTATGTAAATAGTGTCATGTTTTGTCTGTGAATAGAACAGTTCATGTAAATAGTGTCATGTTTTGTCTGTGAATAGAACAGTTCATGTAAATAGTGTCATGTTTTGTCTGTGGATAGAACAGGTCATGTAAAAAGTGTCATGTTTTGTCTGTGGATAGAACAGTTCATTAAAACAGTGTCGTGTTTTGTCTGTGGATAGAATGACTCAAGTGAAAAGTTCACATTTTTTCTGTGGATAGAATGACTCAAGCGAAAAGTTCACATTTTTTCTGTGGCTAGAATAATTCATGAAAATGGTGTCAGATTAAAATAAAGATACATACAATGGAATAACCATAGCATATTTATTCTCAACTCTTGAAATATTGATTTAAATCAGACAACTTTTTAAAACACTATTAGATAAGGAGAAATCATTAAGAAAGAACAATTTTCCCTTATTCATAATCATTCCTACATCATACCAAAATGATTTAATTTTAATTTTCCAGACATCACAATGTTAACACAAGTGTTTTCAAAGCAGGTGATTGAGTCTTAGCTCTTGTCCACCTGGACCAGAGATTTTTTAATGCATTTGCAGCAGACATCTTTTGATAACATTGTGACAAAAGGAAAAATTAAACATAATAAGCAATTCTCCTTTTGCCACAATAAATCAACTCTTTTCACTAACAAAACTTTCCCTTATATAGATTTTCCATAAATTGATCTAAATGTTTTCAAAGTCGTCTGCTTCTGATTTGTTGTATGTGGGAAAGGTTTAAACACCATATGAGATAAAAAGTTAATTAACAATAACTAAAATGCACAACAATGTCAATACATTGTAAATAGATGACGATTTATCCCTTTCCATAATATAGACTCTTTCTGACACCTCTGCAGCAGATGGCTTATTGAAAACATGGCAACAAAAATGAGCAATTTCTACCTTTGTAACCTTGTTTTCAACTCTATTCAATTACTCTTCTTTTATTTATAGGTATTTTCTGTGCTTTTACCTAGACATTTCCAAAGTTATCTGCGGCAGATTTGTTGTATGTGAGAAAGGGTTATAAATGTTTTTACTTACTTAAAAGATTGAATGCTACAATTTTTATACGATGGTCCCAGAGAACTACCACTGAAAAATTGGGCCATCTGAAAATATAACTTTTATTAGCTCATAGCATCATATTACAACATGCAACAATAGCATCAAATAACAACATGCAAAAATAACATAATATCACAATGTTTTCCCTGATCTTTTGATCATATTTATATTTAGTTTTTTCTCACAATATTTTCAAATGTCATCTGCTGCAGAGTTAACCCTTTCCCACATACAATAAATTTGAAGCAGACAACTTTGAAATCATCAAATGCAAAATATAGAATATCTCTGTAAATAATAATAAGGTTATTGAATAGAGTTGAAATCAATGTGGCAAATGGAGAAATTGCTCATCATTAGCAATTTCACCTTTGCCACATTGTTTCAAAAGTCGTCTGCTGTAGAGGCGTCAAAATGCATCTATTTGTGGGAAAGGGTTAAAGTTCTCGTTATCAGGAGAAGGATTAACCCTTCCAAACATATAGACACATTTTGATGCATTTGCAGCAGACGACTTTTGAAAACATTGTGTCAAAAGAAGAAATTGCTCAAAACGAGCAATTTCTCCTTTTGCCACAATGTTTTCAACCTTTTTTTTTTAGTAATCATACAATCATTTCTAAAAAAAAATTATGATCAATTTCTCCATTTTGCCACAATGTTTTCTATTTTATTGAAGAAAACATTTCTGATTACTTACGTCACCACAAAACTGTGTCTGAATATCCATAAACTTCGCTGAAGTTACGTCTTGTAAATCAGAACTGAAGGTGAAATTCACAAGTCCATTCTCCATGAACACTGTCGTGGAATCTACAAATGATACCATGAAAATATATCAGATAAAATAAATTGCTGATTTGTCATTCAACCCTTCCAATGCTAAGTTTATTAAAATAGACTTGTCCTGTTTTGGATTTGGAAGAATCCATGGCCAATTTTAAGAATATCCCAATTAACCCTTTCCCTCATACAACAATTCTGCAGCAGACGACTTTGAACACATTTTGTCAAAAAATATCTCTATAATTGGATGGATATCCTATGACTCAAAGTGGTAAACATTGTGGCAAAAGAAGAAATTGCTCGTTTTGAGCAATTTCTTCTTTTGTCACTATGTTTTCAAAAAGCCGCCTGCTGCAGAGGCAGGCGTCAGAAAGCGTCTATATGAGGGAAAGGGTTAAAATGGACTTGTCCTGTTTTGGATTTGGAAGAATCCATGGACAATTTAAAGAATATCTCATTTAAAGAAAGTGAGTAAGAACAAACATTATAGAATCTGTTCAGATGGCGTAGATGCTAATTGATTGATTGATTGGGGTTTAACGCCGTTTTTAACAATTTCTCAGTTATATCACGTTGGCCAGTTCCCCTAATTGTGAATTTCCTGGTTTTCGCACACCAGTACTCACACAACAATCTTCCCAAGCAACTGGCTGCTTTTCTACATAGACTCAGCCCATTGGTTGAAGACGAATGACGCATGTCGCATTGACTTTTGTCAATTCTCGGAAAGAAAGTTGGCCAAGCCGGGATTCAAACTCACAACCCCTGGATTGACAGCCCGCATCGCTACCGACTGAGCTACCGGGGCTTGACTCGTAGATGCTAAGGGTGGCCTGGCTCTATACTGACACCTCTGCAGCAGATGACTTTTAAAAATATGATGAGCAATTTCTTCTTTTGCAACAATGTTTTCAGCTTTATACAATTATTGTTGTTGCTTAGTCATATACATCGATTTTCGCGCATTTTGATATGAAGAAGTGAGTGGTCAAAATATTATTTCATTTTAGATAAGTATCAACATAAACTGGTAACATAAACAAAAATAAGAAATATTTTGAAAATATGTCTCAAGTATATGCCTGTTTATCGGTTGTGAACGTCAAAACACTTTCTCCTCAGTTTGTGACCTAGTTCCATATTGCTAAAATATAAAAGGAAGTAACCGGAAGTAAAATGTAAACTTAGAAAAACGCTTCCATGAATTTGACGAGTTATGCAGACAAAAAATGTCACTCAAAAAATTGATTTCATATACGTCACAAAACGAGTGCAAGGGCCGAATGTAGGAGAAAGAAGGATACATATTCAAAGCACATATAAATAAGTCACTTATCTTTTACAAGGTTTTCAACAGATATCTGTTGCAGCCCTATGAAAATATGTCAAAATATTTCTCCCTTTGCAACAATGATTTCAACTATATATTCAATAATTGTTTTTTACATTTTATTTATAAAGAATTTCCATAGTTTTTACTTAATTTTTTTTAAATAAAGGGAATATGAGAAAGAAGGGTTAACCCTTTCCCACATATAGATGCTTTCTGACGCCTCTGCAGCAGACGGCTTTTTGAAAACATAGTGACAAAAGAAGAAATTGCTCAAAACGAGCAATTTCTCCTTTTGCCACAATGTTTTCCACTTTTAGTCATAGGTTATCCAATCAATTATAGAGATTTTCTATTTTTTGATAAAATATATTCAAAGTCGTCTGCTGCAGAATTGTGGTATAAGGGAAAGGGTTAAGAAAGAGTGTACTTACCATAAACTGTAACTACTGACGAAATAGATGGAGTAACCGTCTGGCCAATCGTAGGAGTTGGTGAATAAACGCTAAACGAGGTAAATAGACTCGGATACATGCTGGGCGTTACAGCTGGTAAAGTTGACGCACTGTCATATGGCGTTGAGTACTTCCCAAATGTGCCATCGTCCAATATCACATACACGTCCCCTAGCTTGAAGGTATCCACATCAGAAGGGAAGATGAATTTGTTTCCGTACATTCTGATGAAGTCTCGGAGTCTAGCTTGATCTTGCACATTCTGGTTGACTTTAAGTATGCTTCTCACTTGTGGGTAAACCTCAGTCTGAGAAGGAGGTCTGAAAATTAGTTTAACAAGAGGGCCATGAGGTCCTGGAATCGCTCACCTGAGAATGGGCTATTCAAGACTTAACTCTTTCAGCGCCAATGGCAATATCATCAAGACAAACTTTCTCACAAAAAGTCAAAAATGCAATCTAGTAGTGTTTACTAGATTGTTCTACAATTTGGCCTTGTGACCTAGTTGTTGACCTGACCTTACCCATATTCGAACTTGGCCTAGATATCACTAAGACAAACATTCTGACAAAGTTTCAATATTCTCGAGCCAAAAATGTTGCTACCAGAGTGTTCACAAGATTTTCCTTAAATTTGGCCTAGTGACCTTGTTTTTGACAGGACATGACCTATATTCGAACTTGGCCTAGAAATCATCAGGACAAACCTTCTGACAAAGTTTCAACATGCTCCAGTTTAAAATGCGGCTTCCAGAGTGTTAACAAGATTTTAATTAAATTTTGCCTAGTGACGTTGATTTTGACCCGACATGACCCAGTTTCGAAATTGGCCTAAATTTGATCGAGATATATGTTCTGATAAACGTTCATGAAGATTGAATGCAAAATGTTGCCACTAGAGTGATAACAAGCAAATGTTGACGACGGACGACGAACGACAGACGACAGACAAAAGGCGAACACAAAAATTCACCTTGAGCACTTTGTGCTCTGGTGAGCTAAAAAGTTGAAAGAGAAGTTAATAACCATTTTCTTATACATAGCGTTGCAGTTAATGTGCATAATTCATGTTTGAAATCTTCATTTGACTATTTATCCTTTCCAACATTAAGGCACTTTCTGATGCCTCCGCATCAGACTATCCTTGAACACATTGTGGCAAATGGAGAAATTGCTCATCATAAGCAATTTCTCATTTTTACGTGATTGTTCCAACTCCATATAATAATCAAACCATCGTTTATGGAGATTTTTCCTGTTTTTGCCAGTATGTTTTTAAAGATGTCTGCTACAGATTTATTGTATGTGATTAACCCTTTCCCTCATATAGACGCTTTCTGACGCCTCTGCAGCAGATGCCCATTTGAAAACAAAGTGACAAAAGAAGTAATTACTCAAAACGAGCAATTTCTCCTTTTGCCACAGTATTTCCCACTTTTAGTCATTGGCTATCCATTCAATTATAGAGATTTTCCAATTTTTAACAAAATATGTTCAAAGTCATCTGCTGCAGATTTGTTGTATGAGGGAAAGGGCTAAAGTGTTAAACCCCATGTTGTGGGTACTCAAGAGAATCATCGCAGATGAGAGAGATGCTTCTTCTGAGTACACACAACATAGGGTGGTTTGGTTCAGTAGTACAGGAGAAAGTAACCAGGGGCTCAGCCGTGTGACCTGTCTCATCATGTCATTGTAAACAAAATGTGTTTGCGAAATACAAATTAACCCTTTCCCACATACAACAATTCTGCAGCAGACGACATTGAACATATTTCGTCTACCCCTACAAATAGAAAATCTCGATAATTGAATGGATAACCTATGACTAAAAGAGGAAAACATTGTGGCAAAAGGAGAAATTGCTCGTTTTGAGCAATTTCGTCTTGAGTCACTATGTTTTCAAAAAGCCGTCTGCTGCAGAGGCGTCAGAAACCGTTTATTTGAGGGGAAGGGTTAACCTATTCCCACATACAGACGCTTGCTGACACTTTTGCAGCAGACATTTGAAAACATTGTGACATAAGGAGAAATTGCTCATTATGACCAATTTCTCCTCTGGTCACAATGTTTTCAATTGTATTCAAGAAGAGTGCATTCATAACTATATACAGTTTCCATATTTTTGATAGAATGTCTTCAAAGTTGTTTGCTGCGGACTTGTTGTATGGGGAAGAGTTTAAGAAGGTCGAAGGTCATTGTCAACAAATGGTATCACATGCCATGGAAGTCCCACTTCAGCTTGGAAAAAAGTTATGAAATGTTAAGATATTTTCCATAGACAATATATGTATACATGTTCCCAGAACAACACTATTTACCTCCCCTGGCAGACATTTTGATATATTTCATTTGGCATATTTCATTTAAGTTGAAAGATGAAAGATCTAGCCAAATAGTTTATTCTGCAGGGGGAGGGTTAATAAATTAAAGAAAGATAAAGTAAACTTTAATATTTGCTCATTAAAGTGGACATCAAGGGAGATTATTATTTAGTTGTATTCTCTATGCTTTTCATATTTGCTCATTTAAATGGTTGACAAGGGAGGTAATAATAGTATTGATTGATTGGGGTTTAACGCCGTTTTTAACAAATTTCTCAGTTATATCATGGCGGGTAGTTCACCTACTCATGCATTTCCTGGTTTTCTCACACCAGTACTCCACACAACAATCTTCCCAAGCAACTGGCTGCTTTTCCACATAGACTTAGCCCATTGGTGGAAGATGAATGACGCATGTCGCATTGACTTTTGTCAATCGTCGGAAAGAAAGTTGGCCGAGCCGGGATTCAAACTCACAACACCTGGATTGACAGCCCGTGTCGCTACCGACTGAGCTACGGTAATAATAGTAATTCTAGTAACTATGTGTTGACTTACAAAAAGTTCATCACTTGACACGAGTAGTAATCCTGTTTCCAGTCACTTCTCATCACAATGCCCTCTAACTGAACAAATAAACAAAATAACACAGAGCTTTAAGATAAGGCGAATATTTCATGTTCTAAAATCCTTATTTGAGATTCAAACCCTATGCTGTGGGTACTGAAAAGAATCGTCTCAGTGAGACGATTCTTTTGAGTACCCACAACATAGATAGGATTTGGTTGAGTAATAATAGAAATATTGTGGGGAAAATAATTGTTTACACCCTCTTATTAAGTCCTATGATAACATATCATCTATAGGTTATCACAAATTCACCTACAATAAATCTGCAATTGAAAACATCTAGGTTAATTACTCAAAATATGGAAACCTAACTATCACTAGAAGTGAAAAAAATGAATGGGGTTGAAATCATTGTTGCAACTGGAGATATTGTCAATTATGAGCAATTTTTCCTTTAACCCTTTCCCTCATAAAGACGCTTTCTGACAAATCTGCAGCTGACGGATTTTTGAAAACATAGTGACAAAAGAAGAAATTGCTTAATATAAGCAATTTCTTCTTTTTCCACTTTTAGTCATAGGTTATCCATTCAATTATAGTGATTTTAAATTTTTTGACAAATTATGTTCAAAGTCGTTGGCTGCAAAATTGTTGTATGATGGAAAGGGATAACCATAATGTTTTCAAAAGTTGTCTGCAGCAAATGTGTCAAAAAGCGTCTGGACGTGGGAAAGAGTAAACAACTTATGAGCTACATTTTTACGACTTTTACCATTCCTCTGAAGCAGATAAATTTAATGCATCCGCGGCAGGTGACTTTGTAAATGTTGCAGAAAATGTAGATCAGCTATTTATAGTTTCCTTTTGCTTGTTTTAATCTTTCAAATTGCAGAATATAAGCAAAGCCGTCATTGTATTATGTCGTGTACTATAGTTTCAGAATGTGTCAGAAGGTATCAATCCTAAATCTCAGAGGTTCTTAAACAAAGTGTATTCACTGGACAACATAGTCTATATATAAACTTCTTGAAACCTATTGCACAACTAACCCTTTCCCTCATACAGATGCTTTCTGACGTCTCTAAGGCAAACAACTTTTTGAAAACATTGTCGCAAAAGAAGAAACCGCTCATGATGAGCAATTTCTCATTTTATCCACTTTTTGTCATAGGTTATCCATTTAATTATAGAGACTTTCTATGTTTTGATAAAATATGTGCAATGTCATCTGCTGCAGATAAAGTCGTCTGCTGCAGAATTGTCGTATGATGGAAAGGATTAAACAAAGTGTAATCAATGGTCAACCATAGTCTATATATATAAACTGTTGGGAACAACCGCGTAGTATACATTTAAACTGATGGTCAAAGGGAAGCAATTAATTTTACAAAGGCAACCATTGTAGCATTATGGGTTATGGTTCTTTCCCAACATCTCAATGAAGCCACAAACCTGTATTAAATCAAAGTCTATTCTTATATCTTACCATTACAGCACCAGAAACTCAGGGCTCATTCTACCATTTTTTTAGCTATGACGTTAAATGATAGGTCACCCTTATCCCGCACTGAATTTCACTTTAAATTTCAGAAAGTACAGGATGTTCTAAAAAATACTCTGAAATCCCCTGGACAAAATTGTCTTCCCGGCAAGCCGATCCGATTTACTTCCCTTTGACCTAAAGGGAACAACTGCATAGTCTATATATCAACTGATGGGAACAACCGCAAAGTCTATATATAAACTTATGGGAACAACCACATGGTCTATATATACCGATAAACTGATGGGAAATTATTGCAGAATTAACGCTTCTTAACATGCAGAGGCATTTTGACGAATCTGCAGCAGACAACTTTTGAAAATGTTATTGCTAAAAGGAGAAATTGCTAAAAAGCAAAATAAATTCCGTTTGAAATTTATTCAATAAATATACTGTCATTTAACCCTTTCCCACCTCTAGACGCATTTTGACACATATGCAGCAGGCGACTTTTGAAAACATTGTGACAACAGGAGAAATTGCTCAAAACAAATGTTTTCATTTCTTTTTAGCAATTAAAGCTGCAGTTAAAGAGAATTTCCATATTTTTTTATAAAAGTTTTCATAGTCGTCTGCTGCAGATTTGTTGTATGCGCGATTAGGTTTAAGAGATTTGTTCGTATTTTGCTTGGATGGGTTTCAATATTTTTTTACCTGATAAGACCCATATTCCAACATGGACTATATATCATCAAGACAACATTCTGACAAAGTTTCAACTTGCTCAAAGTAAAAATGCGGCCTCCGGAGTTTAAACAATATTTTCCTTTATTGACCTTGTTTCTGATCCAATATGACCCATATTCGAACTTGGCCTAGATATCATTCAGCTAAACATTCTGATCAAATTTCAAGCCACTGAAGCAAAACATGCGGCTTCTACAGAGTTAACAAGATTTTCCTTCAATTTGACCTTTTGACCTAGTTTTTGACCCGGCACGACCCATATTCGAACTTGGCCTAGATATCATTCAGCTAAACATTCTGATTAAATTTCAAGCCGCTGAAGCAAAACATGCGGCTTCTACAGAGTTAACAAGATTTTCACTCAATTTGGCCTGGTGACCTAGTTTCTGATCCAATATGACTCATATTTGAACTTAAACTAGATATCTTTAAGACAAACATTCTTCAAGCTGCTGAAGCAAAAAGTGCGGCATCCAAAGTGTAAACAATATTTTCCTTCAATTTGGCCTACTGACCTAGTTTTTGACCCGGCATGACCCATATATATTCGAACTTGGCCTAGATATCATTAAGCTCCACATTCTGAACAAATTTCAAGCCGCTGAAGCAAGACATGCGGCTTCTACAGAGTTAACAAGATTTTCCCTAAATTTGGCCTAGTGACCAATCTGACCCAAAATGACCCATATTTGAACTTGATCTAGATATCTTTAAGACAAACATTCTGACAAAATTTCAAGCTGCTGAAGCAAAAAATGAGGCATCAAAAGTGTTAACAAGATTTTCCTTCAATTTGACCTAGTGACCTAGTTTTGACCCGGCATAACCCATATTCGAACTTGACCTAGATATTTTTAAGACAAACATTTTGACAAAATTTCAAACTTCTGAAGCAAAAATTGCGGCCTCTGGAGTGTTAACGAGATTTTCCTTCAATTTGACCTAGTGACCTATCTTTTGACCCGACGTGACCCATGTTCGAACTTGACCTACATATCATCAAGAGAAACATTCTGATAAAGTTTCAACATGCTCAAGTTGAAAATGTGGCCTCCAGAGTGTTAAAAAGATTTCCCTTCAATTCGACCTAATGACCTAGTTTTTGACCTCATATGGCCCAGTTTCGAACTTGTGCAAGAATTTATGGAGATGAACGTTCTGATAAACTTTCATGAAGATTGGATGCAAAATGTAGCCCGTAGAGTGTTAACAAGCTCAAATGTTGACGACGCACGACGGACGACGCACCTCGCACGACGGACGACGGACGACGCCAACGCACGACGGCCGGACGCCGGACAAAATGTGATCACAATAGCTCACCTTGCACTTCGTGCATAGGTGAGCTTAAAACTGAAAGAAACAAAAATCTTACATCTTTACAGAATCTGTTGGCCAGCGTGGTAAAATATACACTAGTGTAGTCCCCCAAAGTTGTATTATACTCTAGACCAGTAAAGTTAAATATGGTCTCTATATATGGCATACCATCTGCAAACATAACAATTTAGAGATGTCAACAGTTAAGAATGGTAAATCTGAAACAATGTATCTGTAAAATCTTCAGACTACACTGAATCTCAAACTAGGACCAACTTATCATTATCCACCTGTAAACTGGCACCAACTATGCAGTGTCCACATGCAGTGTACAGCAAATACAACAGACGTAACAGATGGCTAAGACATAATCTCAGGATTCCAGGATGAAATATAAGCAAAGTACTTTAGGGGAAAAAGGCCAAGAGGAAGACCAAAGTCCACCTTGTGTAGCACTGTAAAAGATCAATTGAGAAAAAGAAAAATGACCTGAAGAGAGGCAACTAATATGTCCTGATCACTTACCAACCCATATAGGAGGTCTTGTTGTCGTAGTGGGCGAGGGTGTGATGGTTTTGTCCGGGTTCACGGGTATCGGCACCACAATAATATCACTACCATCCTCATCAGTGATCAACAACGTCCCCATTATCTTTCTGGGGACCCCTTGAACGAGAATCTGGCGTGTCCCGTCGAGGATTATGTTCGCCACATTGGTCTGTATTCCTGTAATGTTGTCCTCCTTAAACCAGGCATTCACGACAACAATGTTGGGATTGAAGCTGTATTGAAGATAAACCATTTCACAGATAACCCTTCCCCACATACAACAAATCTGCAGCAGATGACTTTTGGTAACATCTAGGCATAAACATGGAAACTCTCTATTAATGAAGGTAAATTTACGGAAAAAAAGTTGAAAACATTGTGTCAAAACAAGCAATTGCTCGATTTGAGCAATTTTTCTTTTTATAACAATGTTTTCAAAAGTCTTCTGCTGCGGAGGCTTCAGAAAGCCTCTGTTTGTGATACAGGGTTAAGCAGATACTGTAAGTTTAAATTTGGGGCGGTGGGGGAGGATATAAAACTTTTTACTTTTTACTTATACTTAACTATTTCCCCGATGCAGATGACTGTTGATGCTTTTGTTGCTTAACCCTTTCCCAAATTCAACAAATCTGCAGCAGACGACTTTGAGAAAATATACACAAAAGTATGGCATATATCTATAAATTAAAGTTTTGTCACTCAAAGGAGTTGAAAACATTATGGCAAAAGAAGAAATAGCTTGTTTTGAGCAATTTCTTTTTTTGCCACAATGTTTTCAAATGTCGTTTGCTGCAGAGGCGTCAGAAAGCGTCTGCATGAGGAAAATAGTTAAGACCAGAAAATATGTTGCGGGAACTGACAGAGGTTCAGATAAGAAGGGGTATTCGGCTCTCTTATTATTAAAGCAAACCCTTGTGATACGATTCTTTTGAGTACCCACAACATAGGGTTAGAGGGTCAAATAAGGAGTTTAGAACATGCAAAACACTCCTTATCTAGAGCTCTGCAACAATAGAAAGTGTACAAAAGAGCCGATCAATCCATCAATTGCTGCAATGTTATCATCTTCGGATCAAAATATAACTTCAATATTTTAGGGGTTTTAAGCTTTCCTAGACTAATTTTGCTAACTTTAAATATATCATATCCGATAAATAGCTAACCCTTTCCCACATGCAACTAACCTTTAGCAGTCACTTTTGAAAACATAATAACCAAATATCTCTGTAGATAAAAGTATAATAATTGTCATTGAATATAGTTAATACAAAATTTTGTTTGAAAAAAGGAGAAATTGCTCGTTATGATCAGAAGAATTTCTCCATTGGACACAATGTTTTGAAACATCATCTGCTGAAGACACATCAAACTAAGTTCTGCATGTGGGAAAGAGTTACATACAAGGTCTTACCTGAATTTTTCCACAGAACAACTATGGTACCTTGAACTCAGTGAACTGGACAACAAGATTCTCTCCAACTGAAATAACAATGTGTGCAGTATCAAACAACTAGATATCTCGTTGCACTTCTGCTTTGGCATAACATACAGTAACAGTTGTTGTGCAACATTCATTTAAGTAAACATGTCGTTGTCTCTTGATATATCCATTATAACTTATTTAAACTCCATGTTGTGGTACTCAAAAGGATCTTTACAGTGAGAGGATTCTTTTGAGTATACCCACAACATAGGGTTCAGAAGTCAAATATAGAATTAACCCTTTCCCTCATATAGACGCTTTCTGACGCCTCTGCAGCAGACGGCTTTTTGAAAACATAGTGACAAAAGAAGAACTGCACAAATCCTGCAATTTCTCCTTTTGTCACAATGTTTTCCACTTTTAGTCATAGGTTATCCATTCAATTATAGAGATTTTTCTATTTTTTGACAAAATATGTTCAAAGTCGTCTGCTGCAGAATTGTCGTATGAGGGAAAGGGTTTAAGGTACTGAATTTCATTTGGCGATCACAATTTTGAAATGTGGCAACTTCTGCAAATATTGCTAATAGTGACAACAAAGTAAGTAATAAATAGTACAAAACTATTTTGGCAGTAAATGTTGAAAAACAGTCAATCGAAAAGTCATGAAAATGTACAAAATCTGGTTTACTGGGTATGTCCACCCAGTAAAAATGAAGCATATAGGAACAATATTAAGATGTTTTTTATACTGGAAAAAGGAATAGTTTCTCTAATTTCATCACAGAATTATGATTCTAATATTTCAAGTCAACTTTTGAACAATTTTAATATTTGACTATACTATCTATAATCTGGAGTTCAGAGCACCTTTAACAAGGGAGACAACGTTTGAACAGTTTAAAACTTTGACTATACTATCTATAATCTGGAGTTCGGAGCACCTCTAACAAGGGAGACAACTTTTGAACAGTTTAAAACTTTGACTATACTATCTATAATCTGGAGTTCAGAGCACCTTTAACAGTGGAGACAACTTTTGAACAGTTTAAAACTTTGACTATACTATCTATAATCTGGAGATCAGAGCACCTCTAACAAGGGAGACAACTTTTGAACAGTTTAAAACTTTGACTATACTATCTATAATCTGGAGATCAGAGCACATCTAACAAGGGAGACAACTTTTGAACAGTTTAAAACTTTGACTATACTATCTAATATCTGGAGATCAGAGCACCTCTAACAAGGGAGACAACTTTTGAACAGTTTAAAACTTTGACTATACTATCTATTATCTGGAGATCAGAGCACCTCTAACAAGGGAGACAACTTTTGAACAGTTTAAAACTTTGACTATACTATCTATAATCTGGAGATCAGAGCACCTCTAACAAGGGAGACAACTTTGAACAGTTTAAAACTTTGACTATACTATCTATAATCTGGAGTTCAGAGCACCTCTAACAAGGGAGACAACTTTTGAACAGTTTAAAACTTTGACTATACTATCTATAATCTGGAGTTCAGAGCACCTCTAACAAGAGAGACAACTTTTGAACAGTTTAAGACTTTGACTTAACTATCTATAATCTGGAGTTCAGAGCACCTTTAACAAGGGAGGCAACTTTTGAACAGTTTAAAACTTTGACTATACTATCTATAATCTGGAGATCAGAGCAACTCTAACAAGGGAGACAATTTTTGATCAGTTTAAAAACTTTGACTAAACTATCTATAATCTGGAGTTCAAAGCACCTTTAACAAGGGAGACAACTTTTGAACAGTTTAAAACTTTGACTATACTATCTATAATCTTGAGATCAGAGCACCTCTAACAAGGGAGACAACTTTTGAACAGTTTAAAACTTTGACTATACCATCTATAATCTGGAGTTCAGAGCACCTTTAACAAGGGAGACAACTTTTGAACAGTTTTAAAACTTTGACTATACTATCTATAATCTGGAGATCAGAGCACCTCTAACAAGGGAGACAACTTTTGAACAGTTTAAAACTTTGACTATACCATCTATAATCTGGAGTTCAGAGCACCTCTAACAAGGGAGACAACTTTTGAACAGTTTTAAAACTTTGACTATACTATCTATAATCTGGAGTTCAGAGCACCTCTAACAAGGGAAACAACTTTTGAACAGTTTAAAACTTTGACTATACTATCTTTAATCTTGAGTTCAGAGCACCTCTAACAAGGGAGACAACTTTTGAACAGTTTCAAAACTTTGACTATACTACCTATAATCTGGAGTTCAGAGCACCTCTAACAAGGGAGACAACTTTTGAACAGTTTAAAACTTTGACTACACTATCTATAATCAGGAGTTCAGAGCACCTCTAACAAGGGAGACAACGTTTGAACAGTTTCAAAACTTTGACTATACTATCTAATATCTGGAGATCAGAGCACCTCTAACAAGGGAGACAACTTTTAAACAGTTTAAAACTTTGACTATACTATCTATAATCTGGAGTTCAGAGCACCTCTAACAAGGGAGACAACTTTTGAACAGTTTAAAACTTTGACTATACTATCTTATATCTGGAGATCAGAGCACCTCTAACAAGGGAGACAACTTTTGAAAACAGTTTAAAACTTTGACTATACTATCTATAATCTGGAGTTCAGAGCACCTCTAGCAAGGGAGACAACTTTTGAATCGTTTAAAACTTTGACTATACTATCTATAATCTTGAGATCAGAGCACCTCTAACAAGGGAGACAACTTTTGAACAGTTTAAAACTTTGACTATACCATCTATAATCTGGAGTTCAGAGCACCTTTAACAAGGGAGACAACTTTTGAACAGTTTTAAAACTTTGACTATACTATCTATAATCTGGAGATCAGAGCACCTCTAACAAGGGAGACAACTTTTGAACAGTTTAAAACTTTGACTATACTATCTATTATCTGGAGATCAGAGCACCTCTAACAAGGGAGACAACTTTTGAACAGTTTAAAACTTTGACTATACTATCTATAATCTGGAGTTCAGAGCACCTTAAACAAGGGAGACAACGTTTAAACAGTTTAAAACTTTGACTATACCATCTTTAATCTGGAGATCAGAGCACCTCTAACAAGGGAGACAACTTTTGAACAGTTTAAAACTTTGACTATACTATCTAATATCTGGAGATCAGAGCACCTCTAACAAGGGAGACAACTTTTGAACAGTTTAAAACTTTGACTATACTATCTATAATCGGGTGTTGAGAGCACCTCTAACAAGGGAGACAACTTTTGAATCGTTTAAAACTTTGACTATACAATCTATAATCTGGAGTTCAGAGCACCTCTAATCATTTAATAGAGTTGAAATCATTTTGACAAAAGGAGAAATTGCTCATCATGAGTAATTTCTCCTTCTGTCACAATGTTATTAAAAGTCTTCTGCTGCAGAGGCGTCAGAAAGCATCTGTATATGGAAAGGGGATAAGACATGTTCACATGCTACCTCTATATCATTACTATTCGTCTAAATGAAATGATTCTCTAGAGTTCCACAAAATAGGGTTTTGATGTCAAATAAGGATTTTGGAACATTAAATAGGGGTAGTCCTTTATTCAGAGCTTTATTCAGAGCTTTGATCTAGCTTTTATTGGCTACTAAAATCGCTACAGAATGGCCTAGCAATGGCGTTGAATCCAAAACTGGTTGGCACATTCAATTCTGGAGAGTATGCCATGTTGTAGACCCAGATTGTAAGGTTTGCAAGGACACCAACTGTGAAATATAACAGATGTGTGAAATTTAATTGCTACTTTGTTTTAATTACCCTCTCCCAATTACAACTAATGTGAAGCATACAAATTTGAAAAACATCTTGGCAAAAATATGTTAGATTCAAACTTGAGAGATCAAATATGTTTAAGAAAATGTGATCTTAAGGTGTTTTTAACCCTTTGCCACCTGCAGATGCTTTTTGACGCAATAGCAACAGGTTAACCCTTTCCCTCATGTAGACGCTTTCTGACGCCTCTACAGCAGATGGCTTTTTGAAAAAAAAGTGACAAAAGAAGAAATTGCTCAAAATTAGCGATTTCTCCTTTTGCCACAATGTTTTCCACTTTTAGTCATAGGTTATCCATTCATTTATAGAGATTTTCTATCTTTTGACAAAATATGTTCAAAGTCGTCTGCTGCAGAATTGTGGTATGAGAGAAAGGGGTAAGACAATAAGTAAACGTACCAGTAGTTTTAATTGCAACTAGGTCCAAAACAGATTGAACAAAGAAAATAGAATATGAGCGCACCGTTCAATACCACTTCTGAAGTAAGTGAGCATTTCATAAAACAAAAAAAATAATGTTATAAATGCACTCACTGTATAACCCTTACCAAATAACAGATGCAGTTTGACACATCTGCAGCAGACGGCAATTTAAATTATTTTGGTAAAAGGAGCAATTTCCCCTTTTTCTACAATGTTTTAAACTCGTTTTCAACTTTCACTAAGGGATATTTTTCGATAATTCTGTCTGCATGTTTACCATGTCGGCTGCTGCAAGTTTGTTGCATGTGAGAAAAGGTTACCCATTTTACATTAGAAATAATATAACCAAGAGATTTGGTCAGCACAGTTTTCCACTCTTAACCCTTTCCCTCATATAGACGCTTTCAGACGGCTTTTTTTAAAACATAGTAACAAAAGAAGAAATTGCACAAAACGTGCAATTTCTCCTTTTGTCACAATGTTTTCCACTTTTAGTCATAGGTTATCCATTCAATTATAGAGATTTTCCATTATTTGACAAAATATGTTCAATCGTCTGCTGCAGAATTGTCGTATGAGGGAAAGGGTTAACACTACTGAAAATGTTTGATAAACTACATGATGTTACAATCATGAAAAAGGACAACATAAGGGTAAAGCAGCCATTGATGGAAATTCTGATGAACAGAATTCTTGACTTTTGTCAGCCATTCCACCCACTTTGTTCCAAAGCATATGAGCCGTCCCACAATAAACCCAACATCTGCGTTAAGTATCGATACTGATCAGCCTAAGCATGCAGGGTTTGAATCTTGGCCTAGATATCATCAAGACAATTGTTCTGCCAAAGTTTCAACATGCTTAAGTTTAAAATGCAGCCTCTAGTGTGTTCACAAGAAGTTCCTTCAATTCAACCTTGCGACCTAGTTTTTTACCTCACATGACCAATTTCAATCTCGGCTAAGAATTGATGTTCTGAGAAATTTTTATGAAGAAGTTGCCAGTAGATTGTTCACAAGGCAATTGTTGAGGACAGATGACAGACAAAATGTGATCACAAAAGCTTACCTTGAGCAACTCGTGCTCAGGTGAGCTAAAAATATAATAAAAGAAAACCTCTAGGTGGTGGTATTGTGGGTCTTGGGCTCAGGTTACTCCTGACATCAATCACAAAGTTGTCGAGCAGCGTTGCTTCGAAATCCTGTCCCCTAACTTTCGGAGCATTCTGTTCAATTACTTGCTGGATTTTTCGATTGACAGCGTCATTGTCTGCACCAAAATCTCCAAGAAATGATATCGTGAAAAAGGCTCGAACATTTCCTGGTCTAAAAAACAGGAAAATAACTTTGATCTTTAGATTTAGGTGATGTAACATTTCATGAGGTGTGAGGTGTTGTCTGCTTTGAAAAACGTCTGTCAACAACTTGTAATTCTGTTTCTAGAAATGTGTAAGTATAATTATGAAACGGACAAAAACTGTTAAACTTAATCAGATTTTTACCCTATCCCACCTGCAGAAGCTATTTGACATATTAATCTCACTGCATTGGAAAAGGAGAAACTGTTCATAATGAGCAATATCTCCTTTTGCCAAAATGTTTCCAACTCCATTCAATTATTTTATTTTCATTTCTTGAGGTTTTAATTAGTCTTGCATAGAGGTTTTCAAAGAAATGTGCTACTGATTTGTTGAATGGCTTATATGTAGACCTGTAGAAAACATTATCAAACAAGATCCCTTGATTGTATTGCTTTCAAAAATAACGTCACAGAACTGCATGTATGTCCAACTTGTCCATATTGTTGAAAGAGGGGAAAATTAGCATTTTTTCCTTTTCCCACAATATTTTCATTTATTCATAAATAATAGATCCAAAGAACTTAAAAGACTAGAATGTAGATTTTCTACAACCAAATGCAAACCCACTTACCTGACTGGGCTCAGAATGTTTGCACAGGAACATGGTGGTTCATTTTGATCCAGTCTGAAATTGTCAAATGTTCAAATTGAAGATCTAAATCAAAGCAGGAATGTGTCTATGTCTGATCAAAGTAAGAACAAAATGCATAGAGCATACCTGGGCTCACCGGGTTGGCATGGTGTAGATACTGTTTCTTTCATCCTATGGCGGTCATATTCACAAAAGACAAAGCCATTGAAACTTCAAGACTTGGTTATATTATCAATATTTATATAACATCACAGCAGTCTGGGAAATTAGCAGTGGTACTATGGTCCCTGGCTAGTAATTTTTGGTTCAGACCAGTAAAGATTTCCTTTGCCCGGTGTGATTTTACATGTTATATATAATAATGACAAAACATTTAGGCAGAGACATATAAATACATGTATGTATATGTCTCTGATTAAGGACTTATGGACCAGTGAATTTTAAAAGTTTAATTCAATGACTTTTCAAAGAAATGGCTAATATTCATGACCAATATGTTCACCTTAATTGCAATTGGCATTGAGTTATAGAGCTCTAGATAAGGAGCGTTTTTCATGCTATAAAATCCTCATTTGACCTCCAAAATCTATGTTGTGGGTACTCTAAAGAACATACTCAACAACATAGGTTTTAATGAGTGCTAACAGAGATATCATGGAAGAAAAATCTGTTTATTCCTCTGCGGTAAGGACATCAGTCCCTTTTAACCCCTATTCTGTTCGACTTGATATGAGACTATCATGATACTGGTGCTCCCAAAAGTTTTAAAAATGTTTGGCATAAATAATTTTTTCTGATCTCAACACTGATATAAGATGACCCCTTGCTTTCTCAATGTTTTGTCCACATGTGTACTGTTTACAAAAGTTACCTATTATTTCATATTTTTCCAAAAATTTCGTCAGGTTCTGACATTTTCAAATAGATCAAGCAGACGACACTTAACCTGTCATATTTGGTAGATCTATATCTAGACGCTTAGAATAATATTAAACAAATACCTCGATAAATAAAGACAAACAAAATGTGTGTTATATCATTGCTATTTCATTGGTAAATCTGTTCAAGACAACGTTCAAATCTATTTTATCGGCACCTACATTTAAAAATGGCGGATTTAATATACAAGGGAGGTAACTGTATATTTTTTACCTCAGTGCTTCTAATCTACAATTGGCGTATTTGTCAGCGTATTTACTGTTTTTGAAGTACTTGTCCATCTGAAAAATAAAGGTTAGTAAATCAGATGTTATTCTAACAGCAGTTATTAAAACAAGAACAGCATCAGCGATTTAAACAGAGACCTACAATGTCTGATTTAAAAGAAAAACTTTCGAAATATTATAATAAATCGAGTTCTAGAAATATATGGGTGGATTAGATAAAGCCCGAGTGCTTATATAAATATCTATAGAAGAGCGATGAAGGCTAGCCGGAAATAAAGAAGGTTTACCCTTTTTCAACATATAACACATTTGCAATAGAAGACTTTGGGCTCATCTAAGTCAAATTATAGTACTTGTTCATATTCCTGATTGAAAGTAGGCCTATATAGACATATAAATGGTCATCCTCGAAACCCAACCCGAGGGCATTTGCGACCAGTGTAGATTTTGATCAACAATGGCATCCGCAAAGCTTAATCAGAATATACAATTTTCGCCAATTCGTCCTAGATTGTTTCAAGAAAATTCTGAAAACAGTAGGCCATCCTTAAGGCTCAACAGAGTATTGTGTTTGCGTTGAAGCAATCGGTTTAAAAAATCTCAATACGCAAAATATGACAAAAGAGAAAGGTCCTGATCCGATTTGTTGTGGATTTATTTCCCGCATAATAAAGCATATTGGCACTTGGTGAGCTGTCATCATTTCACTTTCCGATTTTTTAAACTTTATTATTGTTTGTTAATTATTGTTGGTAGAATATCACAGCAAGGAAGGCCTAAACATAGTTTAAGGTGAAGTTTCGAAGGCACATGATGTAAATGACCGAGAACACCATTTCTACTATATTCAGTACGTCAACAAAATAGTGCAAAAAAATCTTGACTGAATTACGAATGCAAACATAAGCAAAAGTCAAATAAGTAAAATAAAATCCACTTATTCTAGATAACCAAATAAGATTAAAAGTCTCTGAATGTGTAAATATCAGATTTAAGTGTAATGAAGGATAAGGATATCACTACGAAAATTGAACCTGAGATATCAACGCTTACCAACATACAGACCCTTTTTTACGCCTCTGCAGCAGACGACTTTTGAAAATATTGTGGCAAAAGAAGAAATTGCGCGGTATATATATTTTCTACGGATAACTCATTTTAAAAAAAATATTCTCCTCTGAATTAGCTTGTCTGATACCAATCATACACATAGTGAAGGCTTACCTCACGACAGAAGGAGTCTGCAATCTTACCGAAGCCGTCTGACGTATCACTGGACATTGCCGCATTGTAAGGAATGTTCAACAGCGGAACAGAGCCGTTAGTCTGAGTTGTATCTACAGTAAGAAGGAGTGAGGTCGTCAGATTCGTTCGATTGAATGGGGTTTGACCCTTTCACTCATATAGACCCTTTCTGACGCATCTGCAGCAGACGGCTTTTTAAAAACATAGTGACAAAAGAAGAAATTGCTCAAAACGAGCAATTTCCCCTTTTGCCACCATGTTTTCCACTTTTAGTCTTAGGCTATACATTCTATTATAGAGATTTTCTATTTTTTGACAAAATATGTTCAAAGTCGTCTGCTGTAGAATTGTCGTATGAGGGAAAGGGTTAACTCCGCTTTCAACACATTTTTCTTTATAGGACGACGTTTCCTGGGTAAGTTACCAGGACTACGGGTCCATTTATCCTGACATCCAGCCTGTCAGTCGTATTACAACATTTCTCGGGTAAGTTACCAGGACTACTGGTCCATTTATCCTGACATCTAGCCTTGTCAGTGTTAATACTTATCACCATAATCCTGAGCAGCTATAGGAGGCAAAGTTATTACCACAATTTGTTGGTATGAAACATTCTGCTAGATCGAACATTTGACCTCCCGTACCCGAGACGGAAGATTGACTAATACACCACCAATGCGATCGTCACTTACATGTTATGTGAATCCAAACTACTCAGAGAATATACATTGAGCTTCCTCAAAAGACAAGTGGAGCTTTGGCGTTTTGTTTCGACGTAAAACCCTAAGTCTGCCAGGGGCGTAGCTTGGCAATAATCAATGTGTAGGCCGTCTCGTGAGAAAATCAACATTGTGGACTCTGCGTAAAGTATCGACCCGGATCAGCCTAAGCGTGCCACACAGGCGTACCCGGATATACATGTTTAGTCTCCTGTGAATTTTCTGTTTCAGGAATGACTACTCTATCTATCCCCCCTTAGACGGAATGTATCGGCCGGATCAGTCTGCGCGGACAGTGCAGGCTGATCTGGTCGATACATTACGCAGATGTGTATCGCCGCAGCTGCATTTTGGGGCATTTTTTAGAAAAAATGTGTAGGCACGTGCCTACAGTGCCTAAAGGGAGCTACGCCTATGGCTGCAATGCTATAATTATTTTTAAAAATGTTCATATCGAATTTCTTAATATAAACTTCTTGATTAACACTGTTCGAAATGCAACAAGGCCATTAGGGAAAACATGAATTGTATTATACGTTGTTTTAAAGCGAATTTCGGCTTTATCCATGACAAGCACTGCGTTTTGGGTAAGTTACCAGTAGTACTGGTGTTATTCAAATTTAAACCGATGCATCAGTAGTAATGCTATCCCACGCCAAAGATGGAGGCCAGTGCTATCATGTTTAAACTCGTTCGTATGACTCGACCGGGGATCGAACATAGGTCTCCCGTGGTGAAAGGATGTAACTGGAACTGTGGAAGTGACCGGGGATCGAACATAGGTCTCTCGTGGTGAAAGGACGTAACTGGAACAGTTACTGTGGAAGTGACCGGGGATCGAACATAGGTCTCTCGTTGTAAAAGGATGTAACTGGAACTGTGGAAGTGACCGGGGATCGAACATAGGTCTCTCGTGGTGAAAGGATGTAACTGGAACTGTGGAAGTGACCGGGGATCGAACATAGGTCTCTCGTGGTGAAAGGACGTAACTGGAACAGTTACTGT
Source organism: Serripes groenlandicus (assembly GCA_031761405.1). Taxonomy (NCBI): domain Eukaryota; kingdom Metazoa; phylum Mollusca; class Bivalvia; order Cardiida; family Cardiidae; genus Serripes; species Serripes groenlandicus. The sequence goes on along the minus strand of JASEVX010000044.1, from coordinate 924,978 downwards.
GGAAGTGACCGGGGATCGAACATAGGTCTCTCGTTGAAAAAGGATGTAACTGGAACTGTGGAAGTGACCGGGGATCGAACATAGGTCTCTCGTGGTAAAAGGATGTAACTGGAACTGTGGAAGTGACCGGGGATCGAACATAGGTCTCTCGTGGTGAAAGGATGTAACTGGAACTGTGGAAGTGACCGGGGATCGAACATAGGTCTCTCGTGGTGAAAGGACGTAACAGGAACAGTTACTGTGGAAGTGACCGGGGATCGAACATAGGTCTCTCGTTGTAAAAGGATGTAACTGGAACTGTGGAAGTGACCGGGGATCGAACATAGGTCTCTCGTGGTAAAAGGATGTAACTGGAACTGTGGAAGTGACCGGGGATCGAACATAGGTCTCTCTTGGTGAAAGGATGTAACTGGAACTGTGGAAGTGACCGGGGATCGAACATAGGTCTCCCGTGGTGAAAGGATGTAACTGGAACTGTGGAAGTGACCGGGGATCGAACATAGGTCTCTCGTGGTGAAAGGATGTAACTGGAACTGTGGAAGTGACCGGGGATCGAACATAGGTCTCTCGTGGTGAAAGGACGTAACTGGAACTGTGGAAGTGACCGGGGATCGAACATAGGTCTCTCGTGGTGAAAGGATGTAACTGTAACTGTGGAAGTGACCGGGGATCGAACATAGGTCTCTCGTGGTGAAAGGACGTAACTGGAACTGTGGAAGTGACCGGGGATCGAACATAGGTCTCTCGTGGTGAAAGGATGTAACTGTTACTGTGGAAGTGACCGGGGATCGAACATAGGTCTCTCGTGGTGAAAGGACGTAACTGGAACTGTGGAAGTGACCGAGGATCGAACATAGGTCTCTCGTGGTGAAAGGATGTAACTGGAACTCGAGGGTTTGGTGCAAAACGGTTGTAACTCAAATCCTATTTAGAAAACCCTGGTTTAGGGGCAATTTTGACCCTTTTGTAAACAATGCAAATTTAGGTGCCATTGCTCAGAACGAGCAATGGCACCTAAATTTCCATTGTTTACCAAGAAAAATGATTTAACGCTTGTGAAGACTTTATAGCGGGGTGATTAATCTTGGTAAAAAAATACCGATTCGAGTTACAACCGTTTTACACCAAGCCCTCGAACTGTGGAAGTGACCGGGGATCGAACATAGGTCTCTCGTGGTGAAAGGATGTAACTGGAACTGTGGAAGTGACCGGGGATCGAACATAGGTCTCCCGTGGTGAAAGGACGTAACTGGAACTGTGGAAGTGACCGGGGATCGAACATAGGTCTCCCGTGATAACAAGACGTAACTGGAACTGTGGAAGTGACCGGGGATCGAACATAGGTCTCCCGTGGTGAAAGGATGTAACTGGAACTGTGGAAGTGACCGGGGATCGAACATAGGTCTCTCGTGGTGAAAGGATGTAACTGGAACTGTGGAAGTGACCGGGGATCGAACATAGGTCTCTCGTGGTGAAAGGATGTAACTGGAACTGTGGAAGTGACCGGGGATCGAACATAGCTCTCTCGTGGTGAAAGGATGTAACTGGAACTGTGGAAGTGACCGGGGATCGAACATAGGTCTCTCGTGGTGAAAGGATGTAACTGGAACTGTGGAAGTGACCGGGGATCGAACATAGGTCTCTCGTGGTGAAAGGATGTAACTGTAACTGTGGAAGTGACCGGGGATCGAACATAGGTCTCTCGTGGTGAAAGGATGTAACTGGAACTGTGGAAGTGACCGGGGATCGAACATAGGTCTCTCGTGGTGAAAGGACGTAACTGGAACTGTGGAAGTGACCGGGGATCGAACATAGGTCTCTCGTGGTGAAAGGATGTAACTGGAACTGTGGAAGTGACCGGGGATCGAACATAGGTCTCTCGTGGTGAAAGGATGTAACTGGAACTGTGGAAGTGACCGGGGATCGAACATAGGTCTCTCGTGGTGAAAGGATGTAACTGGAACTGTGGAAGTGACCGGGGATCGAACATAGGTGTCTCGTGGTGAAAGGATGTAACTGTAACTGTGGAAGTGACCGGGGATCGAACATAGGTCTCTCGTGGTGAAAGGATGTAACTGGAACTGTGGAAGTGACCGGGGATCGAACATAGGTCTCTCGTGGTAAAAGGATGTAACTGGAACTGTGGAAGTGACCGGGGATCGAACATAGGTCTCTCGTGGTGAAAGGATGTAACTGGAACTGTGGAAGTGACCGGGGATCGAACATAGGTCTCTCGTTGTAAAAGGATGTAACTGGAACTGTGGAAGTGACCGGGGATCGAACATAGGTCTCTCGTGGTGAAAGGATGTAACTGGAACTGTGGAAGTGACCGGGGATCGAACATAGGTCTCCCGTGGTGAAAGGATGTAACTGGAACTGTGGAAGTGACCGGGGATCGAACATAGGTCTCTCGTGGTAAAAGGATGTAACTGGAACTGTGGAAGTGACCGGGGATCGAACATAAGTCTCTCGTGGTAAAAGGATGTAACTGGAACTGTGGAAGTGACCGGGGATCGAACATAGGTCTCTCGTGGTGAAAGGATGTAACTGGAACTGTGGAAGTGACCGGGGATCGAACATAGGTCTCTCGTGGTGAAAGGATGTAACTGTAACTGTGGAAGTGACCGGGGATCAAACATAGGTCTCTCGTGGTGAAAGGATGTAACTGGAACTGTGGAAGTGACCGGGGATCGAACATAGGTCTCTCGTGGTAAAAGGATGTAACTGGAACTGTGGAAGTGACCGGGGATCGAACATAGGTCTCTCGTGGTGAAAGGATGTAACTGGAACTGTGGAAGTGACCGGGGATCGAACATAGGTCTCGTTGTAAAAGGATGTAACTGGAACTGTGGAAGTGACCGGGGATCGAACATAGGTCTCTCGTGGTGAAAGGATGTAACTGGAACTGTGGAAGTGACCGGGGATCGAACATAGGTCTCCCGTGGTGAAAGGATGTAACTGGAACTGTGGAAGTGACCGGGGATCGAACATAGGTCTCTCGTGGTAAAAGGATGTAACTGGAACTGTGGAAGTGACCGGGGATCGAACATAAGTCTCTCGTGGTAAAAGGATGTAACTGGAACTGTGGAAGTGACCGGGGATCGAACATAGGTCTCTCGTGGTGAAAGGATGTAACTGGAACTGTGGAAGTGACCGGGGATCGAACATAGGTCTCTCGTGGTGAAAGGATGTAACTGTAACTGTGGAAGTGACCGGGGATCGAACATAGGTCTCTCGTGGTGAAAGGATGTAACTGGAACTGTGGAAGTGACCGGGGATCGAACATAGGTCTCTCGTGGTAAAAGGATGTAACTGTAACTGTGGAAGTGACCGGGGATCGAACAAAGGTCTCTCGTGGTGAAAGGATGTAACTGGAACTGTGGAAGTGACCGGGGATCGAACATAGGTCTCCCGTGATAACAAGACGTAACTGGAACTGTGGAAGTATAATGCGTACGAACTATGATAATCGAAACATGAGTTTGAACCGAGTTACTTCAACAAACAGTCGTTGAAAAAGGGCATTTGGGACTTATGTACAGAAATAGTAAAATATAGAACATAATATTATATATGTAGGACAACGATTTCCGGTCCCACAACGCGATCCAATTCCACAAATTGTGTAATCATTCACTAAAATGGGTGCTATGTTTGGTTTATATTGTTGCACGTAATATTACATTGTGTATTCTTTTAACCATTTCCCTCATACGACAATTATGCAGCAGACGAATTTGAACATATTTTGTCAACAAATATAAAATATATATAATTGAATGGATAACCTATGGCTGAAAGTAAACAAAAAATTGTGTCAAAAAGAGAAATTGCTGCTTTGAGCAATTTCTTCTTTTGTCACTATGTTTTCAAAAAGCCATCTGCTGCAGAGGCGTCAGAAAGCGTCTATATGAGGGAAAGGGTTAAACCGAAGAAATTTAATCCATGTAGAATCAGATCAATATAGTGTTTCGTCAAATTTCATTACATGTAATGATATGTAATGCAAATAATAACTGTGTCATGTCGGACATGCGGTCTCATGTGATTCTGAGCCCGAAGAATTATAGATGAGACAATGTTCGTCTGAAAAATGATGTATTCAGCCAGCCAATATTACTGCTATACTTAGTACTTACAATATTCTCGTCGATCTGGACCTGAAAAAATAAAAAACAAATAAATATCCGTTTTACCATGTAATTAGTACATAGTTCTACCTTCCATATTTCCTGTAATCACAATAAGTTTACATATAATAGGATTGCTTTAACCCTTTTCCACATACAACAGATATGCAGCAGACGACTTTGAAAACATCTGTGCAAAAAAATGAACAATCTCCATTTATGACAATTTATTAAAATATATAAAACGTCGTCTGCTGAAGAGGTGTCAGAAAGCGTCTAAATATGGGAAAGGGTTAAAGATGCTGAACTCCTGATGGTGATCAAAATTTTGAAATGTTGAAACTTTTTCAAATATTACTAATAGTGACAACAAAGTAAGTAATCAGTAGTTCAAAACTATTTTGGCAGTAAATATTGATAAACTGTCAATTGAAAGTCATGAAAATGTACAAAATGTGGCTTACTGGGTATAGGTACGTCTATCCAGTAAAAATGAAGAATAAACGATCAACATTTAGATGTTCAAAGTTTTGGTACCGGAAAGTGACATTATTGTCTAATGTTATCACAGAATTATGATTCTAATATTTCAAGACAACTTTTGAACAGTTTTAAAACTTTGACTATAATATCTTTTTTCTGCACTTCAGCACCCTAAACAATCATACTATATTAGTTCAAAGATTATGTAAGTATTATGAAGTTCAGAGAATTTTGCACATCTCTTTGAAAGCCTTATCTTCGTCCCTGGTTCAACATTGTAAATCATTAGAACCATGTACCTCCTCTTCCTTCAGTGTTTTCTTTCTTTCTTTCTTTTGTTTTAACATAGGGAAGTAATCTAAAGAAAACAATTGCATGTAGATACATAAAGAGAAACTCATTAAAGAAAAAAAGAAAAGAAATATTACTCATTATCATAAGAAAGTACACCATTGCCCCTATTCCTATGGCAACCAGTAAAGCCCCAAACAACAGTAACCATAGTAAACAACATGATGATCGTCTTCGGTAACTTCCGGTGCGCGATGTCCTAAGCGAGTAGTTGTCGGCCTCGCGTTGTTCGGAAGTGTACCCTTGGCCAAACATTTCCTTGTTATTTGAATGGCCACCATTGTAACGTAATGGCATCTGAAAATACAAATATCAGCCGTTCCACAAGAAAACAAACATGATGGCCTCTGCGTAAAGTATCGACCCGGATCAGCCTAAGCATGCCATGCAGTCTTATCCGGATAGACACTTTTCGCCTCCTGTGGATTTTCTGTTTCATGAATCATTACTCTATACCTTTATCCCCCTGAGACGGAATGTGTCGGCCTGGATCAGTCTGCGCAGACTGATCTGGGTCGATAAATTACGCAGAGGCCGTAATGTTGGTTTTCTCGCGGAACGGCTCAAATATGGGATCTCATTGTTGCATGGTAAAACTTATAGAAACAATGTCACGTCTGGCGACATGGCGTCAAAGTTCTCATTGCACATCTAGGTGGGGTTTTTTCCCCCCGGAAGTCCTATATAACATATCGGCGGACATTGACATTTCTGACCATCATGTGCGAATGCAAAGGCTCTTCATATTTTCACTGAACAGAAGAACTACATTTAAGTGCTTTGTCGGAAGCTATATCTAAGATATGTTTACATGTATTCAATTATGGAGGGCGTGGTAATGCTCGCGCTGTATTTAAAGTGTTAGTAATGGCCGACTAATGCACGGGCGGGATTGTATGCAGTAAGTTTGGTCGTCCTAATGCAAGAGCTTGATTATATGCAGTAAGTTTGGTCGCCTTCATCCGCGGGCTCGAATTGTATACAGTCAATGATGGAAGTGCTTATGCTCGAGCTTTAGTCTATACAGTAAGTGATGGTTGTGCGAACGCACGTGCAGGATTGTATGAAGTTAGTTTGGTCGCCCTTATGCACGGGCTGAACTGTATACCTTTATATAGTGATGACTGTTTCTTATGCACGGTCTGGATTGAATATTACGTGTTCACATGGGGACCAAGAACCATAATGATCAACCTTTCTAAATCAATTATTTTTCACTTCGAAGAAACAATACTTCTACAACCACAATCGTTAAGCCAATCCGAACCATCTGTTACTGAGAATTTAGAATTAGAATAAGGATAGTATTTGGCTTGATTGGTGAATACGGTTCCGGAACTTTATTTGTCTGACATGGTGTCGGCAAACATAAATAGCGATTGCCTAATTCTTAACCCTTAGACTGCTGTTCAAAACCGATTATGATTATGTGCGACCAGTAAAGGGTCATACGAGCCTGTGCACCCACGCGGCCTGGCTAGGCTCTATGCTTTTGGCTGCTCGACTCAACATTGTTATCTCAATATTCCTAAAATGGCCCATGTACTCTTTCAAATACAAAGCTAGAAATGTCCATGTTAAAGATTCTGCGTTGAATGGGTTCGTAGGAGCCGATCTAACAGCATTTTATCACCCTTTTTTAGAGTTATGCTTATTTTTAAAAATCTCATATCCTGCTGAATTTATATTGTTGACTTCTCCCTTCTCGGTTCTTTGATTAACTTATTGGTTTAGACCCTCGTATGATCTGTTCTCCTCGTATCGTTTAAACACATCGTAATAATGCGAAAATATCATGTAATTACTCTTACTTTCAAAACAGATCAACTTTTAGGAATGTGCGTGTTTAACGTTGTGAGGGAGATGGGGAAGGAGAGGGGGAGAGGGGGTGAGGGGGAGGGGGAGGGAGAGGGATAGGGAGATAGGAGGGAGAGGGAGAGGGAGAGGGAGAGGGGAGAGGGAGAGGGAGAGGGGGAGGGAGAGGGGAGAGGGGAGGGAGAGGGGACAGGGGAGGGAGAGGGGAGAGGGGAGGGAGAGGGGAGGGAGAGGGGAGATGGAGAGGGAAATGGAGAGGGAGATGGAGAGGGGAGAGAGGAGAGAGGGGGAGGGGGAGGGAGAGGGAGAGGGGAGGGAGAGGGGACAGGGGAGGGAGAGGGGAGAGGGGAGGGAGAGGGGAGAGGGAGAGGGAAATGGAGAGGGAGATGGAGAGGGGAGAGAGGAGAGAGGGTGAGGGGGAGGGAGAGGGAGAGGGAGAGGGAGAGGGGAGGGAGAGGGAGAGGGAGAGGGAGAGGTGGAGGGGAGGGAGAGGGAGAGGTGGAGGGAGAGGGGAGGGAGAGGGGGAGATGGGGAGGGATTGGTTGTTTAGGTTTTCCTTTCGTTAATAGTGTGTTTTAGATGCTCAAGCCACAAACTTAACGTTGAACTTGGTCGTCATTTTAATATTGAAAGAGAAAATCGAATTTGTGTATATTGCTTTATGCAAACAGATGCCTTAGTTATCGAGGATGAGTTTCATGCCATTTTTATTTGTGAACAATTTAAGATTTATAAGAGATTTTTTATCTAAATACGTAGTTTAATGCTTTACCAAGCTTACAGAATTTTTCTTGTCTTCTTCAAAATCAGTTATTAGAAATATAGCCCTTTATGTTTCAAAGCTTTTTGAAGAAATTTGATTGTGCACATTAGGCCTACTACATTGTAAATTTAATTTAATATAATATGTATGTATTGTGGGCCGGAAGACTTATTACGCAAATGAACTATTGTATTGTATTGCATTTAAGTGCTTGGGTAAATAACAATTTGTTTACATATTGATAGTCGTAGCTTTCCATTTTTGTTTTGTTATTTGTTTACGAAAACAGGACAGAATGTACAAACATGTAGTTTTAGAAATATTTTTGAAAAATCGTGAGTGTCAATGAAACTCCTATACCCCCAGGGCAGATGTTCATATTTGATACGCATTTAAATCCATTATAAGAACATTAAATAATGTATGAAATAAAAGATGACGCTGATATGGGAATATAGTGGTCGTGTTTTCGTCTACGCCCATTTCATATTCAGGACCCTCGGGGTACTAAGGTTTCATGGTTGGTTATTTGCATAACAAATGAAATGTCATCAGATTATAAATCGTGAATGGTTATGTTGTTTATCCTCGGTCGTTCTTTTATATGTCAAATGTTAAAAGAAATTTGAAAAGTAGCAATGGTCTCAAGTGAATTTTAGTTTAATGTTCGTACAAAAATGACCACATAATTTAACCCTTTCCCTTATACGACAATTCTGCAGCAGACGACTTTGAACAGATATTGTTAATATATAGAAAATCTCTATAATTGAATGGATAATTTGACTAAAAGTGGAAAAAATTGTTGTAAAAGGATAAATTGCTCGTCTGCTGCAGAGGCGTCAGAAAGCGTCTATAAGAGGGAAATGGTTAATTAAGAAGAAACCATTCGAACAATTTAAAAGTCAAACTAAAATGACAAAGTGAAGAAAAATCAACATAAGGTCATTTGCGACCAGTGTAGACCCAGCACACAATCCATATCCATGTAATCTGATATGTATCTTCACAGTTCGCCAATTAGTCAGATAGACAACCAAGTGTTAATTGACAATTGTAGTCGAATAACACTGACCTCACTTACCCAAAGGCTAGTTTTCCTTGGGCATGCCTTAAATGTTCCACTTATTACGCGAGTGATAAAACAGGTTCATCGACCGAAAGGGCTTTGACCTTCCGGAATGACCTTTAACCCTGTCCCTCATACGACAATTCTGCAGCAGACGACTTTGAAAAAAAATTGTCGAAAAATTGAAAAATCTCTATAATTAAATTCAAATAAGACTAAAAGTGGAAAACATTGTGGCAAAAGGAGAAATTGCTCGTTTTGAGTAATTTCTTCTTTTGTCACCATGTTTTCAAAAAGCCATCTGCTGCCGAGGCGTCAAAAGGCGTCTATTTAAGGGAAAGGGTTAAACATATCCGACATGCAGACACAAGTGCTTGCGCCTGCGCTAGAATAATTAAAAAATATCACTGCAAAAGTAGAAATTGCACTTTTTACCAATACATTTTCTAAATTGTCTTATGCCGATTTGTTGAATGCGGGAAATGCATTACTCTGAATTTGATTAGTATGCGTTTTAACGTCATTTTTCATTGGTACTTCATTTATATCCTGGCAACCATTTCATCTTATTTGTTTTCCTGGCTTTCTCGCGCCAGTTCTTCCCTAAACATCTGTTCGCGGGAAACTGGCTACATCCCCAACTGGCTACACTCCAACTGGCGACACACTCAACTGGATACACTCCAACTGGGTACACTCACAAATACATTGTCTAGTCCATTAGTGGAGTAAATGTCGCTAGTCACAATATAGTTTGTCAATCGTCATCGGAAAGAATGAATATCCTAGTCGGAACTGTCGTGTATTTCATACACCGGGGGAGTTTACTTAACCCTTTCCCTCATACGACAGTTCTGCAGCAGACGACTTCGAACATATTCTAACAAAAAGCAGAAAATCTCTATAATTGAATGGATAACATATGACTAAAAATGGAAAACATTGTGGCATAAGTGAAATTTCTTCTTTTGTCACTATGTTTTCAAAAAGCCGTCTGCTGCAGAGGCGTCAGAAAGCGTCTATATGAGGGAAAGGGTTAAATCAACCTTATTTGCGAAAGCACCTTTAGTTCCAATGTGGCAGGCAGAGAATTACTTTACACGTTAACCCTCTCCCATATATAGACGCTTTATGACACCTCTGCAGCAGACGTATTTTTTGAAAACATGGCGACAAAATAAAGAAATTGTTAAAAACGAGCAATTTCTTTTTGTGTCACCATGTTTTCAACTCGATTCAATTATTGTACATTCATTTAAAGGGAGTTTCCGAATTTGTTCAGGTATGTTTTAAAAGTCGTCTGCTGCAGATTTATTGTATGTGGGAATGGTAAACAGGCTAATGAGTCGATTTGATTTTCTCTAAAAAACTTACCGCATTGAAACCTCCATAGTAAAAGTTGTCATCGTCTCTGTCTCTGACGACGTAATCATTCTGAAAGCTGTTCACCCAGGACGGGGTATGGCGGTCGTGGCTCATCCCTGACCCCGGTTGTTGCAGTCGCGGGTTCGATCTGTAAATGTACACACACACACTCACTGGTACTTGCCCATGATCGCAGAATAGTGAAAGAAGGTTTATCTGAGTGACCAAGCCAACTAGTTAACTATTTCCCTCATATAGACGTTTTCTGACGCCTCTGCAGCAGACGAATTTGACAACACTGTGGTAAATTGAGAAATTGCTCACCTTTTGCCACAATGTTTTCAACTTTATTCACTAATTACACTTGCATTTATAGATATATTCCATAGTTTGATATTGCTATTTTCAAAGTCGTCTGCTACAGATGTGTTGTACATGTATGTGGGAAAGGGTTAAAGAAATATCATGTGTTATAGACTAGAGTTACCATGAAAACACACACACACACACACACACACACACACCATGAATTGAATCGACTGATGTTTCTGAACCTGTTAGGGTCAAGGATCAACTGTGCAGCAGACGACTTGTGAGAAATAAATAAACGAGCTGCGATTGCCATCGTGTTTTCAAATCGTTTACACCAAAATACTTCATTTATTTTGTTTGTATGGTGTTTAACGCTGCATTCAATCAAGCCGTTTCCTGGGGGATTTACCAGTTCTGCTGGCAATCTTATCCTGATAGAAGCTCATCAGCCGTAATGCCGACACCTACCCTGATCACCAAGTAAGGAAGTCACTAGTTCCATCCGTAAACCTTTTCCCAGACATAGACGCCACTGCAGCAGACGACATTTGAAAAGGTTTGTGATAAAAGGATAAATTTTCTCAAAACGAGCAATTTCTCACGTTTTGCCACAACGGTAAAACTTTATTCAATAAATGTTCTTTCACTTAAAGAAATTGTTTTTCTTTCTTTTTTTGCATAGATGTGTGTAAAGTCATCTGCTTTAGATTTATTTTATATGGGAAAGGGTTAAATATTTGACCGGACGCTCCAACTGATAAATGAGCAGTTCCACGAGAAAACCATCATTATGGAAAGCCCGCGCAGGCTAATCTGGACCGACACATTCCGTCTCAGGGGTATAAATGTATAGAGTCAAGATTCATGAAACAGAAAATCAAAAGGAGGCGAAACGTGTCTATCCGGGTTAGCCTGCGCGGCAAGCTTAGGCTGATCCGGGTCGATACTTTACGCATAGTCCACAATGTTGGTTAGGCTGATCCGCGTCGTACTTAACGCAGAGTCTACAATGTTAGTTTTCCCGTGGAACGGCTCAAATATCTTGTCAAATATCCTGTCACAGCAGATTGGCAGAATGTTAAAATTGCTTTCAACCAAATTTATGAACGTATATCATTGAATAAATACTAGTAACAACTACACAATATATAACTATCGAATACTAGTAACAGCTACACAATACATAACTATCGAATACTAGTAACAGCTACACAATATATAACTATCGAATACTAGTAACAGCTACACAATATATAACTATCGAATACTAGTAACAGCTACACAATATATAACTATCGAATACTAGTAACAGCTACACAATATATAACTATCGAATACTAGTAATAGCTACACAATATATAACTATCGAATACTAGTAATAGCTACACAATATATAACTATCGAATACTAGTAACAGCTACACAATATATAACTATCGAATCGTTTCATCAGAAAAGTAGAAAGTGTTGAAAAACAATTACGGCCAAATAGACAGGTTACGATGTAAATGACATGATGTGATCAGGAGGAACTCGAAGTAATTATGCTTTGCTAGTTTTAGTACATCATTAGTGAAGCATAATTCGGACACAGTAACACTGTAAATGATTTCATTGTTAATTGTATATTGTGCGCGGTATGATCAAGAAGTAACGTAGTGTATGGTCAAGACGATGACGTTTTTTTTCCGAATGGCTTCATTGTTCCCTTGATCTTTCACGTATACACCTGTACATAGGTTTGTATATGTGTGAGGTAAGATCAAGAAGTAACGTAGTGTATTGTCAAGACGGTGACGTTTTTTCCCGAATGGTTACATACATTCGCTTGGTCTTACACGTATACACCTGTACATAGGTTTGTATATTTTTTAGGTAAGGAAGTAAGAATTAAGGTAGTCTATGGTCAAGACGGTGACGTTTTTCCGAATGGTTACATAGTTCGCTTGGTCTTACACGTATATACCTGTACATAGGTTTGTATATGTGTGAGGTAAGATCAAGAAGTAACGTAGTGTATGGTCAAGACGGTGACGTTTTTCCGAATGGTTACATAGTTCGCTTGGTCTTTCACGTATACACCTGTACATAAGTTTGTATATTTTTTAGGTAAGGAAGTAAGAATTAAGGTAGTCTATGGTCAAGACGGTGACGTTTTTTCGAATGGTTAGATAGTTAGCTTGGTCTTACGCGTATACATCTGTACATATGTTTGTATATGTGTGAGGTAAGATCAAGAAGAAATGTAGTCTATGGTCAAGACGGTGACGTTTTTCCGAATGGTTACATTGTTCGCTTGATCTTACACGTATACACCTGGACATAGGTTAAGCACCACTAGATTCATAGCTTTCAAGCACTCATTAGGTTATAAAGTTTGATTGTTTGGTGTTTGAATCGTATGACTGACTTACTCAGGGTAAAAGGTGTTTATACCCGATGTTGACATATTAAAGGATTAGGGTTTAACGCCGTGTTCAACCATTTTCGGTCATATCACGGCGACCAGTTCACCTACTCATGCATTTCGCTACCGACTAAGCTACCGGTGCTCGGCTAAAGATGAGGTGTTTGATGAATCCACTGTAACAATGGATATTGGCAGACTTTCTCACATTAATTATCATTCAAAAACATTTTGACGAGAGTGTTTCAAAAGTGATGAAAGAAGTTAAAATATTGATCAAATTTTGTTGGAAAATCCATGTTTACAGTGGATGCATCAACCATCTCATCTTTAAACTTTCCCCACATAAAAACAAATCTGCAGCAGACGACTTTGAAAACATAGTGACAAAACCCTGAAAAATCTCCATAAAAGATAGCTTAATTGGTAAATAAAGTTGAAAACATTGAGGCCAAAGAAGAAATTGCTCATCATGAACAATTTCACCGTTGGCCATAATGTTTTCAAAAGTCGCCTGCTGCTATTGCGTCAAAATGCGTCTGCAGGTGGGAAGGTTTCTGCCTTTGGGATTTTTTCCACACAAACGGCGCGAGTACTGGTTAAGTCTCCAGAAAGCAGACATCGAGCGTTATTAATATAAGCTAAAAGCTTGTTTCACAATCGATGTAAAATAAATAAGTTTAAACTAAAAGAACCCAGAACCCAGAACATGTGTTGTTGTTTATTTCACTAATAATGAAATGGTTCAACACATATTTAATACTTCCATCGGAAGTACTACCATCAGAAATCTATCCCCGTCAGTATGTGGCCTTCTATCCTGCTATGTATAGCGCTAACTCATTATAATTAAATAATGTCGTTTATTTTCTAAGAGTATTTCTTTATTTAGAAAAAAACAATATATATATATATCTATAATAGGAATGAAATTATGAATTTACAACTTAAATAAACTTGTGTAATTGACACACATTAGACACAAATAAACAATACAAAATAGATTAAGAGTGACAGAAAACAACACATTACAGTAGAATAAAAAGTGACCTTTAAATTAGCAACCTTATGAAGAAGAATTACCCAATTATCGTATATACACACACCTCTGCTTTAAATTTCAATGCTTTGAATGCTTTGAAATTTAATTTATCTGAGTAGCATTAGCCAAATTGGTAATGAAGCGGAATAAATAGTAAAAACAAAAAATAACCGCACAGATCTAATAAAAGTTAAAACGAAATTCAAAATCGAAGGCTTTAAAAAGAATAAAAGGCCAAGTTTTCGTACATACATACCTCTGTATTTAATTTCAATTATTTTGAATTTTCACTTTTCTGGTAAACTCTAGACAAACTTATTACGAAATGAAACAAATGGAAGACAATGAAATTGTGATTCACTGTTCAATACTCACATATTGATATGATCAGTGTTCGTATAAATTAAACTGCGTCACAGAAAAACCGACCCTCAGGACCTTCCAACCAGCGAAGATTAATATCACACTGCGCATGCGCAAAGTATGATAAGTTTCTTGATTTATTTTATTCCGCCTCGTTTATCAGTGATTCTAAAAGCTATGGAAGAGAACTTGTTTGGACAAGAAGATGCCAGACGTATACATCCTTGACGGAATCCAGCACTATGTCAGAAGACATATCAAAAGAATATTGTATTCAGGTTGACGGAGAATGATTGGTTGGTTAGAGTTTAAGGCCATTTTTAACCGTTCTTCAGTTATATCAGAGCAGCCGGTACACCTCAGCATTTATTTCCTGGATCTTCAAAAGGCTCCAAAAGTATAAAAGTTTATTCTGTGCTCAGGATTTGTGCTCAAGTATCTGATTGGTCAGAAGCAAATTCGTTCTCCAAATTGACCAATCAGAAGCCTTATTTGCAGCATGGAGTTCGTTTCTGAGCTCTGAGAACGTTTTATAGTTTCGGACCCAGTACTCAACCCAACAGTCTGGGTGCAACTTGTGCCTACCTTGCCACATTGACTGGTGGAGAAAATGAAGAATGACGCATGTCACCTCGAATTTAGTTAACCCTTTCCCTCATATAGACGCTTTCTGACGCCTCCGCAGCAGACGTCTTTTTGAAAACATGGCGACAAAAGAGGACATTGCTCAGAATGTCACCTTTTGTTACCATGTTTTCAATTATATTTAATTATTATACTTGTATTTAACTCTTTCTGACGCAGTCAATAAAGAGGTTTTTTGCAAACAATACTGATTCAGGTGAGTCCGCTCGCAGCGAGGTGTCTCACTTGAAATCAGCAGTATTTGCCTCCAAATATTACAAAACTCTAATAACATATGAAATAGAGTCGCCCGACTTTGAATATGGAAGAGTCTACTTTAAACAATTCGGCGCTGAAAGAGTTAAAGGGAGTTTCCAATCTTGTTCGTGTATGTTTTCAAAGTCATCTGCAGGAGAATTGTCGTATGTGGGAAAGGGTTTAATCATTGTAAATGATGCCGGGATTCGAACTCACGACCCTTGGCTCGATATACATCGCAGTGACAGACTGAGTGGCTCGACTCGACGGTGAGGGTTCTGACAAGACTGTTGGTATACAAATACGGGTTATCGGGAGTTTACTCGCCCTACCGTTGACAATTCCCTATTTCTCGCGACGCTACCTATACATACTTTTTTACGCTGTTTATGTTAAAATAAACAATACGTGACTAGTTCACGCTTACCCTCTTTACTGACATCTGAACGTTTCGTGTGCTATGTGATATCGCTATCTCTCTCTCTCTCTCACAAAACTTATTACATCTTGAAACCAATTGTAGTAAATCCATTTCATTTCATGAACATTTAACAGTGAAGGTAATGTTCCACTTGCTAAAAGTGTAGTCCCCGACCGTTTCTCCCTCATGGTTTCAAAATGACTTCGTCGAAATTATGCCCACATTCCAAACTATTGTAATTGTATAGTAGTGAGCAATCAGTTACATCTTTTGGGAACTTCAGCCGAGGATATATCTTTGTATACGCCTCATTTCAGTGAAGTGTTTTTGATGAATATCAGCAAGCGTCCTAACCGATGTCCCTTTAGCAACATTATCTCATTTCGATGGCTTGGCGTGAAACGGTTGTAACTAAAATTGGTCATAAAGTCTTTATAAGCGTTAAATCATTTATCTTGGTAAACAATGGAAATTTAGGTGCCATTGCTCGTTCTGAGCAATGGCACCTAAATTTGCATTGTTTACAAAGGGGTCAAAATTGCCCCTAAACCAGGGTTTTCAAAATAGGATTTTAGATACAACCGTTTCACGCCAAGCCCTCAAAATGTCCCTTCAGCAACATTAATTCATTTTATATGCAGTGTAATAAACTACATTATGAGTAATTGATGATACGATCTGCGTGAACACATTTCCACGATACAACGTATAATAGTCATCAAATGCAACTTGTTAATACGTTCCTCAACATTTTAAGGATCACACCAAACCCTTCGATAAAGAGTATGTTAGTTGGTCGGGTAAATAAATTCATTAGGAAAATACCCCTATACGGCACTATGTACTTGCATTAAGAAAATAAAACGTAATTTCAGTTTTACTCATATAAAACTTTTTATTCAGTGAACAAAAGTGTACCAAAATTCATCTTAAAGACAAACTCCTCAATATCCATTCAAATGTACAGTCGATTCAAATTGGGTTAAGGGAAACAAATTTGAGTTTCTAACCAAGCAGTAAAAAAATGTCCAACTTATTCGAAATGAAACAGTGCTTTTGTTGAAAGTTGATATGGGTATTGCTGTCGCTCTGATTATAAAGAGTCGACAACTATTTCGAGTCATCAAGCACTTCGATTGCTCAGCGCCGCATTGTCGTCAAATATGGTCCGTAGCACTGTTTATCCTTTTGAGCATTGTGCTACTAAGGGTAATTTTTGATACTTCCATATGTTGATGCTAATGTTACAACATGTATTTTCTTCTATAGGCCTTTATTATACTCTTAAAGAAGTATAAATACATAGGACTCGTGATTACTCGAAAATTCGAGTATATCGTTTAACTCGAACCATTCCATGGAACGGACCTGTTATTTTCAGAAACAGCGTAGCTGCATTTCTTATTGCTCACACGGGCATTCAGAACTGCTGATGCGTTATTTTCTTGATATGATTTTATCACTGGCTCGTTTTTCCTCACGGAAAAACACGAAGCTGACAATACATAAATGGTTTAACACATATAACCTGGGATCACTCGAACACGTTGATAACTCGAAGTAACTTATGGGTCCCTTTCCTCTCCATATTTGTATTAAAATTAAACCTTGAGGTTTTCAGGTGTTACATATTTACTTCTGTTCCGTCATGTATAACACCCCAGTTCGTTCCAGACACACAGTTGGTTTTCACGGATAAACCTCAAATATACTGGGCTTTCGGGAACCATGTGTCTGTTTTTCCCAGGGTCCATTAAACGTTGGGCTGGTATAAATGGCCTTGTAAAATGCTGTTTCCGTCAAGAATTTGTGTTTTGTAGTCTAGAGTTACCTGCCCTATACCTCTAATTTTCGGATCATGCCTACGCCAATATTAGCGCCCTTTGGACATGGCGTAGCAAGAAACCCGCTATAGAGATAACCTTTTAGTGGACCAAAGGGGTTTAACATTTCAAACTCCGAGGGAAGTTTGCTTCATTATCAATGTATTGATTCAAAACATCAAGTTGAATTGGTGGTCCGCTGTAGAATTTACGAAAATGAATTATATATTAACTTATTTACTATATATGCGATAGCGACATATAAGGGGTCTAGCCGCCATTGTTGGTTCATGCTAGACGTACTAATTTACTCTAGTACGGCGGGTACCAGACTAGGTGTAGGCAAATACATGGATATGGCAAGGGTGGCTGACCACTGCATTATGTTTTATAACCCATACTTCTGTATCTATAGATATAATTCGGTTGTGTTTTCGTATTCAAAACATAAGAAAAACCAGCGGAACGGGCCAATCATACTTGAAATGTCAACTTTACAATATCAAATTTGGAAGAGGTGCTATGAAAACCGTTTAGTACAATATGTTTTATACTGGAGATAATGCTCTTGATAATGCAATTAGTGTTACGGGAACGAGGTATAGGTATACACATCACTTCTACAGCCTTGCTGGGGAAGCCCGCTTTTATAGCGACGTTGGTAGAGTGGTTGGCCTTTTCTTAAAGTTAAGCAGCGTTTATCACGGTTAGTGCCTGGATGGGTGACCCGCGATGGCTTAACTCCGGTATACGTTACAAGTGGTGGAAGCGAAAGGGATATTGGGTTGATATCACCATCATCCCCGGACCCCGGTAGGTCCCATTGATGTTACATATAATCGGTTCTAGTGTAATACTGGTGTACTGCTTGGGTTCAGTTGTGTTACAAAGACGGAGAAATGTAACGGGAACGGGGTATAGGTATAACTATCACTTCTACAGCCAGCCTTGCTGTGAAAGCCGGCTTTTATAGCGACGATGGTAGAGTGGTTGACCTTTTCTTAGAGTTAAGCAACTTTACGGAAATGTCAACCACTCTACCAACGTCGCTCTAAATGCAAGTTTTCAGAGCAAAGGCTGTAGAAGTGATATTTATACCCCTTCCCGTTACATTTCTCCCTCTTTTCTCTTGACTTCGACCCGAAGTCACAGAACTGAACACAAGCAGTATACCAGAGCGGAGTCTATGTAACATCGCTGGGAACCACCGGGGTTTTAAATTTTGCGATTTTAAGAATGTATTAAGGGGAAACAAAAAGGACGCGCATGCGCAGACAAAAGTTTACAATAATTTTGGGAGGTCGAGGTCAACACGTTGGAAAAAGGTATTGTTATCATATATTTATATCATATATTTAAAATATTTCGAATCAAACAGTATTTCTTTAGCCATAACATGCTGAATCCCGCGCTAACATCGAGCTGCTGCATCTTACAGCAACTCTTGTCCGTTATTTTGGTTTCAACAAAGTCGGCCAATGTTTGTAAACAAGAACTTGTACTAACCGAAAAGAACAGTAACACATAATAACAAATCTGTCGTGTAGCTACAACACAAAAAGCATGATCACTAATTGGATTAATATATAACCAATGCATATATGATATACAGTTAAATTCAACCCGGAAGCGGAATTATTGCCATTAAAAGGTGACGTCACTAAAGTGTCACATGACGTGTAGAGTCTATGGAACCGTCTTACTAATCCATAATAAAGCTGATCGATTAGAAATTCGTAAATATCGCCCCGTAGGCAGGGGTATATTTTAAGTCTTTCGACTACTGGTATACATGTCCGGAGACAGACATCTTCATCACAATGTCTAAACAGTTCTTTGTATGCGGCCTGAAGCCAGGTGATATTTGTTCCTCGAAAAATCTCCATGTAGTCGCATCCTTTGTACGGGATCCCTTGCTCTATGAAACATTTGGGTACCGTTTTAAACGAGTTACACATTGGCTGGCTCAGGCTTTGTTTCGGGTAGTACCAAATAAAAGCGAAGCACATCTCATCGTCCGTGGCGTTGCCCCATTTTGTAGTTTTGTTTGTGGACATTGAGTTGTATTCGCACGTGGTCAAAATTTCATCCCCAGGAAACACTTCAAAGGGCATTGAAAACCTATAATAAGAAAGAGGGCATATACATGCATCTCAAACATTCGGAATTATAGTCGATGTATGTTGGTAACATCGAAACACGCCACATCAAGATCAACCTTTTCCTACCGTTTTCAAGAAATAGACGTGAACTGCGTCAGGAGATTATGGGTCTTATTGCCTCTCTGTAGCGGGATCACAAAACACGATAATTCGAGCGAAAGCATGAGAAAAGGTGCCAGTTGGCATTTTTGAATAGTGTATATTCAGATCATCTTGCACACCTGCTCCGTCTCATCAGGACATTCACAAGTTGATAGAACCCTTTAACAAGCTTTTGTTAGTAATATGAGAACAATGTAGATCTTGATCAGCCAATTCGGATGCTAATACTGATCTGGATCAATATTTTTCCCAAAAGCCAAATTGAACCTTTTCTCGTTAGCCTAATGAGAATGTGATTATGTATAGGTCACCGAGCCATCACTGTGCGCTGGTACAACTAGACCCCCAACTCGCCCGAATCACGTTAATTAGTGAAGAAATTACAGATTTGTGCCCGCATTCTGCAACATGTCTAAATACGATTTTGGACTAAATTTAAATTATCTGACTAAATGACGTCGATTTGGATGTGGTCCGTATTCACCAACACGTCTAAATTGTAAATCTGACTAAATATTTAGATTTAGATTTAGTCAAAAATCTAAATTAAAAAGTTTAGTAAATAAGGGCCCTGTTTACTGGTTACCTGTGAGGATTGGGACTATCATAATCGTAGTGTTTGTCTTCCGCCAAAATAGTTCTAACACCATCTCTTATGACTTCTAATTTTATGGATTTACCTGAAAGAAAGAAAATGATCCGTTCCACGTGAAAACCAACATTTTGGACTCTGCGTAAAGTATCAAACCGGATCAGTCTAAGCATGTCGCGCAGCCTAATCAGGACACACATTTCGCCTCCTTTGGATATTCTGTTTCAGAAATCTTCACTTTATACCTCTATCCCCCTGAGACGGAAAGTGTCGGCCCGAACTAGCCTGCGCATGCTGATCTAGGCTGAAACATTCCAATGTGTTGGTTTTCTCTTGGGACAGCTCAAATGTGAACAACAAACTTATTGCCTTTTGAACTTCAAACAACAATATATCGGTATGTTATATGGGACAATTTATAAAAAAAAATCCAATGCATAAATAATAGATATATATCTTTAAGATGTTTGTTTTTTAAATGAATTGGCAGATAATACAGACGAAATTCTTAACATTCTCTTATACGAGAATATCGGACATGAAAAATAAAACAACTTCGATATACATTTACAATACCTGATCACCATAAACAATGAATGATTTAAAACATAGATTTGTTATTTGCATTTGCCCTTTGCACAATGTGTTTTATATTGTCCTGTAATCCTTAATAATGTTTTTATAAACGTTTGAGCTTCTTAGTCACAAACAATCTTGTAACAAAGGTTTGCGTTTCAGATCAAGTGTTTTGGCACTTTCTAAAACTATATCGAGTGCTTATTGCAAGGACTACAATTAAATTCAACAGGGAACTATTGTTTAAATTCAATTTTCACAAAAAAACCTGGATTCGCTGAGTTAGTATGCCCAACATGTGGTAAATATGCATCCTCCGACAGAGCTGTTAGATACAAAAAACAAACGTCTGTACATAACTGCTTAAAAATGTTTGAAACTGAAAAATCTTATTTAAACTTAATTCAATAAAATTACCTAAATAATGCATGTGATTAAGAATGCCGGTGATATAAAGACTGGAACCAGTCATGTATTTCTTCGTGCATTCCTTCGCGCATAATGCTTCTGTTACATGTGACGTCACTTGAGGAGGAATGTTGAGGTACACCGAACCGACCAACCAGACTGCAGCATCATATTTCCGCAACTTTTTGGTCAAATACATGTTCATTCCGGATTGGTCTTTGTAAGTGGAGACGTTAAACGGATTGTTCCAATGGACCTGTGATTATTAATAGAAAATAACGATAAGAATGAACCTAACATCGGTAAGTGACAATCCATAGAAGGATTTATAAAGCTTTCAAAGCTAACCATATACAGTCGCGTTTTGACACTTCTGTGGTAGGTGCACCGTGACTTTTGAAGATATTGTGGAAATTGAAAAAAAAAAATGAACCTAATTGGCAGGATCTCCATCTTTCATTTTTCATTCAACTCTATAACCATACTCAAATTAATTTCCAGAGATTGTGTTCATTAACGCCTGTATGTTTTTAAAGTCGTCTGCTTCAGATGTGTTGTATGAGGGATACATCTAAAATGGAGAATGGCAGCTTCACTCAGTCTAACCAAACCTTGTTAATGAATTATATATTGTCTAAACCTTTTTACAATCCAACAAAGATCCACAACAAGTTTTCATTCGATTTAAAGAGTACACTGTATATATATAATAACGCCTATAGCATGTATATTAATAATCAAATACCTGTAAAGCAACTCTCCTGTAACCATGCCGATCGACCTTGACCCCACTGCTGTCATGGAAACAGTCGTCTACCATCCCAAACGCCCAAACACTGATGAGGTCTTGACACGATTCGCTGGGGGTCATGTCACATTGATATGGCTCTCCGGCCTCACGAATATAGTCGTCTGTAAACATGAAGATGCATGTTAACACACCTTCAGCAGACGACATTTGAAAACAGTGTCATATAAGGACAAATTGCTTTTCAACAATAAGGCATTCGTATATACACGTATATTTTCTCCATTTTTGCCTATATGTTTTCAAAGTCTTCTACTACATATTTATAACGTGTAAAACTAAGAAGTGCATCCATACATTATTAAAAGTACTGTGAGTGCTGACAGCTGATTTGTCGAATTATTTCTAGAAAGACTATAGCTTCTTATGCAGTAAACTGCTGTTTCCAAAATGGCTTGTACAGGCGCAGCTGTTTTAGAAAATTGACATTTGGCCAATCCGGGTATGAAATATATTTACAGACATGATCCAAGTTTGTGCGAAGAGTATACGGAACAAATTAAATTTAAGTGGAACGATCGAAAATAGTCAGTTAATTCAGGGACGTAGATAAGAGGGATAAGTAACTAAATTATATACTAAAATATTACCCGTGCTGACATTTGTAGCAAGTAAAGCTAAAACACTATTCAAGATATGAAAATAAAAAATAGATTTTCTGGAAGTTTAAACATTCTTCCATTGCAGTAAATAAAAATATTTTAATATATTACAGGTTTTGATAATATGTTATCCGTATGAAAAATGTCAGTCTATTATTTTTTGGAAAAACATAATATAATTCAGAATTCCCAATATCAGTGTCTTTTAAAGCAGTCATTGTTAAAAATACAAAGAAATTTCAGTTATTCATTGTATCTCTAACTATAGTTGAAATGTTAAGCTTTCAGAATATGTATTTTTTGTTTATGTGCCAAATGTGACTTCAAAGTTTTATTTGCTACAAAATGTGAAAATTTGGACAATTGTATTTCTATGTGTGATATTATAACCAGATAACAGGTGTACAGGTGGATTTGCCTATCCCTCTTATCTACGTCCCTGGTTAATTCAATAATTATTTCCCTTTAGTACAGTTACATGTTGCATGGTTTTACAGTTTGTCTGATTGGTTGTTTGGTGTCTTACGCCGCTTTCAATGTATCAGTTATGTCACGGCGTTTCCTATGTATCAGTTATGTCACGGCGTTTCCTATGTAAGTTACCAGAACCACTGGTCCATTTATCCTGACACCAGCCAATTAGTCTAAGTGTTAACTAGTAACCCTGAGCGCCAAGGAGGGCAGACATTACTTCCATTTTGCAAGTCTTTGGTATGACGACCACGGATGATGGTCGTACATACCACCGAGACGATCACGGGTGATGGTCGTACATACCACAGTCGATCACGGGTGATGGTCGTACATACTACAGTCGATCACAGGTGATGGTCGTACATACCACAGTCGATCACGGGTGATGGTCGTACATACTACATTCGATCACAGGTGATGGTCGTACATACTACAGTCGATCACGAATGATGGTCGTACATACCACCGAAACGATCACGGGTGATGGTCGTACATACTACAGTCGATCACCAATGATGGTCGTACATACCACCGAAACGATCACGGATGATGGTCGTACATACCACCGAAACGATCACGGGTGATTGTCGTACATACCACCGAAACGATCACGGATGATTGTCGTACATACCACCGAGACGATCACGGATGATTGTCGTACATACCACCGAGACGATCACGGATGATGGTCGTACATACCACAGAGACGATCACGGGTGATCAAATACTTTTATTTTACCATAAGGTCGTGGAATAGATAACACACTCCTTATCTATCCCTTTTCCATTTTAATCAACAACAAAAAAAATACATATTGCCGTAATTTGACACCAGGTCTCGACATGCTTGACTTGAATTTCGTTAAATTGACAGTTTGCTATATATCTACGTCGAAATACTTAACTGCGCATAATCGAACTGATTTAACCTTTCCTACTACATTCGTTTTCTGACTCCTCTGCAGCAGACGACTTTTGGAAATATTGTGGCAAAATGATAAATTGTTCATAATAGGCAATTTCTCCTTTTGCCGCAATGTTTTCAACTCAGTTTAATAGAGAAACATATATTTTTTAGAGATTTCCCATAGTTTTGTATTGACTTTTTCAAGGTCATGTGCTGCAGAAATGTTGTATATATATATATATTAGGCATTTTAAAAACGAAGATAAACATATGTTTAAAGGCAAACATCAACAACCATGCCAAGTATTCGGCTGTCGAAAAGATCTATTACACTTCAAAGTGGGAGTTATGAGACTCAAATGTAGATTGCCGACATCTAGGTCCAAACGTCCAAGGTTTGTTCCCCGTGAGAGTCGGGGTCCAAATATGAGCGGTTTTTACAAGGAAATAAACTTCGAGAGTGGTTAACACTTTTAAACAAACATACTCTTTCTGGGGCCTTTGTAGTAGACGACTTTTCAAAACATTCTGGCAAAACATATATTTGAAAAACGACAATCAACTTATGTTTAAAGGCAAAAAAAAAACCACGCCAAGTATTCGGCTGTCGAAAAGATCCATTACATTTCAAAGTGGGAGCTATGAGACTCAAATGTAGATTGCCGCCATCTAGGTCCAAACATTCAAGTTCTTTTTCCCGTGAGAGTCGGGGTCCAAATATGAGTGGTTTGGTTAGAAGGAAATAAATTTCGAGAGTGGTTAACACTTTTAAACAAACATACGCTTTCTGGGGCCGAAAAGGGAAACTTCTCTATGTTTTCAACTATTTTTTAATAGTTTTACTCTCATTTATGGAGATTTTTTACGTTTATGTCAATATAGTTTCAATGTCGTCTGCTGCTGATCTTTTGTTTGTGGTAAAGTATTAAAAAAGGTTTCTCCTTCATAATAGATGTAAAATAATATAAATATGTATATTGTTTTTTTGCGCCGGGGAAACCGTCTCCGTGGTGTAGTGTTTAGAGTGTTTGCATTGGGAGCGCGAGACCAGAGTTCGATCACCGATCGGTTTATACCAAAGACTTCAACAGTTGTAGACATGACGACACTCTTTAGAGCTGATCAGGCTCGTGTGAATAGCGTTCTGATGAATAGCGTTTAACTCCCATTAGATGAAAGAACAAAAATCGAATAGAGTTGAAAACATGGTGACAAAAGGAGAAATTGTTCTTTTTGAGCAATTTCTTCTTTCGTCGACATGTTTTCAAAAAAAAAAAAATCTACTGCAGAGGCTTCAGAAAGGGTTAACTCCTCTCACAGTTTTGTCCCATCTAATTTGGTCGGTTAATACACAAGCAGTTAGAGCATCCGCCTGGGGTGCGGGAGGTCGCGGGTTCGATCCCCAATGGCTCATACCAAATACTTTAAAAGTGAAAAGCTGCCTTCCTTGGAGCTCAGTGTAATGAGTTTACATTAATCGGTCCACCTAACTCGTAGAATAGGTGGAATAGGTAGATTCGGTATCGTTGTGAATGTACATGGGTTGGTTTATGGCGTGCGACTTCGTGAATGTACGTTGGTTGGTTTATGTCATGCGACTGAAATCACATCAAACTACTTCGCTGTACGTTTTAACGAGTGGGCGACGTTAATATCTTGTTTTTGAGTCATTCACGAAACCTAATTTTCTTATTCAGAGGCTTGACTTTTGAAATCCGAGTCGACTGTCGATTAATGTTCAGAATATCATAGAGGCGGACGGTGAAGACACGCATGAGGCTAGACAGTTCGAAAGTGGAATAAAATCCCTGTTTCACTCACATATGTTGAAAATATTTTAATTTTGACGTCTATAATAATTATGCTATCTATAAATGCATGTATCAAATAAGTACAACTATGTTGATTTTCCTTCATTTTCAGTTCCATTTGCACATTGTTAATGAGTGTCTAAAAAAAAACCTCACCGCTTGTAATTTGAAGCATCTGCAGAAGTTATATTTTTAAAACAGTGTTACAACAGGATAAATTGCTCATCATGAGCACTGTATTCTTTAGCTAAATTGTTTTCAACTCAATAATACTTTTATCTATAGATATTTCAAGGATGTTTTCAGAATCGTCTGATGCAAATTTGATGTATGTGGGAAAGGGTTAATTTAATCATTTACAGTATACGTACCTGGGTGTAATCTTCATGTTTACATTGTGTAAAGCATATATCAATAAAATGTTGATAAGGGTCGCACTTAAATGACATAAACTTGACACAATCCCTTAAATTAATCTATAATATATATATTTACAATAAATCAGCAGTGGATTTCTTTATTTTCGGGAGTATTAGGATTCATTTCATGTTCTTAGAGAAAACTTGATTAGGGTACGTTTTTAAAATCGTACGCCAATGTATCCC
Source organism: Serripes groenlandicus (assembly GCA_031761405.1). Taxonomy (NCBI): domain Eukaryota; kingdom Metazoa; phylum Mollusca; class Bivalvia; order Cardiida; family Cardiidae; genus Serripes; species Serripes groenlandicus. Next base: position 898,706 of record JASEVX010000044.1, on the reverse strand, counting down.
TTAAATAATTTTCTCTCTGTGTCTCTCTGTCTGTCTTTATCTCTCTCTCTCTCTCTCTCTCTCTCTCTCTCTCTCTCTCTCTCTCTCTCTCTCTCTCTCTCTCTCTCTCTCTCTCTCTCTCTCTCTCTCTCTCTCTCTCTCTCTTTGTCATTTTTACAAAAACAGATCAATCTTCAATTCAATATCTCAAATTTGTCATTTTTACAACAACAGATCAATCTTGAATATGTATTTTTTTCACCACTCTTAAAACGGTAAATTATGTAAACAAACAGGTTTAGAAAATTATTTATTTTTGTCGTTCTTGTGTCTTATTAAAACGCGACCTATGTATTAAATATGTAAATTCAGACGGATGAAAGAAAATATTGATCCCTATTTTTAAATACAAATAGACATTTGAGTTGAGAATTGCAATACGTAGCTCGATATCATGTATGGTTAACACCCCTTCCAACATATAGACATTAAGCAGCGGACGACTTTCAAAACAATTATCTTAAATTATTAAAAATCTCAGTAAATGAAAATAAAATTATTAAACAGTGTTTAAACGTTTGTGACTAAAGGAGAAATTACTTAAATACTTATATACAATTAATGAGTAATTTCTCCTTTCTGCAAATAATATTTTTAAAAAAACGTCCAGCGCAGATACATCAAAATGCGTCTGCATTGAGGTATGTTAAGATCATACCCAAGCACGATCTTCTATATGAGCAGTGGGTGAGTTTACCAGTATAACATTAAAATGCGGCGTACAGGGGGTATAAGTCGGAACAAGGTATCCGTAGGTGAACCTGTGGATGGATCATTACTGTCTAGCGCTGTACAAATTTAGTTATAATATATACATGTCTTGAATTGTACCGATTCAGGTATAATCTTAACTTTTCTTTTACTGTACTAATTCAGTTCTAATCTTTACCTGTCTAACACTGTACCAACTCAGTTCTAATATTTCCCAGACTAGCACTGTACCAATTCAGTGTATGTCATTTGGAAGTTGTTTGAGACTGCTGTGTCTGTTAATTTGAAACTGTCTGAGACGGCTGCGTCTGTTATTTGGTAAATGTCTGAGACGGCTGTGTCTGTTTTTTGGAAACTGTCTGAGACGGCTGTGTCTGTTTTTTGGAAACTGTCTGAGACGGCTGTGTCTGTTATTTGGTAAATGTCTCAGACGGCTGTATCTGTTCTTTTTTAAACTGTCTCAGACGGCTGTGTCTGTTTTTTAGAAACTGTCTGAGACTGCTGTGTCTGTAATTTGGAAACTATCTGAGACTGATGTGTCTGTCATTTGGAAACTGTATGAGACTGCTTTGTCTGTAATTTGGTTAATGTCTGAGACTGCTGTGTCTGTACTTTGGAAACTGTCTGAGACTACTTTGTCTGTAATTTGGAAACTGTCTGAGACTACTGTGTTTGTAATTTAGAAACTGTCAGAGACTAATGTGTCTGGGTTTTTTTGTAAATGTCTGAGACTGCTGTGTCTGTCATTTGGAAACTATCAGAGACTAATATGTATGTCATTTGAAAACTGTTTGAGACTGCTTTGTCTGTAATTTGGTTAATGTATGAGACTGCTGTGTCTGTAATTTAAAAACTGTCTGAGACTGCTGTGTCTATCATTTGGAAACTGTCAGAGACTAATGTGTCTGTAATTTAGTAAAAAATTTAGTGTCTATCATTTGGAAATTGTCTTAGACTTATGTGTCTGTAATTTGGTTAATGTCTGAGAGTGCTGTGTCTGTAATTTGGTTAATGTCTGAGACTGCTGTGTCTGTTATTTGGAAACTGTCTGAGACTACTGTGTTTGTAATTTAGAAACCGTCTGAGACTGCTTTGTCTGTAATTTGGAAACTGTCTGAGACTAATGTGTCTGTTTTTTGGTAAATGTCTGAGACTGCTGTGTCTGTAATTTGGTTAATATCCGAGAGTGCTGTGTCTGTAATTTGGTTAATGTCTGGGACTGCTGTGTCTGTTATTTGGAAACTGTCTTAGACTACTGTGTCTGTAATTTGGAAACTGTCTGATACTAATGTGTTTGTAATTAAGAAACTGTCTGAGACTGCTTTGTCTGTAATTTGGAAACTGTCTGAGACTTATGTGTCTGTTTTTTGATAAATGTATGAGACTGCTGTGTCTGTTATTTGGAAACTGTCTGAGACTGATGTGTCTGTCATTTGGAAACTATCAGAGACTAATATGTATGTCATTTGAAAACTGTATGAGACTGCTTTGTCTGTAATTTGGTTAATGTCTAAGACTGCTGTGTCTGTAATTTGGAAACTGTCTGAGACTGCTGTGTCTAACATTTGGAAACTGTCTGAGACTGCTGTGTCTGGTTTTTTTTTGAAACTTTCTTAGACTTATGTGTCTGTAATCTGTTAAATGTCTGAGAGTGCTGTGTCTGTACTTTAGTAAATATCTAAAAGTGATGTGTCTGTAATTTGAAAATTGTCTTAAGACTTATGTGTCTGTAATTTGGTAAATGTCTGAGAAGTACCAGATCACATGCCGCGTTCAATTAAAGTCGGTTGATCTGGAGCGACTCGGTCTAAACTCCAAGCAGAACTTTTTTCACAAAGATAAGCCAAACAAATCTTTTTGATAATTTAAATATTGACTATTACGATTACGTAAACTCCGATTATCAGCCGTGATCTAAATAACTAAATAAATAAAAAGAATAGTGAATCATTTAAAAAAATAATATTAAAAGAGTATTTTGTTTAAAAATTGTGGTCGTTTTGTAAGAGCATGGCTCGTGTTCTGGATCACATTTAAACAAACTAACATACCTTTATCTCCGGGAAATCAAGTGGTGGTCCAAACGCAGCGTCTGAGAAGAAAAAAAAGGAGAAGTCTGCGGGTACTCCAGTTGGTCTTGTTCCCGGATATGACGTTTTAGGACACATGGGTAGTATGTTATCAACGTCATGGCCGTTGTCGGAGGTGAGTGAGGATGCTGAAAAGGTGTATCGGAGACGGTTGTTTCCAAAACTGTTTTCTTCACGTACGTTACCTGAAGTACTATCGAAGTTATTCAAAGTGCGTCGCATTTTCTCAGATATAATTATACCGTCCACTGCATCTCTCTGCTCAACTGTGTCTTGTTTTACTGCTTCGATTCCGTTGAAATGTGTGTGTAGACAATGTGTTGTATTGATAACCATCGCATTATTTTCAACATTGTTGTCCATGACAACATCGTCACAGAAACTGTTTGAAGTCATAGTATCGTCATTATTTGCCAGCATCAGTTGAAACGCCTTTGATCTTGACCTCGTCAAATAACGTGCGTTGGTTTTCTCCACTAAGCTTGACTGTCCGATGCGGATACCCAATTTATCACGCATCTCTTGTCTGTTAGATGTTTTTACTTTCATGTTAATCCTTTGTAATCGCCTCCCAGACTTCTCAATACTTCTGAAAAGATATTAATTTGAAAATCGGTTAAGCATTTTCACGTAAGAAAGTAAGTTTTTTGCTCAACGTACTATTAGTACGTATGGCATGAACCAACAATGGCGTCTTGAATGGTCACTTCCCCTTAAAAATCGAAAGTTCTTTTACTGTTGACTTTCGTAAACCCTACAGCGGACCAGTACAAATTGATGTGTGGATTAAAAAATAAATAATGAAGCAAACTGCTGTCGGAGTTTGAAAGGGTAAACTGGTTTGGTCCATGAAAATGTTGTCTCTATATATACGTGTGGTTTCATCACCATGTATAAAGGGCGCCGCCATGTTGGGTGTATGCCTGACCTGATAATGAAATGTTTAGGGCAGGAAACCCTAGACTAAAATAAAGTATAATCTAATCTTTTTAACTGTGTAATCTATGTAGTGAACATTTTCAAATGATAGATAAGTAAACAAATGTGTATACATTGATGATATAAGAACGTAAGAAAAATAATATTAGGCCATGACATACACAGGATACAATCAACACTAGGCCATCACTTTTTCTCTACCTCGCCTTTACATTGGCTATAAACTATTTAGATACCTAACGAATTTGAAGACGACCATTTGATTAGCCGATGCAAATGTCAGTCTGAGTCGACCTGTAAGAGTCAGTCTATAGCTACTATACGAGCGGTTACTATTGCAGCAAAATTAAGGTCTGATTTTAACTTTTTCGCAGCCAAAGGCAATTAGAGGTTTGTGCAAAAAATGCAGATTCCGGTGAGATATCTTGTTATGAGCTATCTCTCCTGAAATGTTCATTGTTTGCTACTTAGAATTTAATTGTTACCAAATACTTTGTTGGGGAAAAAGGAGTGGTCCAATTTTCAACATGAAATAGTCGACTTTATGATATTCGGCAGTGAAAGAGTTGATGGGATTGCATGGGTATTGCAATAACTTATCATTCTAAGGTATAACTAGCGCGTAATCCAAGTAGGTTCACTACGTTTGTATGTCACACCAACAACTCAATATTTCCTCTATTAATCATTCCCAGAACTTTAACAGTGAGTAGACAAGATATACTATCTTATATTTAATCACTCTCGATATCTATACTGCTTACATACTGACCCAGGACCACCAATAGTTCTAAATATGAATTATCACAAAAAGTCTTTGTTACAACGCGGAAACCAAACTATGAAAATGATGTCACGTCAGCAATTAGACGTCATAACGTTAGTCTCTTTGGCGCCAAACCGATAAATATCATGTAGAAAAAATGGTAAACGCTATGTTATTTTTTTTCGAAATACGCCTCATAAATCACTTTATGTGATAAATATAATATCTTATTCGTGTTTATTTATTATCACTTTTAATAAACTCGTTAACATGGCTCGCGGCATATCATCTTATTGAAAGTGATAATAAATAAAAACTCATGAAATATCCTCTATTTAATTATGAATTCGTAAAATAACTTACTTTCTGATTGACTTAACTAAATTATGATTCTTTGAAATGTAATATTCTCCAAATGTATAACTATAATGCATTTAAATGGTAAAAGATTACTGGTCAAGAACCCAAAAATCGCAAAGGCTTACCCAATTCGGAATGAAATTCGAATCCGATACCTTCAGATCACCTCCGAACCGCTGTTTCACAAATACTTAAAAAACGGAAGATAACCAAGGCGGAAGATAATTAAAATGGAGTATAAGTAAGTTTCGGACATTAAAGTTTGAAACCGCTTACAGGGAAAATGTAGAATTTTTCCGTGTAAGGCATGATAATCCTTTTTTGTCAATTGATCTCAAATCCTGCCATTGTTATCCTTTAGGTTGTTTAAACTTCCTTTTCTTGGTATACGCAATTGAGTGACATTGCATCTGAAAGTATTTCACGCGATTTCTGTATATATCCTTTACATCAATGGTCATCATTTAAAAAGGCTGGGGTCTGGTATAACCTTAGAATATTGTTTCATTATTACTAATTGTGTTGGTTAAACGTTCGTTTTGTCACACAAATAGATGGCTTTCTTAAACAATACATTATAACTCAAAAGACATAACATTTCAAGTTAGGCATATGAACCCTGGGATCAGATGTTTACAGTCCTTTAAAGAAAATTCACTCTAAATGGATGCCGCAACACAGGGAGAAGCCGCCACCATAAACGTAATAAATTAACTGTTAAGCCATGACAATAGGTGCTTGAAGCTGAAGCTAGCCAGTTTATCTGAAAATGTATAGAGCAAAAACCCCACGAAAGAGGGGCAGACTGCAGTTCTTGGGGAGGTGTGGGCGGGTGTAATTTTTTTTCTTGACAAAATATTTTTAAGTTAGGCATATGAACCCTGGGATCAGATGTTCACAGTCCTTTAAAAGAAAATTCACTCCAAATAGATGCCGCAACGCAGGGACAAGCCGACAATTGCAGCCCTGAACACCCAGGAATGCACCGCCATAAAGTGGAGGAAAATGTCCCTGAACAAGCTGCACCCAACAAAAGGAGCCTAAATGAGCCTCAAACTGAGGTTTGGCCGAGCACTTCCAAAGTGTGCATTATCATTATCAAATTATATTGCAATTATATTGCAATTATTTTCAATAAATTGTGCAAAATCAAACAACAAAATCTAATTATATACCAAATAAATTGTGCATTATCATTATCAAATCATATGTCAATTATATTCAATAAATTGTGCAAAATCAATCAACCAAATTATTATCAACTTATATGCCAACTAAATTAGTTGTCAATTGAACACAGTTCTTTAACAATGCATATGATAAATACAATGTTCAAAGCAAATCAACCAAAATTGTTACTTAAACACATTTCTTTATCAAATCAATTTTTCTTCAAAAATGATTGTTACAGTTAATGGACGGATAGATAGCTATCATAAAATTCATATTAAATTGTCAAAAGGATCTCAAGATGTTATTTCAAATTTCAATTGCAAGCTTGTCTGAGAAGCGCTGTGGCTATCTTGCTGTTAAGTTTTATCCTACACTTATCCAGGGCCCTGTGGGAAATTTCACCCCTCCATGATAAACGCGGCATAATCTGAGACCAAACCAGTAAAGTGTTTGGCATTAAACCATATATCTGATGTAATGTCTGAAGAATATTGGCACGTAGTCTAACAGCTCGTATTTGGCCTATATCATTCCGGAAACATGTTATACCAAGATATCTGGTGGGTCCTCATAATACAGCAAAGTATTTAGATGCCTGAGAACTTGAGCCCATCTCATTCCACTTTTTCCTTGCCACTAAATGTCTACTGCTAGCCTACCAAGCTCCAAATTAACCCCAAAACTAGTATTCTGTCTGGCATGTCTGGCATGTGTGAAAGCACGCTTTACGATAGATGAGCCAACTATCCAGACACGACTTCTTGACAAGCATTTAGCAATTGGCTAACACATACTTGTGCATGCGCATAAAAAAGCTTAAATAAAATCATGTGACTTAATAATGATTATGATCTGTTTCATATCTGTTTTCAAAGTGTACTAACATAAAGAAGACAACATGCTTCTAACCTGTTAACATGCAATAGAGTTACTGAGTACAAACATTTAACTACATGGGCAAAGCAAGAAACCTCAATATTATATTGACTGTATGAAAATGTAAAAAATCAAAAAACAAACATGTATGCTCAGGGGACGGAAACATCTCCCCATAAAGACTTAAATAGCCTCAACTATTAAATGCATATACCTTTTTGCCTTAACTACTACTTAGCTAAAGTCGAAGTAGGAATACGAATATAAGACTTGTATGCTTGAGATTCCAATCTACCAAGCTCCTTAATAGCAGTCTCATCCATACCCAAGCGTGCGTCCTTAGTAGCCGCCCCTATGCGACCCATATTCGAACTTGACCTAGATATCTTTAAGACAAACATTTTGACAAAATGTTCGAACTGCTTAACCAAAAATTGCGGCCTCTGGAGTGTTAATAAGATTTTCCTTCAATTTGACCTAGTGACCAACTTTTTGACCCAACATAACCAATTTCGAACTTCACTAACATATATATCATCAAAACAAACATTCTAATAAAATTTCAAAATGCTCAAGTTGAAAATGTGGCCTTTATATTTATAGATTGTTAACAAAATTTCCCTTCAATTTTGCCTAGTGACCTAGTTTTTGATCCGACATATCCCATGTCCGAACTTAACCTACATATCACCATAAACAAACATTCTTATTAAGTTTTAACATGCTCAAATTAAAAATGTGGCCTCCAGAGTGTTAACAAGATTTCCCTTCAATTTGACCTAGTGACCTAGTATTTGACCTCATATTGCCCAATTTCGAAGTTGTCCAATATTTGATGGAGATGAGTGCTTTGATAAAATGTAGCGTTAACAAGGGCAAATGTTGACAACCTACGACGCACGATGGACGCCGGATGGACGCCGGACAAAATGTGATTACAATAGCACACCTTGCACTTCGTGCATAGGTGAGCTGAAAAACAACCTTTACTTTAACATATTCATAGTGTGTTAATTTAAGTATTATTACTATTTTTTCTTAAACAATCAAAATTCAATCAGAAAACAATCTTTACTTTAACGCAATCATAGTGTGATAAGTATTATTACTAGACGATCGTCCTACTTACGTGGAGCTTCTTTCGTCGATCTAGAGTCATCTCCTCTGTAACGTATATATACACCATAATTGAGCTCGTGCATGTGAAAAGGGTACACTTTGGCATTTCTGAACAGTGTATGTTCGATCTGTACTTATACTAAGTATTTTCAGGCGTCAAGTAGGGCAGCCATTACTACCATTTTTAAAGTATTTGATATGACCCGGCCAGGGATTGAACACGCGACCTCCATCACCGAGGCGGACGATCTACCACTACACTACCATATAGCACGAAAGTGTCTATACAGAAAACAATTCTGTAAGACAGTATTCAAGTAAGAAGTTATTCATTGCCTCCAAATATGTAGAGCACCATGCATACAATATAACTAGAGAGTATTATAAAACAAGGATGATTGTTGAGTGTTTAACGCCGCTTTCAACAGTGGTTCAGTTATTTCACGTGGTTTCCTGGGTAAGTTACCAGTAATACTTGTATATTTATCCCGACACCAACAATTCAGTCGACATGCTATCCCCGCAACCCTGAGCGACAAGAAGCGCAGCCAAGACTTCCACTTTTAAAATCTTTGGTATAACCCGGCCGTGGATTGAACCCGGGACCTCCCACACTGAGGCGGACGGTCTTACACCACACAACCAAATTACACGCAAGAGTCTACACAGAAAACAACACAGTAAGACAGTATTAAAGTAAGCAGTTATTCATTGCCTCCATACAATACACTGAGGCGGACGGTCTTGCACCACACAACCAAATTACACGTAAGAGTCTTTACACCACACAACCAAATAACACGAAAGAGTCTTCATAGAAAACAACACAGTAATACAGTATTCAAGTAAGCAGTTATTCATTGCCTCCATACAACACAACTAGAGATTATTATAAAACAAGGATGATTGACATGATTGTTGAGTGTTTAACGCCGCTTTCAACAGTGGTTCAGCTATTTCACTATGTTTCCTGGGTACCAGTTCAATTGGTACATTTATCCTGACATCAGCCAGTCAGTCGCAGTGATAAGCCTGCAAACCAGAGCGCATAAGGAGGGCAGTCATAACTACAACTTTTAACATGACCCGAACGGGGATCGAACGGCGTACCAGTTATACCGTAACACCAGTCGTATCCTCACAACCCTGAGAGCCAAGAAGGGAAGTCATTAAAACTTTTTGTAATGAATTTGTTTAGATCCGACCGGGGATCGAACCCTTGTCTCCTGCTTTTAAGGTGGGTTATTTGAAGACCAACGTTTCACAAGGAGTGACAGGGTTAAAGCGTGTAAGTAAGTCATTAACTTTGTCAACAAGATTCATTTGAGTATATATGTTAGACGATTTGTTGATACAAGAAAGTGAAGGAAGATTAAGAAAATAAAAAGTTGAATTGGAGATTTCCGTCACTTTTGTGAACATCAAACAATTCCGCGAAGAACACTCACTTTACATTAGCGTAAACAATCACTTTATATTTCACATAATACTTTATTTCCCTTTAAACCTTTCCCACATACAGACGCTTTCTGCAGCAGACGACCTTTGAAAACCACCGTGATAAAAGAAAACATTGTAAGGAGATATTACTCAAAACGAGCAATATCTCCTTAAGCCACAATGTGTTCAACTCCTTTTAATGATTTAATAGTCCCTAATAAAGTTGTAACATAATCTTGCCCAGATTTTTTCAAATGCTGCATAATTGTTGTATGTGGAAAAAGGTTAACATTTTGTTTTTAATAAATACAATTATAGAGATTTTCCATATTTTTTAGTAGACATTTTTAAAGTCGCCTGCTGTAGATTTGCTGTATAGGGGAAAAGACTAAGCGTCTTCGGAAATGAATAGAAACCAAGTTGTTGTGTTTGCAAAAGTACCACTTCAATGTTGGTTATATGACGAAGGCTTCATTGTGGGTTTTCATTGGATTCTCCGAAAAAAATCAAAAGCGCTCATTCAAAGTCACTTAAAAAGAAACATGAGTCATTAAATGTTGTGGTTTAGCCATCGCCAAAGTGGCCTTAAATAAGTCTTCATCAAACTGTTAGCACGCGATATAATCCTTTAACCCTTTCCTACATACCAGCAGCAGACGACTGAAAATATCTGGGCAAGAAAGTGGGAAATGTCTGTAAATACAGCAGTAATTATTGAAAATAGTTAAAAACAGTGTGGCTAAAAGAGAAATATCTCGTTTTGAGCAATTTCTCCTTCTGTCACAGTGTTTTCAAAAGTCGTCTGCTGCAGAAGCGTCAGAAGGCGTTTATATGTGGGAAAGGGTTACACATTCAACTGCCTAATAGTGTAAGCTTGCGCAGGATACAAGATTTACACACGCGGCTCCCACCCGCAGATACGTGTTGACGCGTTTGCAACAGACGAATTTTACCACAATTATTTTAACTATTTTCGAAGTTGTGTCGCCCGTTTGATGTATGTAGTAACGGTTTAGTTGTCCATTTACTGCCATCCATCATATTACACTAGGATGCGCAGTGTCCCTGTGTCATCTTGTATCATCTGTTTTTATTTATGAACCGTGTTATTCATGCCGATTAGCTTTATTTATTTTATGCCTATCGATGGATTATAGAGATTTCTCAGTGAAATAGAAACTGGTAATCCACTTTTTCAAACAGTGAAATTACCATTTTCAAACAGTGAAATTACCACTTTTCAAACAGTGAAATTACCATTTTTTGCCGGAACTATTTTCTTTCATGATTCTTTTTTTTTTAATTGTGGAGTTTACTTATATTTTATTAGATAATATGCCTCAAAATAATAAAATGTAAATTAAAATGATAACTTTATGCAATGTCTTCAAATTATTTTCACGTTAATCTCCACAGAAAATACTGGACTATTTTTTCCAGGTAGTAATACAAACTGTGTTAAAACGGTGGGGCTCACAACAGGGAAAATCTGGAGGCACTGTACGGGATAATATAAAGAAAGTTTGTTAGTTTCAGTGAAACAAACAAATATCCTCTATGCTATGTCATTATATATAATAAGGAAACCCAACCTTTTCGTTTGTAATTTACCGTTTTTAACATACGACAAATCTGCAGCAGACGAATTTGAAAACATCTAGATAAATAATGATCAATTTCTACTTTTGATACAATGTTTTCAAAAGTTGTCTGCCGCAGATGTGTCAAGGGTCAATTAAGACAAACGTAGAAATAGACGCACATATTATACCTGCGAAGTTATCCGACACATAATATTATGTTTGTCAGATATTGCTTGATATCTAATGTAGATAATAGGCGAACGTTTCAAAGCCAGATTAGACTGCACAGTCTGATTTGGATCTGCACATGTCGCAAACGTCCTGAAGTTAGTTTCTTCTCGAGCACAGCTCAAACATATGCATAGATAAATAGATAAGCCACATTGCAATGTTACCAATGAAAAATATCCACTCCTAAATGCATAGCATTGAAACAATTGGTTTCCAGGAGAACTGTATACATGTTATTTGATAACCGAATACGTTTTAATTGAATTATACGCAGTTTTCAACATTGTTTTAGTTACATCGCGCTGACAGTTCAGTTCACTAATTCGTAGTCCCAGTGTTAACAAACCAGTAAGCTAGGGTAGGTGCACTGACCGCCGTGATATGACCAAAGCTGTTGAAAGCGGCGTTAAACTCCAAACAAACTAAGCTAGGAAATGAACTCAACCCAAGGGCAATTCACCATGACCGTCGCGACTAGGATCACACCCGGGAAGGGACGTCCGATTCCAGAATTATGATTCTAGTATTTCAACACAATTTTTGAACAGTTTTAAAACTTTCACTATACTATCTATAATCTGGAGTTGAAGATCTTTGTCTGAAATATAATCTATCTAGATCTACCAATGATGAGTTGGCAACACGCTGTGAAAGTATTTACTATCTTAAAAATCACCACAATCTGACAAACAACTGTCTGGCTGACTATCAGATCTGGTTTACACCAAGAATCGTGATTCAATATTGAATGAATGAATGAGTTTTAAGGCCCGTTTTAAATTGGTAAACACTTAATCCATCAAATCAGGTCCTTTCTGACATCATCTGGGATTCTGAATACTAAAGAGGGACAGGTGTCTTACGAATGTCAATATCTAAGTCAGTTTAAAATCCTATTTATAACAATGAATAAATGGCGTTTTAAGGCCAGTCGACAACTAAGGTAATTTTGGGCGCTTAATAATTTACTTACTGTAAATGATGAAATCATTAAAATTGAAACATAAACAACAGTCTATTAGACAAAACAATCAAACAGGATGTATGCGATACTTAACATAAATATAAAATAACATGTAAGCCAATGTAAAATAAGATATAGGCAAACAAGCCTGTTATAAAGATAAACAATATCTGAGAAAATGTGGAACAGGATCAGTAAAAGTAATGAATGTGCAAAAGCACGATTTAAGAAATAATCATATCTTATTAAAAATATTAATTTCCCTTAGGAAATCAAATTAAAGTTCAGCTTTGACAGACTCAAAGAGCTGACGCATACTTTGAGGAATGTGCTGTACTGAAAGTTGTGTAAAACAAGGAATACATTGAGGTGCTTCCTCACCTTTCAGTAAGTATGCATGAGTTAACCATGTGTGTCCTATGCGTAAACGAGCAAGAACAGTTTCTTCTCGGCGAAAGGATCGTAAAGCTGGCAGGCACTCACCAAGTACTGGCTTGATTGAGTGGAGTTTATTATTCACTTGCTCATTGCAATCACTTTGCCAATCATCGTATAGTAAAACGCTTATTAAAGGTTTAAAATGGGAATAAGGTATTTTAAAAGGCAATATATCTTGTGAAAAGAGCAGATGTTGCTGCCAAGTCAGCTTGTTCATTACCGAGATTGCCCATATGACTGGGGATCCAGCAAAATACTACATTCGATGTAGCACATATATATGATAGTTTAGACAGGAGATTAACAACAAGATGATTTTAATTTTCTCATTCTGAAGTGCCTGCATAGCAGACAATGAGTCGGCATATATAATATACCGCCAATAACCTTCTGATTCAATAAAGTCTAAAGCTAAATGTATTGCCTTTAACTCGACGGAAAATATAGAAGAATTATCTGGTAGTCGAAATGTTATTACATCGCCATCAGGAACTGAGGCAGCAGCTGCCCTTTTGCAATCCTTAGAACCATCCGTATAAATACGCTCAATGTTATAATATATATTTTTAATTTCCATATATTCGGATTTAAAAACAATAGGATCTGTGCAGGCCTTTTTATCGGTCACAAGATCATAAATGAATGATGGACTACTTACGAGTCCAAGGGGGAGCATCTGAAATCTCTTGCTTCGCGATGTCGTCAAGATCAATATCAAGTTTCGCGACTTCTGGGCCGTAACGGATACCAAAAGGCGGTATTACCCGTTCCTTCTTTAAAAATAATTCCTTGTATAAAGGGTTGAAAACAACTCTATGATAGGGATTTGAAGGATTAGACTTAAGTTTTAAGAAATACTGCATAGCTAGTTTACGGCGTAAATTTAACGAAGGTTTATTGGCTTCTACGTAGAGACTTTTGACGGGCGAGGTTCGAAAAGCGCCAAAGGCTATCCGTAAACCCTGATGGACTATGGTATCAAGTTTTGCAATGTATGACCTTCGTGCTGAGCCATAAACAATACATGCGTAGTCTAATTTAGATCGTATTAATGACCTGTAAATTCTCATAAGGACTTTACGGTCAGCACCCCAATCTATGTGGGATACAACACGTAAACGATTTAATGCTTTCTGGCAATTATTTCTAAGATATTTATTATGATGAACAAAAGTCAGTTTTGGGTCAAACAATAGACCAAGGAATTTAAATTTAGGCATAATTTCAATACGAGTCCCATCAAGTATTTAGATGGTGTTTACGAAGTTGACAAAAGTGCATATATTTGGTCTTGCTTTTAGAGAATTTAAAGCCATTTTAGTTTGACCAATTTTGCAAATTATTCAAAACTTGTTGCAATTGTATGCATATGTTTTGATCTGTAGCAAATACATAAATCATCAACATATAGAAAACACTCAACTCCAAGGTTAACAGATTTGATAATGTTTTTAATCTTCACACTAAAAAGTGTAACAGAAAGAATGCATCCCTGGGGAACACCCATTTCCTGTCCATGTGGATCAAAACAAAGTATCACCAACACGAACTTTGAACTGACGTTCATTTAAAAAAGAAGAAATGAAATAAGCAAGGCGACCTCTTATGCCAAAATCATAGAGGTCATTCATAATACCATATTTCCAGGTATTGTCATATGCACTTTCTAGATATATTGAAAAAAGTCTTTAATTGTAATAGGTTGTCTGCTTGGGCTTTCTTCTCAACCTTAATGAGAAGCGCACCAGATTTTAGTTTGTTAACAGACTTTGGTGAGCCTGCAATTGAAATTAAGCATTTTTCAATGACAAAAGTTGAAAGTGAAGAAATAGGCTGATCAAATAAATTTGATTCAATTAAAAGAAAGTGTGGAAATGAGGAGTTTTCGGTTTGTCGATTTTGGAGTCCCAGTCCGTTTGCGTGCGTGTGCGTTTTTTGTTGTGAGGATCCATGTTTTAGTTTTTTTATTATGTCAACCGTGGCCCCCACCCACCAGGAGTCAAACGAGGGAACACGATACATGGAGCGGAAAACCAGCTCCTCGTGTCAGGGTTACACAGATGGTATACTTAGATACCGCGAATAAGTTAGAGAAACAAGGAAGAACACGGATGTGTCCCCCAGATCGGGGATTCGCCATGCAAGTCAGTGTCCCGACCAAAACATCCGCGCTACCCAATTAGCCCATAATAGACCAGGCACAGATATTGTATTTGTAAGAAAAAAAAGTGTGCCTCAATCTAAAAATGACCAGCCGATTGCACTAGACCGGGCCCATCTAGGCTCCCGTTTACACCCAAGCTGAGGCCAAAGCAGTGTGTTGGAAAGCCGGAGATCCCTGAGCTTCCCTCAACTGCCAGGACCCTCGTTGTCGGCTTATGAGCATCAACCCACGGCAAACAGGCGGGTCCATTAGGGGATTTCTACCCCTTGTAGGACGGACAGCCGGCGTATTCTAACCCCCACCGGCAGGGGGAGCCATCAATAATAATAAAAAAATAACTCTGGCACTTTTGGTCTCGGAATTCATAAGCATTACACTTATCAAAAACTTCCTCAAATAAAGCTGTCAAAGTGTTAGATTTTCGTGTTTGGATATAATAAGTACGGAGCCTACAACTATGTCATTGCTGAGAAACTCTGTAATATTGAATCCAATTATCTTGGGTCTAGCCAATATAGCTATAGCTGTTTTGAACTTTAGGACTTTTTCAAAAATGTTCTTTATGAGATAAAAAGTCGACAAACTTCCCCCATGAACATTAAAAAAATTCAAGTTCCAGGCTGGAGACTACCTTTTCATTGTCCATGTTTTCTCCGATCTTGTCAATATGTAAGATTTCCGCAAAATAGAAATACCTGTCCATCATCTTTGAATATTCCTTGGCTTTAGTATGGGAAATCATTCCCCCTCTTGCAGATTCCAAATAATCGCACCACAAGGCTAAATGTCAGAGGGCCTCCCTCAGCATGGCTACTAGTATCATGAGTTGCCTTAGATGCAGGTAACTATACCTCATCTGCGGAAAGAGTCATAATCTGACAAACTCATGGGTGAACTCAATTCTTCTTCAGTTTTAAGAGTTGTTAAGGGGTGACATCAGGCTCCTTGTCTGCTACTGGCGGTCATCATACATTCCTTATAGGCACATCGTTGCGGGCTTCAAACTTTGCCCTCTCATTATCATACCCGTGGACAGATCTGAGGTGTAATGTAAACCTCACAATTTTAAATATCAACCAAAGAACAAACAACTCTACAGTCATATATTTAACTAACACTAACATAATGCATTACTCTGAAATAAACACATTACATACAATTAAACTGAATAGAACAGGTGTGTCAAATTCCGCGGCTTCACACACCAAGTGAATCAAATATATCCAAACATTCATCACAATCACGATCCATTGTTCTTCACTGCGAGGGTCTTGTTTTCAATTTATCGTATCTTTCCACACCTCTACCACAAATACCAGCAAAGAACTGACCAAGACTTTATCAGTATCACACGTCGAATATTATAATGACACAATCTTTAATTTATGAATATTATTTCATATATACGATCAAATATTGTTCAAGTTGTCTGCTACAGATATCTTGTATGTGAGTCTCATGACCTATGATAACAAAGGTTCTAGCTAGGGCTGGTGCTAGGGCTACTGGAATCATGAGTCGCCTTTAGACATTATCATACCCGTGGACAGATATGAGGTGTAATGTAACCTCAGCTATAATCTCAGATGGGACAAAACTCTGTACGAAAAGCAACTTTAGGTCTCACGACCATCCAGGCGACAGTAATTGGCAACCAATTTGCAATTATATACAGTTCCTAAAGTGTCTTAATGCTATATTCTCACATGGGGAGTAATTCTTTTAAACTCCCCATTACAAATAATACTTTTGTGATATAGTATGGGCATATTGAAACCAGACCTGGCATACATATAAATATAAATATATCTGGATATAAAAGAAAATAGTGTCTACTCGTTGGCCATATGCATTATTTACATCTGAATTGGCACAATAATCCATATGTTCACCCCTGTTGCTCGCTGAGCCCAGTAGACAGAGAAATATTTCCTTTTGTTTGTAATTTTCTGATTATTTTGTAATATTTTGTTGTATTTTTCTGATTATTTTGTATTATTTTGTTGTGTTTTTCTGATTATTTCATATTTCTTTCTGTAGTCCCCTGTTGATTTTATATCTTTTCTCTGTTTATTTTATATTTTCTTTTGTCTTTTCTTTATCGGATGAAGCTGCTTATCATATACGTGGTAGTACAATACACAGTTCAATGAAGATTGCACCAAATCAAAAGATCCAGCATCGGCTTCTTCAATTAAGTTCAATGAACACATTCAGGAATCAGTTAGGAGATCTCAAAACTTATTTTCATTGATAAAATGCCAATGGTTATGCTTGCAATGTTTAACTGCATTCATCAGAGGCTTCGGGAGCTGAAACAGTCGAAGGAAGATTTTGGTGGAGTGTCTATAATAGTGGTAGGCGACCTGTTCCAGTTGAAACCTGTTTGTGATTCTTACGTTTTTGAAACACCAAGAAGTTCACATACGCCTTTAGCAACCAATCTTTGGAATGAACACTTCTAAATGTATGAGATCAGGTAGATAATAAGGCAAAAAGAAAGCAAGCATTTTGCAGAACTTCTCAACAGACTGCGTGAAGGCTATCACACATCCAATGACATAAGCAGTCTTCATTTTTGACTTGTCAATCGCCAAAGTGAAAACTATCCACATCAGTCAACCCATCTGTTTGCAATACATGACAAAGATGATATATACAACTATCACATTCGGTAGGCAAACCAGTTCATGAAGTAAACGCTGTACATCGAGTTCTTAGAACATGCACGGATGAACTCAGGAAAAGAATTCTTGACTCATTTGCAAGCAAATCAAATGTCCAGTTGCCAACTGTGCTTCATTTGGTGGAAGAAAGTGTTTATTACTTATCTGTCAACCTGAATACAGCAGATGGCCTCACCAATAGTGCGTATTGCACAGTCATGACAATAAATCGCAGTTGCAACAAACCATCAGGTTCGGTATCGGTCAAATTCCAAGAAAAAAATGCTGGTCAAACCCTGCGCCAAAATGCTACATTGAAAAATGATGACAGGTCATGCACTGCATTATCTCCAGTCTCTCATCAGTTTCAAGCTGGTTACAAGGGCCAAGAACAGGAACACATACTTCAGTATCCACTTAGACCTGCTGCAGCAAACATGATCTATAGAGCTCAGGGTGAATTGTCTGTACGATGACCAGTCAAAACTTAAAATAGCATTTTTAAATGCAAGATCACTTCATCGTCATATTTAAGATCTTAGTTGTGATTTCAGTTTGCATTGTTGTGACATAATCTGTTGCTGTGAAACAAGGTTCAGCAGTACAGATGCTTCTGCAGAAATGGAATGAATTAATGGTGTTTTAAGGCCCGTCGACAACTAAGGTCATTTTAGGAGCTTAATAATTTACATACTGTAAATGATGAAATAATTGAAATTGA
Organism: Serripes groenlandicus; assembly: GCA_031761405.1. Lineage (NCBI taxonomy): Eukaryota > Metazoa > Mollusca > Bivalvia > Cardiida > Cardiidae > Serripes > Serripes groenlandicus. The sequence goes on along the minus strand of JASEVX010000044.1, from coordinate 880,426 downwards.
AACATAAATAACCAGTTTATTAATCAAATCAATCAAACAATATGTATGCGATACTTAATATTAATATAAAACAACATGTAAGCCAATGCTAAAAATGATTTAGGCAAACAAGTCAAACATAACTATGTAATACTAACATAAAGATAAACAATATCTGAGAAAAAGTGGAACAGGATCTGTAAAAGTAATGAATGTGCAAAAGCACGATTTAAGAAATAATCATATATTATCAAAAATATTAATTTATTTAAAATTGACATACTCTGAGCCTTCTCAACTACCAGGATCCCATCATCAGGCGACACGGGTTGCAGCTCACGGCATTTTCAATAATTTCATCAGTTTGGCAATTTTCAAGTTCCCTGCATCTTATGACACCCTTTGATAAGTTCAGAAAAGGATGAGCATATATCTTTACAGTGACCTTAAAAAATTCGTTTTGTTTCAAAATATTTACGGATTGTTGTTTAGTTGATATTTCTACAAGCAAAGAAACGTTTCTTAAACTTTTTTACTGATTTTGGTGTCCCAATAAAACTTGGAAGTTGTTTCTCAATTACGAATGGAGAGAGCTTAGTTATAAATTGATTTTTATATGTCGATTCAATTAATATGAATCGAGGGAAAGTATAACTAAACCGGTAACTTTCGTCACCGGAATCTGAATCATCGGATCGGGTACGCTTGGCTTTCCTCTGGTTGGCCATGTTAAGTTTTGATAGTTTCATAGGTTGTGTCACCCGCCACGGAGCCCAACAAGGGGACGTATTCCAGGGATATCAATCTCGGTCTACGCCAAAGTTACACCATCGGCATACTCGTCTAGAGAAGACTAAATTGAGCAACTGATATTTAATGTGGTATCCGACAAAGCATGAACGATCGTCAATTAAACATCTATTTTAACCGATTGACCCTGAAGCCACTGCCTTCTGATACACCTTGTCTCAAATGTTAACGGGTACAACTATTTATGAAATAACATCTTTCGTAAAATGTTAATATAACGAAAAAGAAAACGTAGATAAATAAAGAGTATCAGTGCTAAACATGACCAGCCGATTGATTTGGGCGGAACTGCCTGACCTCCCGTTTAACCCAACTCGAGGCCAAAGCAGTGTATTGTAAAATCGGAGTTTTAAATTTGCCAACTCCGAGCCTACTCAACTACCAGGATTCCATCATCAGGTGACACGGGTTGCAGCTCACTGCAAACGACCAGGCACAGTGGTGGATTTCTACCACACTGTAGTGCGACAGCTGGGCTATTTCGAACCACTCTCCCAGCTGTTGGGGGGGGGGAAGGTTCAGAAACAAAGTGACAGTTCTGGTGTGTCAGTTGATTCATAATTTATTGATTTGTAAATGTCTCACTAACTTAATGTTCCATTATGTGAGAAGTTTAACACATGTAAAAGTTAATGGGAAAAGTTGTCGACATTAACAGCTTAGTATTAAGTGCCACCTTCTTGCAGATACATCATGTGCTCAAAATGTACAGTTAAATATAGCAGAAATTGTGAGATGAATTCACAACTCATACATGTCTAAGATGGCAAACAAAGTTGTCTTAGCTTCAGTTAATTACATTGCTGCCTCTGATATGTGGTTATCACAGCTAGTCAACTATTAATAAAACAATTTTCATTATGAAATTTGCCTTAATCAAATTAGCATACTTTAAAGTGTGAGAACTAACCTGAGCACTAATTACCCAGACCCATATTATTTTATTAATACTTTTTTTGACAAGAAAGGTAAATGTTTATGAAAACTTTGCTTTTCATATTAGATTATAATAGTATTGAATACATGGACTTCTCTCCATTACTTTCATATAACTAAACTGTCACTGTCAATATATATTACATTGCATTTCAAAAACTCTTCAGTCGTGATTGTTCTGCTTTTCAAACAAAGGCATTTTTGTTAAACATATAATCTGATGCCCCCTTCGCGATTTAAGTGTATGTAGTCCACGGACAGTGACCAACTGATAGATAAAAGCCAAATGAGAATGTCAGAGTTTCTTTATTGAAACGTGTAATAACTACATTCTGCATCATTGCAACTAATTCTCTAACCAGTACGATCTTCACGAAGCTGTATCCTAGTCGGATAAAAAACAAGATAAACTCTTCATTTCCAATGTATGACAAGTATGGAGTAATGGTAGTAAGAAGAACAGAAGTATAACAAATATGTTTGCTAATTTTGAATAAATATTTTTCTGGGATAAAATATAATTTTAATGTCCTTTGATATAATTATTTATTTATGTTAATTTAATCAGAAATCAGATGGTCTTTGTTGCGTTCAAACAGAATAAATAGTTACACATATCGATTTATCTGCATATGCATTAGTAGTAAAGGAGGGTAGACCGGGGCATTTTGCGAATGCCCCGGTCTACCCTCCCGAGGAGGGTAGACTGGGACATGCCCCGGTCTTCCCTCCCTATAAAAGCGACTTAAAGAGGAAAGGTACGTAGGGAACACATATACAGTGGCATTTTGAGAATGCCCCGGTCTTCCCTTTCCTGATAGGGTAGACCGTGGACTTACGTCGTTTTTTCGACCATTTCTGATGTTGGACTTAGTCGGTTTTGCAAGGGGAAGTAGAATAGGACATAGGGAGGATCTTGGGCAATATAAAGGGTAGAATAGGGCATATTCAAAATACCCTATTCTACCCTCCTAGGAGGTTAGGTTTGTACTGACTGATTTTGGACTTAGTCGTTTTTTAATGACAATTTGAAAAAGTTGAACTTTCTAAGTATGTGGAATGGCCCTAAAAAGGACCGTTTTGTTTTTTCTTGGTGTTAAAGTCGAGTGGCATCAACATACCAATTACTCAACGAGGTACCTATTAGAACTGCGAGGAGGCAGAACTCATAAGAAGCTTTTGCAATCATTACCCTAACGAAATAAATCTGGTCTGATAGACGAATTGTATCAATTTCCCGAGGTAGTCTCCGATTAATGTATAATTCAGTAAATATGTTATACAGTCTACAGCTAACATCAATTAAATCAATGGAGACTTTTAACACGCCTCTGCAAATCCATGTTGATATCAATGAGTTAAAAAGAATGTATGGAATGAAAAAACGTTCTGCTATGTATACAGTTAGGGCGGATTGACCTACTTTTGACTCGAAATTAAGCTTGACCAATGAAAAATAACTGAACGTCATCCAATGAAAAATTGACTTTTTTACCTAGTTCAATTACATGTTTTTTCATCTATTTTTTGCGAAGGGGTAAAAACAAATGTATTTCTGGGGAAAACTTTTTGACAATTTGAGTGAAAAGTTTAACTTTTCGAGATATTTGTTTAGCCCTGAAAAGGGCTGTTGTGCTCTTATAGATGATCTACCGTTTTCTCTTCTGGATCTTGCAATTGTCAATGTGTTTGGAATGTGCGACTCTCCCAGTCACTGTTGGAATTATGTATGACTCCTCAAATGTCTTTTTAGGTGGTTGATTTTCTTTTACGAGATGATGGTGAAATGGTACGCCGTTTCATGATAGAGGTGATCTGGTCTATCAAATCTTTTAACGAATTACTGTTAACGTCGAACTGAATTGGTACCTTTACTGGTGTAGAGATACACCCTGTTCGTTGATCCGCTATTCTCTCCACATTATGGATCATCTTGTTAACGTTCCTGTTCAAAGATTCAAAAAAGTGAACAGACATACATTTGTAGACTGGAAGACAAATATACAGTAATTCGACTTACCAACAAACATCGGCGTATCTGAGAATACCAGACCGGGTGGTTGTCTTAAATCCTTTCAGCATGGGCAAACAAAGGACACCAGTTTCTAAAAGGAGCCTGTCCAGCGGAATTCGTTTTAAAGCCTCCCGCTGAGCCTTCCCAAAGGTTACTGTTTTCCCTGTGAAGCCAAAATAACAGTCTGGGAAATCATCTCTCCATTCCCGAACCTGTTGTAGACCCCCAGCAAAACAGTGCAGGTGAATCCTCTGATCTGGGTTACATTTCCTGAACGATTCCCGAGCAGTCTCTCAACGTTTCTTCGTAGACAGGATACTTAGCAAGGCCTCGTATGTGAAGTACAAGCAGCCTGTCCTGGCTACTGTAGGCCAAAATATCCGTAAGTGACTCCTGTTGCTCTTCTTTGTTTGTTACTATCGTGCTATAGTCCAATCCGATCACTCTTTTGTTGACAGTAGTGAATGCAGTGGGGCCTTTTTTCCTTGCCATCAGTGTTGTAAAACGCTACTTCCTGGCGGCTTCCACAATCACTTGTATCAATAGGACTTCCTCTGGTCTAACTACTCCCTCCGCAGGCTTAGTCCGTATTGCTTCAGAGTAGGTATTCGGTCCCGCTGACAAGTCAGGGTCTGATAGCTGAGTAATATTCCTGACTTCCAGAATCTTCTCGAGCCTGACAGAAGAGTTTTTCTTCGGCTCTTATCTTAACTTGGCATTACCTTGACTTGGAGTGCCCTGGTAATCCAACTGTCACAATCTGGGTTGAGAACCCTTAATCACAATTGTCTTGATTCATTGTCGTCCTTAAATGCATTCAATGAACATTTTGGGACCTGTTATTGATCTCCCATTTCAACTAAGACTGAAGGACGTCGCACCACTCGGAATGCACTCCGGCCTGGTTTACTCTGGCTTGTCCTTGTTTCAACTTCCTCCATAGTTCCAACCTTTTTGTAAGCAACGGGAGTGGACGGGCTAGCTGCCATTGCACAGCCCCATGCTTCTGCTTAATGTACCAGTCATTTCCTGTCACAAAGGAATGCTCGCCTGGAATGGGCTAGCCTTCGTTGCCGAGCCCTTTTCTCCTGGCCTTAGAGATGATGGATTACTGTCGCGGTGACTCATTGTGTCCCTGCGAGTCACCTATGTGACTTTGAACCTTAAATCGTTCTCTTAATCGTTTCGGCACTACCATTGCCGGTGCTATGTCCGGTATGTGTCTCTGCCGAATTTCATTGTTGAGCTTGAGCTCTTGCTTATTCATATAGTGTTGTTTTGCACCTTGACTGGCCGAGAACACTGTGCCCTCCCGTTTATGTATTAGGACAGGAGCTGATGCCCACTCTGGTGTTGACAGTGTTGTTACCCCAGCTATCAAGGTATTGTCTCATTGGACTTTGTCTTCATCAGCAAAGCTTAAAAGCAACGTTCCTGTGTTATCGCTAACTGGCTTTGCATCACCAAGGATCAAGTTTTCAAATGTCTGATTTTCTAAGTTGATGGGATTTCTGTTTGCTCTCTCCATTCGGTCAGTCATATGTTTTGTTATTAACTCCTTCTCCTCAGCTTCTTTTATTTCTGCTAGTTTTTCTAATTTCGCAATTCCAGAAGCAATAATGGCATAGACGTCAGGTGCCTCGCCTGAGGGTTGACTGTTTTTTAACAAAATCATTCTGTTACTTAAATCCAAAAAATCTACCTTGGATTTCCTTTCTTTGCAATGGAGTGCTTGTTGAGTCAAAGTCTGTTTTAAAGGGTATAATTCAATCATATAACCACCATGCTGTCCCTTTGTTATACACTCCGCTAACTGTACATAATTGAGTGGGATCACTGTCCTGTGCGACACCAATACCTCTGAAACGACAAGGTCTTTGGCTGGTCCATTAGGTAGACACTGAATACTTTCTTCATTTCCTTCAGATAAATCTAAAATGATGTTATTTTTCTTCAGGAAATCTAACCCTAACAGCATTTCGTCCACTATTGGTGCCACACATACATCTTCTTTGTAACTCTGTTTTCCTAAATGTAGTAACAGATCCAGTAATGGCACCTTCTATTTCCAGCTGCCGACCAGCAGTTTGCAGTGTCACCTTTTTAAGTATCGGACCCTTCCAGTCTAGGTTCTTAAAAACTCTGTCCGAAATAAGTGTAACTTGAGCCGCGGTATCAACCACTGCTTTCATTTCTCTGCCTTCCAAGGTTATAGGGACTTGAATCATTGATGCTGATCGGAGCTGATTAATCTTGATAAATGACCCTGCCTCGGCATCAGTGTCATTTTCCTCTTTCTGTGCTGTTTCTGCCTCCTCTATTTCTTGTGCCTCCAGTGTTTCATCACCGAAGACCTGAGGTGACTGGTCTTTCAGAGAAGATTCCTCCAGTGTTTCTGCCTCCTCTATTTCTCGTGCCGCTAGTGTTTCATCACCGTAGACCTGAGATGACTGGTCTTTCAGAAAAGATTCCTCCAGTGTTTCATCACCGAAGACTTGCGGTGACTGGTCTTCCAGAAAAGATTCTTCCTTGCACACCATGCCACTTTCTTCATATAGGGTGCAAATAGCTTCCAATATATCACTGATATCGGTTTCATCTTGGCCTTTCCCTTTTATTTTGGTCGGATCTCGGCCTACACCGAGGAGTTTAAATCATCCTCTTCTGTTATCCAGGATACTTTCTTGTTTTTTGGACACTCTCTACTATAATGTCCTGCTTCTCCACACTTTAAACAACCTTGGTTAGGGGTTTTCAACTTTGGCGTGGCACCTAATGATGAAATTATGGAGTGGATTTCTTTTATCCCGACTGACATCCCCGATAACTGTTTTTGAAGGTCTTATACTGCAGCTTCAACTTTCCCAATTCTGTCTTCTTGGAGTTTTAGCTGTTCCGGCCTAACATTCTTCGGTGTACTGCTACCTTTCATTTGAAGGTCGTCATTAAGGCTAACAGTACGAACGTCCTTCTTATTCCTGCCAAACATAGCTTGGTTGGTGTGCTGATACCATCTCACCTTATCTACAGCTTCTTCCATCGAAATAGGTTTACATGTCAATGCATAATGTCCCGCTTGTTTATCAGAACAGCCTTGACAAAACTGTAGTACCGCTTGTTGGTATATTAATCGGTCAGTCATTTCCGGATATGCTCTGGTGGCCAAGTGCAATACCCTAGCTGCCCAATCATTAACGGACTCTTCAATCTTCTGTGTGACATAGGAAAAAGACATTTGGGTTGTCTCTGGCAAATCCTTTATGTCAAATCTTCTCTCCATAATTTCCACAAATTGAACACCTGGTTCACCTGGTAGATTTTTTTTCCGCTGTTAACCTTTCGCATTTCCTCAAAGATGTTCTTCAAATCATCGCTTGGTTGTTGTACAACGGATTGCTGTTCAACGGGTTGATAATTCTCTCATTTCATACTCAATGTCATTGCTTGTGCCAGCAAATCGTTGTTACCAGTATCTGGTTGTAGAAAGTCGTTTAAGCTGAATTCCATTTATCTCTCTGTACAGAATACACGTCTTAACTCAGATGTAAAATGCGATCTTTCTCTGTTAAAGTAGTCGTATGCTAGTTATTTCACAAAAAATTTAACAATTATAGAATTTCTTTATTCTTTGTATTTTGTTAGTACATGCAATAACTAGTTGAAATAAGAAAAAATATATATATATTATCGATTTAAAAAATATATATTGGCCTGTCAATGACATGACCAATTTCATTAAAGGCACAAATATATGCATTTTGGCCGAAAACCTAAAACACATACAAAAAATAAGGAAAACTACAAATCATATTAAAGTTCATATATAACTTTATATATAGAATTTGAATAAATATAAAAAGAGATTTTGTGAGAAAAATATGATCAAAAATATATTAATCTGTTTTTCAAGGTCGAAATGGTGTCACATTTTACATAATTGAATTTTCTGTAATTATTCATAAACACTGAGCATGGTTCACTTTTATAAAAAAAAATGCAAAAAAAAAGATAGGTCACCTAACTCCTTTTCTGGTTAATCAACTTTTTCCTTGAACCACGGCCTGTTTTTTAAGCAAAACTGCTGTATTTCTAAGAAAACGCAAGGAAAAAGTCCCTTTACTCTAAAAGGAGTACGGTGACCTGTATTTTTTTTGGCATTTTTTATTAAAGTTCACGATGTTTAGTGTTTATGGAGAATTACAGAAAATGCTATTATGTAGAACGGAAAATTTCTATGATTTTTTACTTTTTCGGGGGTAAAATGTGACACCACTTCTACCTTGAAAAACAGCTTAATATATATACTTTTTCCTTTTTTTCTCAAAAATTCCTTTTTCATATTGATTTTACATTCCGTATATAAAGTTATATTTGAACTTTAATATGATTTGTAGTTTTCGTTTTAATTATATTGTGTGTTTTAGGTTTTCGGCCAAAATGCCTATATTTGCGCCTTTGATGAAATTGGTCATGTCATTGAAAGGCCAATATTTTTTTTTAGATCGATTACAATAAATATATTTTCTTATTTCAACCAGTTTTTGTATGTACTAATCAAATATAAAGATTAAAGAAATTCTATGATTGGGAATTTGTTTGTAAAAAAACTGTAGCATACGCCTTTAACGCTAAGAGAAGTGTGATACATGACGTCACTTTTGTTTACGATAACGTCATTCTTTGACTATGATGTCATCATTTTTTTAATTTTGTGTCGCTATTTATGACCTATAAAATATTGTTCTATAGAGTCATTGTATAATGACGATTTGAATGAAAGTTGAACTTTCTTGTTCTTCGACCTATAAGCCTGAAAAGAGGGACTCACAAAAAATGTTGTTCATTTGAGTCTATGTATAGTGACAAATTGAAGGAAAGATGAACTTTCTAGTTTTCTGGTTGCCCTGAAAAGGGCATTTTGTTTTGGGGATTGTTGTATACTAGTTCTAGTGTTCTCGACAGGCAGGACACATTGAGCGTGCTCGCCTGACGATACGCTTCATCGTCGGCGTCCCAGTTCTGTCTCTGGTATAGTGTACGAAATCGTCTTTGGCGCTGGGGCAGTGTGTGCCACCTTCTTGTCCGTATACTGCAGTTGAATGTGCAGTAGGTCCATCTGGTCGCTGATGGCTTTCAGCTGAACAAAAACAGTTTTATCTCGCAAAAAGATGCCACTTATATTTACAATTGAAAAATGAAAATGTCATTTTTCTTTTCTTTACTTCATTGGAACTTTAGACTCTGGGGCACTCTAACGTCTCCTGGGTTTGATTGTTTTTACCACAACATCTGGGCAGATTTTCTGTTTGTGTTTGTCTGTTTTGTAGATAAAGCAGTTTTGTTTCTTCAATTTTGTTTTTTCATCGGTTTGAGCATCCATTTTGTCATTGGATTGATCTGATGGTATTTGATCCACGATTTTTTTTTGTCGGGTTGATCTGATGGCATTACTTGATCCGTGACGTCCGGTGTTTTTTCAACTGAAGTAGTGTTCCATTTTTGGATCTCAAGCAATACCGATTGTAGTCGTTGCAGTGAGATGTTAAAGCTCCCAACCAACTTCATGTCATGCTTCACCACAGGTGTACATTCAAGGGCAGACTGTACGACGATATCATGAGTGTGTGGGTTTACATACACAAACTGATATTTTGTAATCTGATTATCTTTCTCTTTATTTAGAACAGTTACACAGGGAACACTTATGTGACCTTATTTCAAAATTGGGCCTTTAATTTCTGACAAGCAGATATTTGTTTGTTGGTTTTTATAATACTTTATAAAACTACTCTCTAACACAGAACTCATCACTTGTATCAAACAATAATCTCTCGATATGCTTATAAAGCCAGGTCTTCAATCTCATTTTTACCTGTATGTTCGCTCTTAAGCTCTCATTTTCTAACATCCTTCATTGACCATCAAAGCCAATGTTGTCATAGTATGTGGCTAAAACAAGAGTAACGCCTACAGGTGCTGGATGCTCATCTGATTGTATCCAAGTCAAAAAGGGGCATAACTGAATAATTATTAAAGTCGAGAGTTATGTGACTGCGTATAGACATGTTTATTGTTTCTATGAACATGTGTGCCAATTTTTTTTTTAATATGTGTTTTTGAGTTATGAAGTAAGGTTAAAGTTTTGTTACGACGACGACGATGCCAAGGGTATGACAAAAGTCCGACTGTTCGAAGAAAAACAGACAAGCTAAAAATCGCGCTAATTGGTATAGGCAGTATAATTATAATAACAAAACTGCAGGTTGGGTGGGGGGACGTCCACGATCCAGGGAAACCACGATAGACAGCCAATCCAACATCGCCTGGCTTGTAGGAGTTTTGTCTTTGGCTCAGTCACGTACTTAAAATTGTGTACCGACAAACGCTTGCCATCCGTTATCCATCTGATTAGCGCAAAATCGTCTGCTTTTGTCTTTTCCGCCATTTTACGCGCGTTGGTGGAATTTCGATATCATGAATTTACTAAATTAAATCGACATCATAGTTCTTTCTAACATTATTAAGTAATAATGACATTTTAAAAAAAAATGTTTGTATTATGTAAATATGATTTTGATTCAATGAAAGGGGAAAGATGCACCATATGGTTTATGATAGTTTCGTATTTGCGAAGGGAAGTCACTCTCTGTTTATGAATTTAGTGTGACTGATCAAGTCTTTGATCATTCCAGTGATGCCTGTCGGAAATGGCTAAAAATCTGTTATAACCATACTTCCAAAAAAATTTCTTTACCAGTAAAAGCCGGGACTTTAATGTTTGTGCTGATGTGATCATTTCTAAAGTTTGCTTACCTCGAATCACGTATACCGTCATTCCTTGGATTGCCATCTAAGTACTGGTAATTTTGACGACCTGCACTATGCTGAGAGGGGGAATAATTTAGCTGCCCATGTGTAATGTGATCATTGTCAGGTTGAGGGAAAAGACTAGAGTTTCGATACTGTTGATCACTACCTATTTGGTTATTGTCATGCCTTAAAGAATGTGTGCTGTACTTTGATTGTGATGTTGCAATGTGTTGAGGTCTGGTATATTGAAATATATTTCTTTCAAACTGGCCATTATAACTACTACATGGTCCTTTGCTCTATGCGGTACTCACTGGACCTATGCGCATCCCTACGCAAAACATTTGGTTTATCAGTTGTGATAGACTGCGTTCTTTGGTCAATACAAGGGGGACTGTACTGTCTTAAGTTTGATGTGGATGACCTTCGGACTAACATTTTTCATTTTCTTGATAAAATGACAAGATAATCATGAACCTCAGTGTCCACACAGGTCACGTCTCTGTCCATCTCGGTATGTTCCATAATGTTCTTCTCAGGTTTCCTCTTTCCCATGGTTCGTATCACTGGATCTGTCTTATTAAAAGACAAATCCCACTTGTGACACCAATACATATGTTACGAGCCCGTGATTAACTCCAATGACTCCTGAGTGTAGCTGGACGGTCTATGGGTTAAATCTCGAAAAAGTAAAACGGATGGCAAGTTTGGGGATCTTTCCTTAACTGAATAGTGGTGGACTCCAGTATAATGATAGTACTTAACACAATATCTTGGATAGGAATAAGCGGAATAAAATTTATTAATGCATAGAATGTAAACTTAAAATGAAAGATGATCAGGATGATAATACAAGATATAGAAAATAAAACGCTAATAGGACAGATGCTGACAAGGTTTTTCTTAAGATAATACTGCAAATAACAATCAGTTGACTAATCTTTTAACCAATGGTTTTGAACTAAAAGTGATAATATTCTTTTTCCTTTAAATCTTAATATAAACTACGTAAAAATATCCTTATGCAAATAACGCTCGTGAGATGTAAAAATTAAAATGAAATAAAATAGAAAATAAGTCAAACTAAGGAAAAGTGCGCAAAATCAACTCGAAACCTAAGTAAACAAAAATCGGAGTCCTCGAACGCGCCGAGAGCAGGGCTTATATAATCGCTAGCTGCCCACAGCATATGCGGGAATCCCACAACGTCCCGCATTTTCCCGATGCGGGATGCACACAATAGTTTGACAGCTCGCATTCGCGAGCTTTTCCCACTAAAACTAGTTTTGCACCTTAGAATAACGAATTGAGTTAAATATAACAAGTTACATAATGTCTACAAACAAACTAATAACAAGTGTAGAATTACCACAATTGATGGAGAAATCAGCCGTTTACTCGATGATTCGGGTAACTAGGGTAAACAATCCCATAATGCACTGCGTATGCAAATGAGTTAAAATGGCGCCGATCACATTCGTACCAGGAAATAATTGATCGAAAAGGACCGTAAAGCGTAATTGACTGCGCCGTGCAGCTAACTCCGCAACCAATGTTTTCAATTAGTGAAAAAGCATGACTCTTTAGGAAGATGTGTCCAATAATAATGACTTATTTCACAAATTGCAAGTATTCCGTTCCCGATAACTTTCGTAACCAATACAGTCTGTAAACCAATTCCGGCTCACGACCAGTTCCAGTTCACTAAATGATATTTTAAGGAAAATCTCCAATCTTTAAAAGAAAAAGTGGACAAAAATGGTTTGGTCATGAAGAATAAACATATTTATTTGAAAACCAACCGATTTCTGAAATCTTGTTTACATCCTAATCACGAGGCGCTTGAAATCTTTAACCTAGCATTCACGATCGGATGAAACGCGCGTTGTTGTCTTGTCTGCTAGAACCCGCCATACTTCAATCGGGAAATCTACGTTTATATTGAGGTAATGAAAACTTTTTTGGTATAAATTTATGTATTTTTATATCTTTCATCAAAACCCATTGCCATTCATGCATGGTATGGAGAAATACACAAGTTACAGGCTCTTAATTAAACGTCAAATTGAGCATTTCCGGTCCGCTGATTGTGCACATGAGGGGTTATTTCAAGACATACTGAAATGTGAAAATTGAACATGTATTATTAGTTCTATGTTCAAAATAGATCATTGTAAATATTTGTTCAGCATTTAATGCATTTATTTGCAAACTTCCCATATGTTTTGACGAATCACCATCTCATTTACCTACTGGGTCATTGTTGAAGTAACGAAAGTGTATGAAATATGTTCCATTTATTATAATTAATTAACAGATTAAGACAGTTACTTCAATAAATCAACTTTAACAAGGCCATTACTTACTGAAAATTTATTGATGACATCCTGTGTTGAAAACCTATCTGACAGCATTTATATGTTACAGCTACAGCACAAAAAATTTCAGCACAAAGTCTTTCGGCAAGCAGCAAGATAAACATATTAAATCAAAGGGCACGATCAAAACAAAGGGAAAGCAAAGAACCAAAGCAAGGACTATAGCAAGTGAGAAGTTTGCAGAAACGGCTAGCAGCAGTAGGAACATTCAGAAACCAGATAGTGAGGAAACTGCTGATGACAATGAAGATGTTGAATGTAAGGGGTGTCGAATGACTTGGAGCGAGGACCAAGAGTTATGGTTGAGCAGGACATGGGTTAATTGTGACATATGGATGCACTATGACTGCAGTTCACGAGAAGTTGATAGTGATGAGCGATTCTGCTGTCCAGATTAAAAGAGTTTACAAAAAGCTTTTAAGGATTTGCTTTTGCTAAGTAGCAAATACGCCATTTTCCATGATATTATCCAAAGCATTTAAATTTTTACTCAACGTTTACCATCATTTTTCATTTTTGTCTAACAGTAGAAAATTACGGAATGCCATGATCTAAAATAGCTTGTGGTGTAAAAGATTAAAAAATATCAAGTTCTAAACTGGGACATGAAACTAGACCAGGGAAATAAGGGCTTAAAATTTAAAGTAAGTTAGAATTCAGTAAAATTGTATGTTTTTAATATGTGTTTTGTTACAAAGGTGAGGAAAGCAATAATTATTCCTAATAACGGCGCGGCACACTTCCTAATTACCCCCCTCCCCTTTCACTATAAGAATGAACCACAAATATTCCTTAATAGTAATCGCTTTATGCACTATTTTTGACCGGCATTAAAGCGAGACTTATCAACAAAAGTGATTATTTTCCTTTTTATTAAGGGTCACTTAGAAGATGTATAAAACAGTCCATGTAAAAAACACCTGGAGCGTTAATTAGGAATAAAAACGGTATATGACCATCTTGGACCTCTTGTCTTAGTTATGCTTAACAATATATTTCAGGTGACAAATAGACAGGACACTGAGGGGTCACATGAAGTGTTTTTGAATCAGTCAGTCATCAAAGGTTACCATGTGTTCAAGATTCGACCTCCAATGGTAAATGATATGCCATTACTTAAGGTGGACTGTGAACATGGAACCATAGGGCATGTACCTAGATGTATTTGTGGGTGTTTCCGTAAAATATTAGATGAAAATGACATTGTCTTTGCAGAAGTGATAAGAGTGCCACAGGCAAGTTTCCCCCTTGGCCCGCCCCCAAAGAGTTCATAAGACAGTTGCTTTGCTTGAGACTGCTCTAAAAGACATAGAAGAGATATCTGTGATGACAATTACTCATTAAAATATAGACAGTTTTGTTTGCAAGATTAGCAGTAAAGAACTATTGCTTCATTAAATTTTTAGATTTATACCTATATACAGTCCATTCCAAAAGTTCTTGGACAATTTGAAAAATGTACAAATATCATTATCGTGTCGCAAATTTGGTCTCACTGCAATTTACCAATTTTCTTCACAAATAGAGTCTAAGTGTCAAACAATATGGATCTTGATCCATTTAGTTTGCATGAGCAATTACCATTCAATAATATCTGGAAATTGAAAGAAAAATTTCAGCATTTTGTACTAGAACTTTTAGAGGGGACTGTATACATGGTTTCATGCAATAAGGCAATTGCAATACTATGTGACTTTCTGTGATTTATTTTATGTTTTTATGCAATCAGACAAATTGTGAAAATATACAGTATTAAAAAAGTTTAGACATGAGTATTTCTTTATTAACTTCACAAAAAGAATTGGCTGTACATGTATGTACACGGTTGACAGTCAAAAAGCACTTTGAGATGTCCCCCGGTCTAAAATTAGCTCATAGGCGGCAAGTTATTAATCAATTATGTTATACAATATATGGCTTACAACTGTCATTTGCATATACCAATTTTTGAGCATTTCAGCAGCAAAATATCTAAATAATCTATCTAAGAAACTTTCACAGTAGAAAAGTACTAAGCATGTGGAAATTGCATATTTTTTCCAGCAATTTATGTAAAAACATCCTATATGTAAAATCACCCTAAAAGAACAATCTCTCAATTTTTGTTTTCCTATAGAGCTATCAAGACGTGTTATAAAAATGAACATATATAAAACTTAGTTGTCGTAAGTTATATCTTCAACAATGTTTACTGACTAATTACCAACTAATAACTGTAAATCACCTTTAGTGTAATCTTCACATAAAAACCGTGAAAACAAACTGCAGTTGTCATTTCTTCCATCTCTTTTTACTCTTTTCTTTTCTGTCTCCTCAAGTTTTATTCTTCTCTCTTCCTGTATTTCAACTCTCTTTGCTTCAATTTCTCGCAGTCTCACTTTGAACTTACTCCTGACTGATTCAGAAGCTGATATCTCTCTTCCTCACTCAGTGCTGGAAGCCACTCGCTTGTTTTGTTATTAAATATGACTTATTTGTGAGTAAGGAGGCATTCGGCCTGAAACGAAGTAACTGGTTTGGCAGTCCGAAAACAAATTATGGTAGCTTATGTTTCATGGCTGATTTAGTATCAGCCATAACTTGTTCACTTCGGTTATAGAACTGTCCACCTGGCAGATGAACTGCAACCATGCGATCCAATAGTACGGACATACAGAGGAATAGAGCCTGCAACATAGGAAACAACATTTCGTTCAAAGGTTCATTGGCATCCAGTAAGAATTTTGTTTCATCGTCTTCCCTAATGAAGTTGTTAAACGGACTTGCATTTTGGTTGATAAACTGCCCTATCAAATGAATGTCATTTGCCCCTTTAGTAAGGAAGTCTATTAGCTGTTTGTAATAAATATTCATTTCAAGTATATGGCCAGGTGCCTCAAGTAGTTTCCATAAAGGGCCGGTGACCAGTTTCAAAATTAAGCCAAAGGCTTTCAGTCCTGCCAACAGGAGGTTTTCCTTTATGTCGAGAGTTACGGCTTTCAATAAATCATTGCTTGTGCCATGTAAAGTGTCCAAAAACTCGGAAGTTCTATGATGGTGGAATTATACTGCTAAAGCTAAGCTAAAGACAAGATTGAATCTGTTGTGTTTGAAGCGAATAATGTAATTATTTCCATGATTTGATTTCAGGTATGTTGTCCATGGTAGGCTGACGCCATTGTTCTCATCTTGCCCAACTGCAAAAGAGTTTGATGATGTTCTGATCAGTCGCAAGGTTCCACTTTCACTTGTGTGATAACGTTTCTGTTCTGGTTTCACTGCTGAGCTTATGTCTTTGCCATCCAAGTAGTTTTCTGAAAAAAAAAATGTGTTTCACATGTATCTGCCATACCAACGATTAAGTGTAATCCACAGTAATTCATTTAAGAGCAAAGTTTGTTCTCATAGTCACTTAAGTTTTCCCAGTTGTCAATGATTTGTGGTAAAATTTCGTTCCTAAATTGTTCCAAGAAATGATTGAAGCGTTTTTCTGTCGAAGCCCTGTTAGACATGGTGTCTCTAAAATTGCATAGAATGGTGTATCCAATGTTTGTATCGTTATTTTGCTCATGGACGTAAGATGTAAGGTCATATAAAATGTCCTTAAACGTATCTAGAGTGCTTTATCCACTTTTGTCAATCATCTCTCTTAACCCTAAAATATATGATGTCTGGTCTTCATCTGTAACTATGTATGCCATTTCCCGTATTTTTTTGTTTCATCGGTGTATAAAGTGTTATCCTTTTGTTTTAGCACACTTTAATTTGTTTTTGTGAAACTGCCAGCTTGCTGTCTAATATTCTGTTAACATTTGTAGCTGCTGGGGTCCTGTCCACAGTTTTAGCAAACAATTTGTATATTTGTTTGAAGTTTCGTCATACAGTTGCATATAGTCTATTGTTAACCGCGCATCCTGGAGTTCTGTTTTATTTTCTTCAGCTGAGGCTAAATCGTGTTCATTAGATTCAATAGTGTCCCTTAAAACTGTAATTTCAGACTCATTCTGCTTGTTTGTTTTCTTTAGCTCTGTTTCATGGATCTTTAAGTTCATCACCGACTGTTGGTACTTTGAATGTTTCACAAGCTCTCTACTTATCTTGAAATTGTTCTGTTTAATGGTCTTTTTATAAAGTTTTACATTTCTTTTCAATTGTTTGTTTTCGTTTTCTAAAATTTCTATCCTTGCCTTTTTTTCCCAAAACTTTTTTCTGTAATCTATCCAATTTCCTTTTATATTGTTTTGACTTATATCTGACTTCAAATAGAGTCTCATATTTAACTATGACATTGGCTAGTAGACTTTCTTCGGGAATATTTTTTTTTTTTTTACAGATTAATACACTGATCTCAGACTCCGAAAATGAAGCACATGTTTGTGTTAGAATTTCAATTTTTTTATCTAAATAATTTGTTTAGTTACTCCTCGTTTAGTTTCTGCTTGTTTCAGAACCCTATGCACTTTTGAAAATGTTATTTATTTCAATACTATTTATGCCAATCAGTGAAGAAACCCAGTCGTAGTAATATTTTTTATAATTAAACTATTCTCTATAGCTAAATTGTACAACTCGATAGCTAATCCATTTGAAAAATTTAAAACAATTGACAAACTTGACATAGTTAACAGAGACTCCTGTGTTAGATTGTACTTTTTCAAATATGACTCCATCTTGTAATAGTGCGTCCCCAGATTGCCTGATACAAGAGTGCGTTTGAGAGGCGCCTTCAAGATTACAAAAACAGTACCAGTCTAAATGTTTGCACTTCTACACAGTTCTCTTGTTAACTATGTCTGTGAAGCTTGGTTAATTGGATTTGTTAAATTTATTCTTTTGTGTTCACTATGTTCCTAATCAAGTCTCAGTATATGTAAGTTGTAGAGAACTACTACCAAGCAGGTCCTGAGTATCCACTGTACTGATACCTTGTTGACTCTCAATGTCACTTAAATCGAGCATATGACTTTCAGTGTGGTCCCGAGTATCCTCTGTACTGATACCTTGTTGAACATTTTAACTTGAAAGAACAAAACCTTGTTGTTGACTCTCAATATCACTTAAAGCAAGCATCTGACTTTCAGTGTCATATTCAATAAGTTGACTTTCATATTGATAGTCATGGTAAGTAATGGTACATGATCTTACCTTCTGTCTTGGCTTGATGACTAAAGCAAGTGCAATGGTATCTGGAATGATGTCAACTGACAGGTCAGCCTCTGTACTGCCGGCTGTAGCGGTTGTGGAAGACTTCACTTGCACAGTAGTAACTGGTTCTATACCAAACGAATGTTCAGTTTCTGAACCTGGACTGGGAGGTTGAGTCTCATCATAATCAGAAATCTACGACAGAGATAAAATAGAAATTTAAGTGTGTGCTTATTTTCTTTCTTTATTATGCAAGTATAGATATTGCTTAATTCAACATATATGGTTTTTTAATTTTTATCATTTAATATTCTTAAGGCCAAGATAAATTAATTGTGTGGTTCCGGTTTCCCGACCGACCCTAATTATTCAGCCCGACCCTAAAACATTTTTTCATGTTTTTAAAAAAAAAAAAAAAAAAAAAAAAAAAAAAAGGACGAAAATGTTCGGGACGAAATAAAATGGTGCGAAAAATATCCTCTGGCCAAATGGTTTCCGTTGTTTTCGCTACGAGTAGTTTTAAGAACGTGTTTGATATAAAGCAGTGTCGAGAACCAGTATATCAACAATGATTACAATAGTCTGATTGAGTATTGTTGTATGAGGGAAAGGGTAAAACAAATCATTTAAATGTGTTTAACACCTATTGAAATTCCATTTATTATATAATATATGGTAGTGGTCTCGGAATGCAGGATTTATGTACACACTGGTTTAGAAGGTGGCTAAAAGTGGAAAATATTGTGGCAAAAGGAGAAATTGCACGTTTTGTGCAATTTCTTCTTTTGCCACAATGTTTTCCACTTAAACCCATGCTTTCTGACGCCTCTGCAGCAGACAGCTTTTTGAAAACATAGTGACAAAATAAGAAATTTCACAAAACATGCAATTTCTCCTTTTCCCACAGTATTTTCCACTTTGAGCCATAGGTAAGAGATTCTCGATCTTTGACAAAATATGTTCAAAGCCGTCTACTGCAGAATTATTGTATGAGAGAAAGAGTTATAAAGTCATAGGTTAATATTCATTCAATTATACAGACTTTCTATTTTTTGACAAACTGTTCAAAGTCGTGTGCTGCAGAATTGTTGTATGAGAGAAAGAGTTAAAAACCAATAATTTAAATGTGTTTTATTAATACAACAAGTTCAAAGTTTACAGTTTTAATAAATTTGTTAGAGTTGAGTCTACACACAAATGTATGTGTTTTATTTGTACTTTATATAATAATTATATCCATGTGAACACTTAACCCACACTAAGCATAACAAGAACAAGGTAAAAAGCAATTTTATTTTAGAAATTTGTTAAAATATAACATTTAATATCTACATCAGAATGCACAGTAAAACCAGTCAAAACTGGATACTGTAATTAGGCTGAAAAAAAAATGTTTTGAAAAAAAAAAAAGATTTACCTACCTACCTACCCTATTTTTTTTAAGCATGAAATAGGAACCACACAATCAATTTATCATGGCCTTAACCCTTTCTGACGCCTCTGCAGCAGACGGCTTTTTGAAAACATAGTGACAAAAGAAGAAATTGCACAAAACGTGCAATTTCTCCTTTTGACACAATGTTTTCCACTTTTTGTCATAGGTTATCCATCTAATTATAGAGATTTTCTATGTTTTGACAAAATATGTTTAAAGTCGTCTGCTGCAGAATTGTCGTATGAGGGAAAGGGTTATACAAGGCCAATGGATTGCTAGTAGCAGCTAAAGAAATGAGACAGAATGGAATGGGATCTGTCATGGAATGCATAATAAAATTCATAAATATATATATCCGCCTTCAACCTTGGAAAAAATATCTTAAAAGTCTTCTTAATGCAGACAACACTTGATGAATCTATAGCAGAAAGCTTATACAAATGTTGTAATTATTAAACTGTTTACTTTGGATGTTTTCAAAGTAGACATCTTTTATAATTTCTAGCAAAGTTTTCATTTTCATCTTCCTTACATCGAGAAAGTGATTCCAAACACTTTTCCGCCAATGCTTTACACAAATTGGTTGGTTTTCACTGGCATGCACTTGATGCATAATTTTGAGCACAGGTTTTTGCCGACGTACACCCAGAACGAAATATCCTTATTCCTTTGTGTGACGAACGTCAGACAAACCGATTACAGCCTAGCTAAATAAAATGTTCACATGAAATAACATTAGTATAACAGGAATGTACTATAAATAGAACAAAATATATACAATAAACATAAAAAATAAATACAGATCGAAGAAAAAAAAAGTGGACAAAAAGATCTTATCAATATTGAGACATTTCAAAGATGGGGAAAATGAAGAAAAAAATGTGGATATTACTTGTGGGTAATGTAGATTTCACACAGATCGGAGATTTCTAGATAGAAATAGAGTTGTTTAATCCTTTCCCACATGCAGACAATTTTTGACACATCTGCAGCAGACGCCTTTTGAAAACATTGTGGCAAAAAGAAGAAATTACTCTAATTGAGTTATTTTTACTTTAACAACAATGCTTTAAATTGTATCTAATAAACATTTCTGGATTTTTCCCCGTTTTTTAGCATTGAAGGTTTCAGTCGTCTGCTGTAGATTTGATCTACATGGGAAAGGTTTAAGGACCTTTTCCATCAATGCACTTTGTACCCAATGAGATACGATAATTTGGGAAACGGAGCAATAGTTTATCATAGGCAATTGCTACCTTTCCCACAGAATGTTTAATTTCTTTTGACTGGTATTTGGCCAAGAGTTTGAAGAAGATTTTTGTGCAAGTATCTAAACACTTACAATCCAAACGTCTGGCTCATGAGGGAAAAGGCTACAACA
This sequence comes from Serripes groenlandicus, assembly GCA_031761405.1. NCBI lineage: Eukaryota > Metazoa > Mollusca > Bivalvia > Cardiida > Cardiidae > Serripes > Serripes groenlandicus. The sequence goes on along the minus strand of JASEVX010000044.1, from coordinate 859,559 downwards.
ATAAATTCGCATTTTACAATATCAAAAATGATTTGCATGTCTTGACTGTACATCACTGACCCTTTGTTTCTACATTCAAATAAATGCTCCAACACGCGAAGCAGGACCTTTCATTTTTATCCGATTAGTTTTTACATTTTTTCCCAGTAATATTTTAACCTTCACATTAGCTTAGGGCTCAAAAGAACACTATAAAAGTTGAACACTCATCATGCACACCCCCTGAATTTCTAACTACACGACTACAATCCTGGAGTCTATATGCAGTTTTGTTTTATATGTGTGTGTATGTGTAATGTTTTGCCACGATCACCAGTGATGATCCTGTCCGTTTTATTCCACTTTTCACAGTGAAATATAGTTTCATATTTTCAAGTGAGATTTTTTCCTCTGTACTTATAAATACAGTCTGGAAAAGTAACACTTCGATTCGAGTTTAATTGATATTTCAACCTTTCCCCATTCCTGTTGGTGCACTTTCCCGATTATCATTGCCATTGTCGTCTCGCCATTTGTCCACAGATCTCCGCCGTGCATTCATGAAAAAGTTTGCCACTGTTGTCACTTCTAAACCCAACTGCTGTGCTATCGTCGCTTGCATTTCTTTTGAGGGACGTTTCGTCTCCTTAAATATTGCATGGAGCGTCCGTCTCTGGATGTCCGTAAAAACTAGTCTTGGCTTTTTTGGGCCGCGGTTTTCCTGAGGGGTTGAAGCTTCCGACTCTTTTCTTTTCACTGCTGTAAATAGATGAAACAAGAAATCATAAGTATTCATGGTCAGAATTTTTTTTTTATTAAACAAGTTATAACTTATTCTTGAAATGTAATTAAACATTTAAGTAAACATCAAATAACAGGTCACTATTCAAGTTAACAGAAAAAAACAGAAAAAGAGTGTGAATCATTTCTATTACTAGTAATTGTCAGATCAGACTCTTAGACTAATTGAAACAATTTCGTGAAGCTTGTGCCACCAGTACAGAGCCAAGCAAACCGCTGCATCTGTGCTGTCTGACCTGGCTCTAATATACTGCTGACTGTTTAACTCAGAAAAAAATCTTTAAGAATTGGCTTGAAAGTGTAACGTGCCCGAATGAGCAAAGATCAACGATGGCGTCAACCAATCAAAAGGGGAAACCAAGGTATTTACAAACCTCTCCAGGCGCTACGCTTCTTTCTTGCGTTCCGAGATCGGCTTCAGTAGGCAGGGCCAGGCCTCAAAATGCCTCTACTGGCGTCACCGAAGCTATAAGTGATAGCTTCAAAGTGCCAGGCTTCAGGACACCTTCGGCCTCAAAATGCCAGGCTTCATAAAACCTTCGGCTTCAAAATGCTATTTCTCCCGACTTCAACAACTACCGACCCGGGCTGCACGACCTCAAGATGCTCCTTCATAACTGTTAGAATGTAACAGAGAAAGGAAGCATCACCTGATCTAATTACCCAAATATCGGTTGTTGATGTTGTTGTTGTTATTATAGCGAAGTAAACTTACCAAAGTCTACTGCCGAACTGCCTCCCAAACTGCAGTTCACCCGATTTTATACCCTACCACTACTGAACCGCCACCTAGTGATACTCCGACCCCTACCGAACGTTTACGGAAATGGTTATATGTGTTTAATGAGCGCCTGGAGAGTACAGATTAGATTTAACTTAGGATATTAAATAAATGAAATCAATGAAACGGACGGGCGTGTAGCATTCTGATTTACGTTATTACCGATATAGTCATACTGTTGAAAACGTCTGATACTAAATATTGATTGATAGGAAGGAAATCTTCTTACCAGAAATATTGAAGCGTGCAGTCTTGTTTTGATAGAATGGCGTCGACTAAATAAAGGGAGATAACTTTTCATACCATTTAGCAGCTACAAATCTATGCGGCACCACCCAAGTTCGCTACACTACCCACGCCTCCGTTTTCCATGCGTCCCGCATGTTAGTGTTTAACAAAAATAAACCTGTCCATAAGAATCAAGGGAAACCAAACATTCATACAACCTTGCACTTTAGGTGCAAAACCAATAGGACATATGTATATCAATGAACAGAGAAACATATAAGAAAATACAATTTATGACTAGTCATCTCGACATATCTGTATATGATAACAAAATAAAAACACACAAAAAATCAAAGCGCTGAAGGCACTGAATTTGTTTGGGTACATAAAACTGTTCAAACATTTGCCTTTGCATAGATGTGTGATTTATAAACTATGTATTGTTTATAAATATTACAACTTCGGGTAACAGAATAAATGACGCATCCGTTAAAATTAAATGCCATTTTAGTTGTCTATAAAAATAAATCATGAGACATGCATGTGAATATTATATTTAATGTCCAAGTTTCAAAAGACATGTAAAACAAATGGATAACCATTATGGCCCCGACTCACTCATCTAAGTATTTAATAATTTTTGTTACAAAAAAAATCACCATTGACCAAGGGTTTTCTAAAATCTTACTCAAAAGCTTCCTGCTTAACAAGAGATTTTTCAAGTTTTCACTATAGCCGTATAAGGCCAAATGGCCCTGCCCCCCTGGCGGCCATGTTTTTCGACCAATCAACATGGCTTGGAGGAATCTGATAGATGGTCTCCCAATGAACATTTCTACAAAAAGAATTGAAAATTGGCCAAAAACTTTCGGATGAGAAGATTTTTCAAGTTTTTACTATAGCCATATTAGGCAAAAAAGCCCCGACCGCTGGCGGCCATGTTTTTCGACCAATCAACTTGGCTGGTAGGAATCTGATAGAGGGTCACCCTAGGAACATTTCTACAACATTATTTGAAAATCGGCCTGACACTTTTGGAGGAGAAGATTTTTTTGAGTTTACACTATAGCCATATAAGGCAAAAAAAGCCCCGCTCCCTGGCGGCCAAGGAACACTGTAGCAACGTTAAATGTCGCACCAACGCTAAATGTCACACTTGACGTTTTATGTCACAAGGCTGACGCTAAACGTCGCAACCAACGCTAAATGTCGCAAAACCTTCTGACGTTATATGTCGCATCTGTAACGCCAAATGTCGCAAAACAAGGTACTGCCGCTATATGTCGCAACATCAACGCTAAATGTCTCACTCCTTTATAAGCACTCTTTTGTAGTATTACTGTTTCACAATGTACAAATTACAATGTTTCATCTCACTCTGTCCCTTCTTTTTTTAGTTATAGCTCCTGAAGTAGTCATTTTTTGCGACATTTAGCGTCAGCCTTGCGACATATAACGTCAAGTACGACATATATACAAGATATATATGCACTCTGGTACTATCGATATGGATTCGCACACTTACGATAAGGACTCTCACACAAGCGATATGCACTCTTGTACTAACGATATGGATTCGCTCACTAACGATATTGATTCATACACTTACGATATAGACTCTCACAAAAGCTGTATGCACTCTCGTACTAACGATAATGCTTCCTGGAGACTTCACCAGTACTCGCGCCGTTTGTGCGGAAAAATCCCAAAGTCAGGACCCGCTCATCACGGGACTCGAACCAGGGACCTTTGATACGAGAGGCCGAGTGCTTATAAAAGAGTGCGACATTTAGCGTTGATGTTGAACTTGCAACTTCCATAGCGGAAAAATACAAAGGATCTCCGCAGTATTTATTTATAACTGGTAACACGAATGTTATCTAGTTAACCAGTTAGTATGTGACATAATAAGTGGTTAACTAGATAGGATTTCAGTTGTACGTTAATGGTCGTTTAAGTCTTATTTTAAAGCAAGAAGAGGTAACTGGAGGCAGTTCTGGGCACTTTCACGCCTGTTTTCTTCTTACGTTTCGAGAATATCAAATAAGTGGTAACACGAATCTTATCTAGTTAACTAGTTAGTATGTTACTTATTAAGTGAAATTCGCAAACCCTAACTAGATAACCAGTTAATATTTACAACACACTAACTGCTTATCTTACGGCAGTAATATGCCACCATAGTTTACACAGCAAGAAAAAAACATTTAACTTATTTGTTATAGATTAGTATTATAGTTGCATATATATATAATTACTAGAAATAAATTAAGATTTAAAGTGTTGTATATATATATATATATACTTATTGTTTATTTGTTATTTAAATTGTTCTGCCCCTTCCAAGTACCCTACATAATAGAATGTTGCATGGATCATTTGCCTCGTAGTATGGCACATGGAAAACTGTTGAAAGTTACAAAGTAGAAAATGAAGAGGCCCAACAATAACTAGAACTCATGACCCTTCAATCGAGTGTAAAGGAGAGGATATAATTGAAGCAAAACCTATGGCTAGTTACTAGCAACCTATTCTATTCTTGCAATGTTTTCAAATTTCGTCCGCTGCAGATGCGTCAAAAGACATTTACTTGTCGGAAAATCAATCCATCAATTCACTTTATTGATATCTATAGATATGATATAAAGAGGAAAGTCGTTAAAACACTTTACAAAGAGATTCCATTTCAGCATGATCTCGATTTTTGGTTTATTCTATATCACTGATAAAAGCAATCAAACACATTATATATTTACAAAGAAAACCCCGGATATGATCATATGTAACAAATTATACACAGTTGCCCATCTTTAATTAAACATTTTTTACAACAAATCATAGCGTCCGCAGATTTGCTCTATATTCTATTGCGTCGGCATTTTCCCTCTATATTGCATTTGTCCGCATTTTCCCTCTATAATGTATTTGTCCGCAGATCGCGTCCGCACTTTAGACCCTCCCCCCATACCGTTGTATTTATAAATAGAATTCGACGATCACGATTTCTCTGCAAATGTGTTACTCTCATTTTAAATGCATTTTATGACGCACATATTTGTTTTTTTAATTCTTTATACTATATTTATATGGCCGACAAAATATTTTCAATTCTGTTTTTATCTACATTTTCAATGCGTGATTGAAAATTCAAATACCGTATCTGGAGCTTAAATCGGAAATAGTTCTCCCTGTAGCAGTTCACTCATTGAGATTTATAAATCTCTCCGCATTCATGTTTTTAAATACAATGTTTCATTTTATTTCGTAATTCTCTTTGAATATAAGAACCACATAAGAAAACAAAGACGATATAAATATATCATTATTTCAAAAATCGTGATACATTTGAAAAGTAAGAGCAAGTATTGAGTACTACTTTCACGCGTATGAAATTCATGGAATTTTAAATAAGACGAACGGCTTCAGAATTGCAGCTACTAAATTTGTTTGTTCCAAACAAATAAAAAACCACTCTGTTAACAGTCCCTACTTCTTGATTGGTTAGCGTAAGAATAACTTAGGCACATATAATCAATCATATCGTGGTATAAAAAGTTAGAACGTCTTCAGATCTTGAAACAAAATAGTATTTACACATACTCAAAATCAACTCCTACGGCACCGTCAGTTTCCAGCTTAAAAACAATACTTTTCACGTCTACCTTTCCTTCTGGCACAACATCTTCAAGTCTAAACTCTGTTGCTTTAGCCCTATTGCCACGAGAACAATGCCACTACTCCACGGACTAGATGATGGTTGAATTACATCCTTTGATAGCATATCGTCTATCTGTTTGTCTATTTCAGGGTTCATATGTACAGGATTCCTTCTCAAAGGCTGCTTAATTGGGTGGGAACTTCCTGTATCAATACTATGTCTTACAATTCCGGTCCTACCAATGTCCTCGTCAGACATTGAGAACACAGATGAGTACTTTATCAACAGTTTCAATACCTCATCAGCCTGTTTTGGTGACATACCAGATATAGTGCGTTGATACAAATCCTGAAGGTGATCGGGAATATATTTTGATGACTTTCTTGTCGTTTGTTTGCTGACAGTGTCCACAGGACTCAAAGTACCGATATGAGATCCTTTATGCAACGTCTGCTCTATTTCGGAGACGTTCATGATCCTCAATGGCACAACTTTTGACCCTGTTACCAAAGTTTTCGCCAAATGTCCTTTCCCGTTATGCTTCGTACGGTCAGAAGGTTCGACCAAAAACATACCAGAGCAAGATTCTGGCATGTTAGCTACTTCACCTGCTGTAATTATTTCTGATCTCGCCGGAATCGTAATATCTTTTGAAGCTGTAACCCTATAACAGCCAATGGACCCTCGACAATCTATCTTTAGGACATGTCCCTGCACTAATAATACCCTCTTTGCGACATCTATGCTGCAGTTTTGAGCTTGCATAAAGTCCAGTCCCATCATCAAGTCACATTCTATATCGGCCACAACTACGTCGGCTTCATAACAGGCCCCACCAAGACGCAAAGTAATATTGACTTTTCCCTTTACGTCCAATGGGGTTCCTGAAGCAGATATTAGTGTTCTGTCATACTTTGCCAATGCGCACTGTTTACTTAACAATGAAGCTCCCCAGGCCCGAGATGACAGAATTGTCAAAGTTGCTCCTGTATCTACAAGGCAATCTAGAATTTGTCCAGAGAATTCTACTGGAATGAAAAGACCGTTGCCTACAGATCTTGCATTAGACGTAGTAGTCGCAGGGTACCTTTCATGTTCCCCATTTTCTCTCAGTTTTTGTGTCTTTTGTAAATCGCCACTTTGTTGTGAAGGGCACTTTGCACGTAGGTGAAATTCCGATCCACAAATATAACACCGATTGGGACCAAAAATACCTTTCTTTCTGTTTGGACTTTTGTCAAGTTGAAGCTGGTCTATCCGTTTCTCAAGTTTTTCTATGCTTTCTTGTAGGCTCTTGACGATAGTTGGTGTAATACAGTTATCGGGTGCCCTCTCATCTAAAGCAGTTGTGGAACTCATTATTCCTTGTCCTTCAACCTTGGACCTTTCGGCTCTGTTGAATGCTTCTAATTCAACAGCATGTCGCACTGCGTCATTGAGGTCCGTAGGACGGGCCTGTTTAACTCTGAGACGCATGTCCATGTGGTGAAGTGCATCAATGAATTGCTCCTTTGCCAGGGTCTCTTTTAGGTCAGCTGGAGCAGACGGGTAGGCAAGATTTGTTAGCCTCCGTATCTCCTGTCCAAGCTCTGAGAGCGATTCTGAGGCTTTCTGACGCCTTTCCCTTAATTGGACCCTGTAAAGTTCCGTCTGATTGGGTGGAGCAAAACGTTCCTCGAGAGCTTTCTGTAAAGCATCATAGTCCTTCGATCGTGATGACAGGTTGCCAAATACACCCTGTGCTTGGCCTCTTAATGAGACGGCAAGATATCGACCTTTGTTATCATGACTCCATTTATTGATCTCAGCACAGGTTTCAAAGTGTGCTTTGTAGTCTAGCCATGATGTAGTTCCATCATAAGTTGCAGGCTTCACAAAAGCGCCTCTTGAAGCCGGAAGCCGCTCTGGTAGCTCACAGCCGCCACCCTGAGGTGCCTGCGTCCTATTAAAAGTTGGTTGAACACGTGGCGTACTACTTAAAGGTATTCTGTTCCCTAGATCCCGAGGAGCATGTGGTGTTTGTAAGTCTTGATCTATTCCGAATGTATTAACTTGTCGCTCCAACTCAATGATTTCATGCTGTATCTTTAGTTGGGAATTTTCATACTCGAGCTCTCTTAAGCGCCTCCTTAGTTCCTCATCGACCATTGAAGCCATCTTCAAGGAAGGGGTCTGACAATGGGGGTATTGTCATGGGATCCCACCGCTGCCACCAGTTGTAACGTGCCCGAATGAGCAAAGATCAACGATGGCGTCAACCAATCAAAAGGGGAAACCAAGGTATTTACAAACCTCTCCAGGCGCTACGCTTCTTTCTTGCGTTCCGAGATCGGCTTCAGTAGGCAGGGCCAGGCCTCAAAATGCCTCTACTGGCGTCACCGAAGCTATAAGTGATAGCTTCAAAGTGCCAGGCTTCAGGACACCTTCGGCCTCAAAATGCCAGGCTTCATAAAACCTTCGGCTTCAAAATGCTATTTCTCCCGACTTCAACAACTACCGACCCGGGCTGCACGACCTCAAGATGCTCCTTAATAACTGTTAGAATGTAACAGAGAAAGGAAGCATCACCTGATCTAATTACCCAAATATCGGTTGATGTTGTTGTTGTTATTATAGCGAAGTAAACTTACCAAAGTCTACTGCCGAACTGCCTCCCAAACTGCAGTTCACCCGAGAGTACAGATTAGATTTAACTTAGGATATTAAATAAATGAAATCAATGAAACGGACGGGCGTGTAGCATTCTGATTTACGTTATTACCGATATAGTCATACTGTTGAAAACGTCTGATACTAAATATTGATTGATAGGAAGGAAATCTTCTTACCAGAAATATTGAAGCGTGCAGTCTTGTTTTGATAGAATGGCGTCGACTAAATAAAGGGAGATAACTTTTCATACCATTTAGCAGCTACAAATCTATGCGGCACCACCCAAGTTCGCTACAAAAGCTTCACAAGGCAGTCCATTTAAAAAAAAATATCAGCATCGAAAGGAATAAACATACATCTATAGTCAAATTTCAACCTCTTTCATGAGTCTTTACATTAAAACAAACGAATTGGCTCATACTGAGCAAGTTTTTCTTAGCTCAATTCCCCAACATGTCTTTTCTGTCTAAAGATAAAACAATTTTTCTGTTACAGTCTATTAACTCTGTAGGTAAACAGTTGGCCAGGTGGCAAGCAAGAAATAAGTTTTCATTTTAAAACAGTTTCTGATACACTATTAATCCCGTTTATCCTTTCCATACTACTTTTCTACACAGTTCTATATAAGCTCGTTCAAAGCGAATTTAAAGTTTATAAACATTTATATTAAATTAGTGAGAAAGCATTGTAAGAAAAAGAGAATTGTTTAATAAAGACACTTTCTTTGTTTCTCACAATGTTTTCAAAATATTCTGGGGGACCAAATGTTGACTGCATTAGTAGGTTAACCCTTTCCCTCATGACATATCTGCAGCAGACGACAATGAAAATGTCTACCCAAAATTATGGAAAATCTCTATAATTGTAGGTATAGTTACTGAAAAAGGTTGTGCACCATTGTGGCAAAAGGAAAAAAAAATTTTTTTTTAAAAATCTCCTTTTGTCACAATGTTTTCAAAAGACGTCTGCTGCAGATGCGTCTACAGGTGGAAAAGGGTTAAAACAAAGGGTGTTTGGGTTTCATAATGCATGTGTCAACTTTTTCCTTATTAATTAGGGTTTTGTTTGACTTTTAATATCCAATATCCCAGACTGTTGCCGGTTGTTATCAAATTTTAATAACCACATGTTCAGGCCGTATCTCACATCCAACATAAAGTCATAATCCCAACACTTTAATTCCCACTAAATCCCCCGTTTGATACCTTTCTCTGATAAAATATACAGAATATCGCATCTTCAGCAGACGACTTTTGAAAACATTGTGAAGAAGGAGTAATTGATGAGAATTACTACAATGTTTAAAACCCTCGAAAACAAATATACTGATAACATTTCCACAAATGAAAGTATAATTACTGAATAAAGTTGAAAACATTGTTGCAAAAGGAGAAATAGCTCATCATGAATCATCAGAATGATTTCAAATCCTGTAAATGGATAAGTTTAATCATTCCTGATACTAGAACAACATCTATAGAATCCTTTTATAAACACTTATAACAAATAGACCAAAGATGATCATCGTTATCCCTTTCTCACCTGCAGACAACATTTGAAAAATTGTGACAAGGAGAAAATGCTCATAATAAACAATTTCTGCTATTGCCAATGTTTTCAATTCTCTTCAATTATGATTCTTTCATTAATAGCAATTTTCCATAGTTTTGCCTGAATAATTTCAAAGTCGTCTTCTGCAGATTTGTTGTATGTAGAAAAGTGTTCAACCCATGATGGGATTAGAAACAGATCAGGAATAGTGACTTCTGACATTGAAATTTTCATTTGAAGTGGGACAACACAGGGGCGACGAACAACACTAGGAAATATGTGACTGTGTACTCGTAGCTTCTGATAAGAGAAGTCAGTTCTGCCTGTACTTGCTTGCAGACACATAAACTTTGTTTACAGTGTATATTCAAACCAGCAACTTCTTCCCCATATAACGTTCAACCCTGAATCAAATTAATACATTTAGTATTTCAGATATGACATGTTTTTACTCAGATGTTTTCAAAGAAGATCAAAGAAACCATATCAGTTCAACAGTTAAAAGTACCAAGTATCAATCCCTCTTCAAGATATGTGTGTATTATGAGTCGAGACCTAGTTTTGTGTTACAAAAACGGAGAAAATTGCAATGGCAGACAAGTCTGTTGCATGCATAGTTTAGTTAGTCCACCGATCAATACAGAATTGCTATTTTTTCTCTGTTTTCTTGTTTTGTATCCATTAACTCATTTATCTGACAAAACTTTTAACATTCAAAATTTGATGACTAAAATGAACAGTGAAATTTCTGTACGTAGAGGAATTTTGTAACGTCAAATTATATTCAACCTGCATCTTGTCCCCTACAAGGTCATTTAGGAATAATCCAATTGAACGATTTTGTGAAAATATCTATAAATAAGTAAACCCTTTCCCGCATATAGTCGCTTTCTTTTGCCACAGTGTTTTTAACTTTAATTGATAATTCAACTCTCATTTATTGTGATTTTTCACACTTTTGCAAAGATGTTATCAAAGTCATCTGCTGCTGATTTGCTGTATGTAGGGAAGGGTAATAGAAATTGCCCACTTTAAAGTTAAGGTAGTCAAGTGTTGCCCTATTCATTTTTCACATCCAGTTTATGTTGTATTTTTTATTGTTTCATGAACTTATGTTATTTCAGACTCCAAAAAGTGCCATTTCACAAAGTCTTGATGTGCATTTTTATTTTTACTTCTTCAGAATAATTCATCTTTATAAAACAGAAAAAAAAAAAATTGAAAGAAATTGAAAGTTGAGCTGCTTAGTTAATTCAAATTCCACAATGTTTTCAAAAGTCTTCTATTTGGAGGCATCAGAATTGGTATATAATCAGGACAAGGATTTAATCAAGGGAACATCAGTAATTTGTCCAAAATTCCAAGCCAAACTTCTGACCCCTAGTTTGCCCTTTCCATGTTTGGAAACAACCCTTTTGACAGTTGCCATGGTAACTATTTCCCCACTTTTTAATTGCCCTTTTGCAAATATGCTTCAGCTTGGAAACCCCAAATATTTAATCTTGCCCTTGAAAAACTTCATTAGAGAAGCAATAGTTGCCCAAAATTCCATCTAATTATAATCCTAATTTTAAAAAAGAAGATCTTTTTAGAATTATCCTTACACCAATTCAGACAACATTCCATGCTGTCCAATAAATTGTAGACAAAGTAGAAGTCATTTCTCCTTTTCTTTCAATTGTTTTCAGGACTGTACACCAAAAACTATACTGACAATTTCCCCCCCTCCCCAAAGAGTTGTCAAAGCAAACTGCTCTATTATTTTCATGTTAAATACCTACATTGCTTTATTTCACTACCAAACATAGTCGAGTTACTAAGATGGAAAACATCATACGGCATTGTGACACTTATAAAGAGTATCATTATCTTTTTGAAGCCCACTGATTCTGTTTATTTAGTCTCAAAAACCGAACACATTAAGCAAAATGGAAATGTGCATCTAAAGGCGTGCAAGTAGAGATCACTTCAATGCTTAACCCTTTCCCACATACAGATGCTTTCTGATGCCTCTGCAGCAGACGACTTTTGAAAACATTATAGCAAAAGGTGAAATTGCTCATGATGAGCAATTTCACCATAGGCCAAGATAAATTAATTGTGTGGTTCCGGTTTCCCGACCGACCCTAATTATTCAGCCCGACCCTAAAACATTTTTTCATGTTTTTAAAAAAAAAAAAAAAAAAAAAAAAAAAAAAGGACGAAAATGTTCGGGACGAAAAAAAATGGTGCGAAAAATATCCTCTGGCCAAATGGTTTCCGTTTTTTTTCGCTACGAGTAGTTTTAAGAACGTGTTTGATATAAAGCAGTGTCGAGAACCAGTATATCAACAATGATTACAATAGTCTGATTGAGTATTGTTGTATGAGGGAAAGGGTAAAACAAATCATTTAAATGTGTTTAACACCTATTGAAATTCCATTTATTATATAATATATGGTAGTGGTCTCGGAATGCAGGATTTATGTACACACTGGTTTAGAAGGTGGCTAAAAGTGGAAAATATTGTGGCAAAAGGAGAAATTGCACGTTTTGTGCAATTTCTTCTTTTGCCACAATGTTTTCCACTTAAACCCATGCTTTCTGACGCCTCTGCAGCAGACAGCTTTTTGAAAACATAGTGACAAAATAAGAAATTTCACAAAACATGCAATTTCTCCTTTTGCCACAGTATTTTCCACTTTGAGCCATAGGTAAGAGATTCTCGATCTTTGACAAAATATGTTCAAAGCCGTCTACTGCAGAATTATTGTATGAGAGAAAGAGTTATAAAGTCATAGGTTAATATCCATTCAATTATACAGACTTTCTATTTTTTGACAAACTGTTCAAAGTCGTGTGCTGCAGAATTGTTGTATGAGAGAAAGAGTTAAAAACCAATAATTTAAATGTGTTTTATTAATACAACAAGTTCAAAGTTTACAGTTTTAATAAATTTGTTAGAGTTGAGTCTACACACAAATGTATGTGTTTTATTTGTACTTTATATAATAATTATATCCATGTGAACACTTAACCCACACTAAGCATAACAAGAACAAGGTAAAAAGCAATTTTATTTTAGAAATTTGTTAAAATATAACATTTAATATCTACATCAGAATGCACAGTAAAACCAGTCAAAACTGGATACTGTAATTAGGCTGAAAAAAAAATGTTTTGAAAAAAAAAAAAGATTTACCTACCTACCTACCCTATTTTTTTTAAGCATGAAATAGGAACCACACAATCAATTTATCATGGCCTAAACATTATCACTCACTTCAATCGGTAAGTTTAATCAAGTTCATTCATTTATCAGAGAGAATTTTAAATTTAAATAATGTAACCTGTATGTACGACCCAACTACAATATTGTAGGACCCAACAACAATATTGTACAACCTAACAACAATACAAGAGGGGTCTTACTGGTCTCCTTCACTACCAGAATCTTTATCGCATTCAGTATCAAACAAATCACGTTCAGACATAGCTAGGAAGCAATCTACTCATTCTGAAATAAAAAATACATCACTTATTTTGGTGATTATTTTTGAAATTATTAGTTCAGGCCTCTATTTATTAAATATAAATAAATAAACGAAGTCGCTGACAAACATTCTGATTGTATTGAATATGGCAGTATGAGTCATGAGTGAATTGATTTTAAATTGGAGTCGAAACAATGTTTTGAGATTTTTTTTTTCTAAAGTTGTTTTTTTATGTTTTTCTCTTAATGGACTAAAATAATTATCATTAACATTATTTATAATTATTTTATAATAAACTACTAAAACAACTCTTTGAATTGCTAATACGCTACCAGTACCAAACACGAAAAGTTTCCTTATCTGGTACAAAATAAATCGAGTACGAACGTTTCTACATCGAAACAATGTCCACAAATGTCGCCCCAAATATATATATATAAGTATGGATCCTACATTAAGGCGAACATCCGTGCTAAAAAACCATACATTAAGACGAAAATATCTTAAGGCGACCCTATTCAGTTCACCTTAATGTTTGAGATGTCACAGCAGTCATTTCAGTTGTTAAAACAACATTTAAATATAGGGAATCAAAGAACATACAATATACTTTAAGAAAACATGACTTTGATCGTTTTTGCTATATTAGTTTAAGATAAGCGGGCCTATATCTCGATGCAAAAAAATATATCACTTAAGTGCAATTCTTTTTTAGTCTTTAATTTCTCAAAAATCTGTCGATAGTTTTCTCTTATGAACAGCACCATGACGGAATACACTTACAGCAACCTATATCTTTTTCTTGGCAAGGCTTTATATTTACTTTAGCCCGAATTAATGATTAAAATTCTTTGAAACCTATATGTTTTTAGGGATATACGCAGATTGATTTACAACATATAGCAGCGGTTATTTCGAATCAAATTATTAACTAGAATCACAGTTTTTCATTACATGCTTTATCATTTCAGACACAAAACGAAGCCAGAACGACTTGTGCAAATCCATGCATTGAGGTTTCAATTGTCCATGGCTGGTCTTATTCAACAGGAGTACTAGTAATGCAACCATTTTACTAAATACACAAATGTTTTGAAGAAGTGTTACAATCCATTACTCGATGCAAACGACATTTAAACGCCTTTTGAGCAGATGACTTTTGAAAATATTGCGACAAAATGGGATATTACAAATAATGATAATGTTTTAAATATTACATGAATAAAACAATACTTGAATCGGTATTATTACAAATGTTTGAGAATATGTAATAAGAGCAGACGACAGACATATCAATTTTATTTGAGGGAAGCGGTAAAACACAGTTGTCGCTCAACCAGCAAGGCACTATCCGTGATGCACTAAAATAGCCTGCCTAAATGTGTATTTAGATCTTTACCTTCTCCCAATTGACTTTAACACTTAGATATACTCAACCGCAGACCACCGAGCGGTGACCTACATAGCATTACCAAGGACACCTTGTCCGGGAGTGATTTCAATGTCACCTCATATTCCACACCCGCCACAAAATGAAGCGTGCACCACGTTCACTGTCATCTATCTAGGCACTAACATCGATGCAAGTTGCTTAGCCTTACTACATTTCAAACTTCTAAGCCAAGAGGGCTTTCACATCATGGTGAAAAAAATGGCATTTTAGTCCTAACCTCTGAACGTTATATTATAGATGTGTTTGTAAACGAACGATTTTTATTAGTATAACACTTAAGAATATATCTGCTTTGCACTAACTGCATTTGGACGGTAATATAGAATATCCTGCTTGTATAGAATTTCTGCTTACACATCTGGGTATAATTATACAATTTTTAGCATGACTACACCCAAGTTATATATTCATTTAAATAAATGTTAAACGTATTACGTTGAAGTTATACATCAATAGAAGACAATACACTTGTAAACAAAATTTATTTTTTCGAAAATGTATGCACGACTGTAAATTAACATAGCCCAAGCACTCTCTCTCTCTCTCTCTCTCTCTCTCTCTCTCTCTCTCTCTCTCTCTCTCTCTCTCTCTCTCTCTCTCTCTCTCCCCCTCTTCATCACACAAACACACACATTCTCTCTCTCTTTCTCTCTTCACCCCCTCCCTCTTCTTAATACACACACATACTCTCATTGTCTGTGTCCGTCCGTACGTCTCTCTATATATTTCTATTATATCCCTCTATCTCCCTCCCTTTCTCTCTCCACCCCTTCCCGCTCCTTCGCACACACACATACTCTCTTTATGTCTCTCTCTCTCTCTCTCTCTTCTCCCTCGCTCTCTCCACCTCACGCTTTCTCTCTCTCTCACTCTCTTTGTCTGTGTCCGGACGTCCGTCTCTCTATCTATTTTTCTCTTTCAATATTTCTCCCTCTTCTCTCTTTCTCTTTCTCACAAACATATCGCCACCAATGATTTGTCGACAAGTATTAGCTTTGACAAGAGCATCATTCTCACATTTCAGTTTTATTAATATGTCAGCATTAACGCTTGTGGGTGTTACATGCATCTATTTTATTTAACTTTCGCTTCACGCGCTGATCGAAACAGTACTGTAATTATTCTACATTTTATATCCTTTTATAACATAATTAACATGTTGATTATTTATTTGGCAAAAGGAATGGGTGAAATTTGACGAATTAGAGTTAATCATTTTTGCAAGATAAAGCCATTTATTAAATTGCATCCATTTATTACATTTGTTCAGTTATATCTTAATCGTTCTTTAATGTCATAGAGGACCATTTGTTTTGTTTCAAAGATACACTATTTCTATTTGATAGAAAGGAGAGTTACGGGAAAAGAGGTGGGAAAATGCCATATTTGCAAGGGATTTGAAAAATTCAGCAAAGGCCTTAACTGTTTGGAACAGTTGATGTTGTTTGTATTGATTTACACAGACTGCTTTGGGCCTATAAGTGGGAAACTTGTGTTTCTGAATAAACAGTTAATATGATAAATGGTTGTTATCAATAAATGATAATATTCACAGTTCCTCATACAAATACAGATAACTTGCATATATTCCTTTATTTCATTTATGTTCTCAGTTACCAAAACAGACGAAGGAGTACCTATGCTTTATGGTTTGGTTGTGAACAACTGAATAGATAATTAAATTACATACTAGGCGTGTTCGGAAATAATTGAGACAATGTACGAAGAAAACAAATAGAAACATTATTTTTCGTTTTCCATCTTATAATTTAACTTAACATTGATCAGTGTGCCAACATTGAACACGCTAGTACACCTGTGGTTTTCGTACTGTGTACTTTATAAGCCACTTTGTCACGGTACACAATGATGTTGCTAATGCGACGTCACATAGAATAGACGTTAAAAAGGTTACAATACACCAAAACAAATCCTTCTTTGTTTCCATGTTAATCGACCAGTTTCAGTCTTCAATTGTCACACTTTCTAAGCGTTTTTCATGTAGACCACCCTATATCATTAAAAAGAGTTACCTCCTAGCTTTAAAACAATCCAACGAAAATGTGGGATCATGCATTATGCAAGAAAGAACTCGCCAGGCGAAAATGGTAACCGTCATTTTAGACCAAATCGGGCCCGAACAAAACCGGTGTTTAGCATTCTCTATTTTCACTTTCAAACAAGGTCAAAATACTAAAAGTGATCAAATCAATCATTTCCAGGGCATCCTATACATATTCACAATGCATTTAAACTCAATGTTATATATTTAATACATTCTGATGATGGTTGGTATACACTCATTTCTACGCAAACAATGTTTTTTTAGGAACTATAGTACTGTAAATCACCGAGTCAGCGGATGTATTTAGCGTAATCATTTTTGGTAGAGTTGCGCGCATGTGCATACGATAGCATTGTTACAAGTTGGATTTTAAAGTCACGTGATGTAAATGCCCCAGAACACCAATTATACCAAGTATCAGTACGCCAACAATTAAGTGCAAATTTGTTTGACTAATTTACGAATGCTAACAAAAGCAAACATGGAATGATTAAAAAGATATCCAATTATTCAAGCTTGTCATGTACAATTACAAGTCTTATAATGTGTAAATATCATATTTGAATATATTCTTACGCAAATCAACCTAAAATCTCACCACGCCCTGTTTACATTATCAAGTTAGAACCCTTTCTTCAACGCAGAACCGCTTGTTTGAATCGGACAATTGTTGAGAACGTAAATACTAATGATTGTTTGGGGTTTAACGCCGTTTTTAACAATTTCTCAGTTATATCACGGCGGCCAGTTCACCTACACATGCATTTCCTGGTTTTCTCACACCAATACTCCACACAACAATTTTCCCAGGCAACTGGCTGCTTTTCCACATAGACTATAAGCCCTTTGGTGGATGACGCATGTCGCATTGACTTTTTGTCAATCGTCAGAAAGAAAGTTGGCCGAGCCGGGATTCGAACTCACAACCCCTGAATTGACAGCCCGCGTCGCTTACGACTGAGCAACCGGGGCTCGGCAAATACTAATGAAGGGTCTAACAATGCGAATGTCATAGCCTTGATAAACATATGTAACTGCACGTAAACGTTCTGCTAGACTCGCATAAGGATTTACGATCATATTTTGATGCGAAAACTGCTGTAATTCAGTTAAAAGCCACGTTAAAGGAAGGGTTTGTTTATCTGACCTTGCGGCCTTGTTCCGCGTTGAAAGAGAGCAGAATGTATGAATATTCATTATTTATGTTTGGCCCTGGAAATATATTTGCCTGGATGTGGCCCTGGAAAATATACATATATACTGGTACCCTGCTTGTGAAACAGCAGATTACCACCTGAAAGCTACCTATCGTCCATATCTCATAGCAGCTCGGAAATAAAAGTTCACACTTATTTTATTGCTGTTTATCGGTAATCAAGCCAATGAATTTTTTGATTTTTTATCCTTCGGAAATAAGATTCATGATGAAAGAAATCCGAAAATAACCTTACTTTACTCGTCGTCAGTCAGTGAGAGTGTCTATTAATAGATTCTGGATTTTCCTTAAATTGCAAATGGCTACGAGGGTAGACAAACTCGTAAACTGAACTTTAAATCTATGAAATCGGGTTTTTAATTTAATTATACGTCACTTATGGTGGCGAAAGACGACTTTGAACATATTTTCTCAAAAAATAGGAAATCTCTATAATTGAATGGATAACCTATGACTGAAATTGGAAAACATTTAGACAAAAGGTTCCTTTGTCACTATGTTTTCAAAAAGAGCAGTTTCTATATTTTTTCAATGTTTGTGAAAGTCATGTACTTCATAGGCCTCAATTAGATTGGATATGCTTGGGAGGGTAAAATTTAACACTGTTTGACAGTTTGTCTTGATGATATTGCCATTGGCGTAGAAAGAGTTAAAAGTCATAAATAGCCCATTCTCAGTTGAGCGATCCTGGGCCTCATGGCCCTCTTGTTTGATATGTTAAACTGTTACTTGCAATATTATTATGTTTTTGCATTTGCCAAACTTTTTAGATTTTTTTTTTTAAATTGTTCAAAGAATTATGAATAATATTCCTTATTTTGATTGCTGCTACAACATCAGAAAGTAAGTAAAAGGAAAAAATATCCAAAATATTGTACTTTGGTACAAAAAAACAATGTAAAAAGCAGGAATATTTATTATAATGCTGGCACATTTATTTTTGCTACATTAAACTTCAGTAGTCAAGATACTAAATATATGTTATTAATGTTTATTAACTGGTCACTGAAACGAATTATTTGGTCTACGCTCAACTAACTTTTAAGAAACTGTTTTGGCATGAACATGTTTAGGTGATGTTTGCATGGTATCATGTATCATGTGGACCAATTAATAAGGGGCATGTTAACACCACCAAGACGAATGTGTGATCAAGGATAGTTTATTCTGGCCTTATATTGCATATTTGTCTATCTGTCTTGCTGAATCAATTTAAATAAAAGTTGTTATATATATGCACTTTAGTTTTTCAGTTTTCCTTCATCACATAACACAGCAATTCTACCTTTAGTACTTTCAGTACTTTGATTTAGTTTTAGTAACCGGAAGTTTATTTTTGGAGATATTCTGAAATTTTGGTTCTACTATGTCTTTTAATCGGTTTGATGTAAAGATGTTTTATATACATGTATATGTTTTATAATTATCAAGCTCAATGTTAGTCATGCCGCGTTCCTAATTAAAAAAGTTTATCGTCAAAACAACCCATTGTTAACAGATGAGCCTTGTTTCAATGCAATGTGC
Organism: Serripes groenlandicus; assembly: GCA_031761405.1. Taxonomy (NCBI): domain Eukaryota; kingdom Metazoa; phylum Mollusca; class Bivalvia; order Cardiida; family Cardiidae; genus Serripes; species Serripes groenlandicus. The sequence goes on along the minus strand of JASEVX010000044.1, from coordinate 840,177 downwards.
GTTCTTTTATAGTTTTGTTAAATGTTGCACTTTATCTGTACACATTTTGAACTTTATCAGGAAATATTAACATGAACAATAGGGAGTGTATCAACCGTTTCCGAACAAATCTGAAACAATCGATTAAATGCTTTATAAGAATAAACATATTTGCCTCAAAGTGTCCTAAAACTGCCCCCGCATGGATTACAAGTTACATGTAGCATACTTGTTTATACGCATGCCTCTTCCTTAGCAGATTGAATGTTACTGTTATACTCGTGATGCTTACACGGTATTATATTAAATGTATCCTAACCGCTGCAGACTTCTTCTGTTATATCTAGTTTCAATATATTACAAGCATGCATAGACACTTCATGGTTAAAGCCAGTCCAGCTTATGTCAAGGCGAATTGTATGTCGTGCTTCCGTGGGTATTTGCATTCGTTCGTGTATTCCTCTTCACTCACTATATATATATATATATATAGAGAGAGAGACAGATATACAGAGAGAGAGAGAGAGAAAGAGAGAGAGAGAGAAATATATATATATATAGATATATATATAAATATATATATATATATAATAAGAAACTATGTCATTTGTGGGGTCTTTTTGAAAATATGCCCTTACTGTGGGGTTGTATAAAATTACGGGGTCTATATAGAACCCCATAAAAATGAATGCGATTTTGATGCACTAAATTGCACCTTAAAGAAATAGGACCATTATTAGTTATTTGGTCTGTTACTGACCCACTACGGAAAAATAGGGGGTCTGTGGAATTTATAGGGGGCGAGGCGTTAGCCGAGTCCCCCTATACATTCAACATACCCCCTATTTTTCAGTAGTGGGTCAGTAACAGACCAAATAACTGATTTATTTCATCGACCACCTTTCATGAGCAAAAAAAAATGATACTTACATTAACATTTACAATATTTCTAGATGAAATTTACGGGTTTTGGCGCCAAATCACTAGCGTTATGACGTCAAACCGATGACGTGACGTCATTTTCCTAGTATTTAGTCCCAGTATTTTTAAAATTCCTAGTACTAAACCCACTTTAATAATGAAATGAAACAATATCAATTTGTTTTATTCATGAAAGGTGGTTGATGAAATAAATCAGTTATAAATGGTCTTTTACTGACCCACTAAGGGAAAAAAAAATAATTAACAAGCGTAGGACATGCATTTTTTTTATATATTCATTGATTTTTTTTTTTTTTTTTTTCTATGGAAAGGGAAGTTACTTTGCATGATATTCAACTTCGTAGTCGTTATGATATATATATTGTAAACAAATCGCTTTTAAAAATATCATGATATTATACAGTATATAGATCTATTTTAACATAGGCAACTGAAAAAAACTTCCAGTCAGCTTGATCTGAGAATAGAAGCCATATTGAATTTACTCACCCCCTATGGAATTTACTCACCCCCTATAGAAATATAGGGGGTGTGCACGTGACAGGCTTTAACCAATGAAATTGCTAGAATTTCGTGGGAGGCGAAATAAAATCTCATAACACGGTATAACATCGAAATTATAATTGAATTGTCTCCCTTTGAATAGCCTTCTCGCTTCATAAGACTGTGTTCGGTAAACGTCAATATATACCCCATAAACATTGCGACATTTTAAAAAATTTGCAAACCAGTCTAGAACCCACCGCATGATTCTTCGCTTTTCGACTTTATCCTTCACATAAATCATCTTAGAGTATATTAATCGCCTCCCTGAAAAAGAATCTCATGGACGTTACCCCTGGTACATGTATGTATGCACGTTAATAAGCTTTACGAAACTTTGTGAGAATTTATGTTACTAAAAATAGCCTGATCGATTTTCCGCCATCTTGTTAAGTTGTTTACTAGACAAACTCCAGGTGATTTTTGCAAGTGTATTTTGTTCTTTTCGCAAAAGAAGAATGGAAAAGAATGTATTGTCGTTGGCTGTTACAATAGGGATAGAGAGTACTTAAATTGCATAGAGATTACCTAAGGCAGACATACGTACGTAGGTTATGGTTAAATGTGTAATCGGATAAAAAAACAACGGTCAAAAAGTTAAAAAAATGCCCGGATAAAAAAAGTTGAAACGGCAACAGTTCTAATATTTTCATTTCAGATTAATAAAAAAAAATTCTTTGAATTGATACATTTGTTATTGCAATGGGTTTTTTCTCACTTTTCTCCACAATGTTTCCATCCGCTTTTTCAAATATCTGATAGAAAATATATCTGCAATTATACGCAATTCCTCCTTTTCCAATAATGTGTTCTTCAACTTGTTTAAATAAATACATCTGATAGACGACTAGCAAGAGTTCTAACATTTGTTATAATTGTTAACAGAATACATCATTGAGTGAAAAAGAGAAATTGCTAATTATGAGTAGTTTCTCTTCTCCCACATTTTTTCCTTTCGCTTCTTCAAACATCTTCACACATGTATACATGCCTTCTTCAAACATCGTCACACATGTATACATGCATTATGCACCAGTCACTTGTAACCCCCCCTCACCCAGTCAGGGGAATAGCGGGGACTTTGACATTGTTCCAGCCAAACCCAGATAAAATCCCAACCAAAAGCCCCCTGCACGTTGGGACATCCTAGGTAAGGCCTATTTTTTAAGCTTGGCTAAAATGCTGACAAATCCCGTTAAAATAACGGATATATCCCGGCATTCCCAGTATACCTCCGGGCCTGGAGGGGGGGGGGGGGGAGGTTACAATTGACTGGCGGATTATACAAGGGACCTATATAAATTCATAAGGTTCCTGATTATACATAAAATAACATAATCCGAGACTTCTCTGACCCTAAAAGCCTTTTTTTTTGCAGCTTACATAGCAAAATGAAATGTCAAAAATCGTAAAAAAAGGCCGTGTAAGGGTCAGAGAAGGCTCGGACTAAAAATAACATTGCAAAGATGAAAGTCTGAGAAATTTTAGCATATTTATTTTAGTTACATATATTATTGTAGGTTTGTAAACAGTTTAATCTGACTCAATTACTTTTGACAATGCACAAAATAAAACATCAAAATTTAAACAAAAAGATAAAAATATCAAGAAGATACATTATTCCTCTGCTAGTTTTGTCTACTTCATATTATAATAATTAAAAATATTGGTTTTCATTTTATCTTGGAAAACGTGTTGCTTTGCATCCTGTTTCTTGAAATGGCCGTTGCTTTTTGTCCTGTTACTTTTTATCCTACAATCAGTTAAATGCTATCAACACGAGACATGAATGCACTTCAAGATCTTAGGACAACATATTTCCAGAAATAAATTAACTGTACCAATAACTTAAATCATTCATTTGTGATCACAAGAATAAATATAGTGCCAGATCTAGTCAAAAACAAGAGGGGCTTAAAAAATACAGATGTCCTTAAGTTACCACTGACCCAAAAATCATCTTACAGGAATGATGAAGTTACCATGAAAGACATTGGGTTCCTGGTGAAAGGTGCAAAGAGTGCAAAAGTTTCCAATTATCATTTTAAACAAGTTATGTAGCTAATTAAACGCCAAACATAGTTTTTCTGTATGTGCTTGTTTTTAGCTCACCTGAGCTTCAAGGCGAGTTATTGTGATCGCCTTTTGTCCGTCGTCCGTCTTATTAGATCACCTGCCCCAAAGGCTCAAGGTGATCTATTCTTTTTTAATAAAGTTTTTGTTTAGATATATAGCATGAACACCGAATTGAAATCATGGGGCGGGACGTGCATACATCCGTCAACATTTTCTCCTCTGTAACCAGTGGGTCAACTTGGATGAAACTTCACAGAAAGCATCCTCTCAATGTCCTCACCAGAATTCCTTAAAAATGTTGGAATCCATGCAAAATTGTGGTTTCCATGGCAACAAAACAATTTTGTTTTAGAATTTTATATCGCCCAAACTGGTTGGCAGGTTTTCAAATTATTTTGTTGAAATGTTCCTTGGATAACCCTCTATCAGATTCCTTCAAGCCATGTTGATTGGTCGAAAAACATGGCCGCTTATATAGGGGGAGGGCTTTTATGGTTAAAGTGAAAACTTAAAAAATCTTCTCCGACAAAAGTGTCAGACCGATTTTCAAATAATCTTATAGAAATGTTCCAAAGGTGACCAACAATCAGATTCCTTAAAGCCTTGTTGATTGGTCCAAAAACATGGCCACCACAGGGTGAGGCTATTTTGCTATTTTGCCTTATATGGCTTCAGTGAACAAATCTTTTCCTCCAAAAATTGCCAAGTTGACTGGTCAAAAAACATGGCTGCCACTGAGGTGTTTTGCCTTGTATGGTTAAAGTGGAGAATTAAAAAAACTTCTCTGAAAGA